>OY757255.1:8330329-8722567 GCA_963584085.1 Pyrausta aurata | reverse complement strand
ATCACAGGTCGTAAGTTCGGTGCGCTCGCAGCGTTCACACGCTCGATCAGTCTTGAGCGGAACTGTTCGAGGATTAAAAGTACCGACCAAATTTCGTCATCAAAAAGCCTACCAAAGAAAGCTATCTATTATCAACACACTAAGACACAGAAATGATCTACCCGTTCTTCTTTGTGGCGTATATCATTTGGCGTTGAATAAACTGTCAATTAAACAAGAAATAAATAAGATAAACTCACATTGTAAATTTCGTTGAGGCACCCTTTAGGTTTCTCCAGTACTTGTCCTCTCTGAACCATTTCTACGACTTCGGAATTCTTCATTCGACCGTATGGCACTTTGCCGCAAGTGAACACCTCCCACATTAGAACACCTGGAATAGATACAGAATAATCATTAAAACATGGACTAAGAAAACTTTAGAATAATCGACCATTCGATGCAATAAGCAGCGACGCGCCAAGATTTATCAATTCTATTCGAAAATATGGATGGACAGACGACCTTGTAAAGATCGCAGGATCGCACTGGATGCAGACCGCTCACAACCGGTCATTGTGGAAAGCCATGGGGGAAGCCTATGTTCAGCAGTGGACGTCCTTCGGCTGATAATGATGATGATGATTCAAAAATAAATAAACTAAAAGGGTGTGGAACTTTGGCTCACTTTTAAGGTCAACATTTAAATTGCGTGCTAAACTAGGGCCATCAATAAAATCTTGAAAATCAATATCTTACATTATTTTACATTTAAAATCTTCTATGACATAATATTGGGGATGGTTGCTCTTAGTGAATGCATTGTGCTACTAAAAAAATTCTTGGTCATAGCAATTCTAGGGCTAACTTCTGTTGGGAGAAACTATTATATTATTACAAACGGTCTTTTAAACCTATTTTAGCTATTAAACTGTTTTGTCACTTTCTGTCAAAATTTAATGATGACCGCGCCAAGAAAGAACGAGACAAAACAGTGTAATAGCTAAAATAGGTTTAAAAGGCCGTTTGAGGTATATATAATAAGGGGGTTAGCCTTTATACTCACCAAACGCCCAGACGTCGGACTTGGAGGAGAACCTCGTGTAGTTGAGCACCTCAGGCGGCGCCCACTTGATCGGGAACTTGGTCCCGCCGGAGCTCGTGTACTGGTCGTCCAGCACGTACCGCGCGAGACCGAAGTCCGCCACCTGGAATTTGTTCATTCATATGTATAACATTCAAAATTCTTTATTTGCCATTAAATATACAAAATGCAGATGTTTAGAGTTGTGTTACTAAGCCTATTTAGCTATTTTATTTATAGCATGCAAATTACACAAAATAAAAGTAATTAAGTTTACATAAAAATATAGAATTAGAATTGATTTAATAGAATTAAAATTGAATTTGGGATTAAAAATTAAATTACATATAATAAAAAAATATTTTGATGTCATTTATTTACACATTCATTATTCGTCATGTCATCATTGAAACAAAATGTCCACAAATACAGTTATATTATGGAGGCAATGTGTACCGTACCGTACAGTGTGTTTATCAACTGTAGGTACAATGATGCTTGATGATATTCATTCAGTTGGTTTCCTTTTTGCTCCCGCGTCTAGCCTTACAATATTATATTACATAAAAAATTTATAGCAGAGAATAAACATAAGAAAGAACCATAGAATTATTATCCCTTTCGGAATAGAACGACAAAAGCGAGATGTCAGTAGGATAAAGCTGTGCGATAAAAAGAGATGCGAGATATGATGCAGCAGAACCATTTTTGACGGCTGTCAAACAGTTAGGAGCCCCAAAGAGCCTTGCTGAAAATTTGATTTTTTATAATTTCAAATGAAATTGTGTATATTTAAGAGAAATTGTGCTTCTGAATCATGGGGATCTTCTTCTTGATCGGTGATTGATTATTGTTCATTACAGCAATGCAATGTATAACCCTTACAACTTCTCATTTAAGAGGTAAATTAGTCCAAATCGAAGCCTCTCAATTTACGATTTATATTTGCTAATCGGGTTAAAATTTAAAGTACGAAGTTTGCTTATTCTTTTCTATAAACGTTAACGTTATGTAAAAAATAAAGACAAAATAACATTTAATGCATGTTTACGAATATTTTGTGCAAATAAATAATTTTTGGTTTTACACTAAGGCTGCATGTTCGATATTTTGTGTCGACTGTTTATCATGCGGTAAACTAATATATTTAACCTAGGAAGATAAGTATAAATTACCTGGACGAAAGGTTATCTCATGTTAAGTTACTAATGTAACTTACTAAAATTGGTCATTGTCATCCAAAATAGGTTTCGTTTGACCATTTACGTGTGGAAGCCGTTTGTCATCATTAGGAATACTAACCAGTGGCAGTTGCAGGCGTAATTCTTTACTGAATTTAAAAGTTGGTATTAGAAATGTGATAATAACTTACTTTGACAACGTTTTCATCTCCGACCAAACAGTTTCTCGCTGCTAAATCTCGATGAATGTAGTTATGCCTTTCTAGGTAAGCCATTCCTTTGCAGACCTGCAAAAAGATAACACAAATTGATTAAAATTTTAATTTGAACAGCTAATCTTTCCGCCTACGGAGTGTAGTTTAAGGCAGCGCAGGTGTTTTATTATGTAAAGACCGTTTTTCTTTGCTTGTTTAATATTGTACACAATCTTGACACTCCTTCATACATTTTAAAATAAGATAAACAAAAAACTTACAACCTACATAGGTAATTGATCGTTGAACACTGATTTTTCAATGGTCAGATAAGAAATATTCGTCAAACAAAATACAATATGGCTAATTTGAAAACGTCACCTAATACAAATATAAATACAAATACAATTCTTTATTTGCCAGAATACATTATATACAATTAACAGAACAGGTCAAAAATCCGCTTCGTCATTAATAATAGTAATTGTCAGCAATCATACGTAACTGTATTTTTTTTAAATCTGTCGCTTTATAATTTATCAGTCTGTTAAGTTCTATCTGACCTCTGAAAAATCGGCCCTAAATCAACTAGTTAATTATTTTGATACACTGATATTATTTTAAAAGTTATGAAAGTTTGTTAACAATATTCGACAAGCAAAGAAACACGGGCTTAAGTTCGGTGTAGGGCACACCCTACATCTGTTTGCATGCAGAGACACACCTTTAAGTCACTATGTAGGGTAGTATAGCCGGGTGTCGTGTCGTAAAATATAATGCAGTGCTATGCTGTACACTGTAATGCAGTGTAGGGCTATGCTGTACAATGTGATGCAGTGTAGTGCTATGATATATTTACACAGCCCAGCAGCTTGACAGTCAGACAAGTCACTATGCTACTTTGTTAACGCCAGCGGCTTAACCCTCTGACCAGTAGAACTAGTCAAAAATTTACTGGATTTGGTTCCTAAGTCAAAGGGATAGTAAAGTAAAGTAAAGTAAAGTTAGCCTGTAAGCATCCCACTGCTGGGCAAAGGCCTTACCTCAAATATGAGGTAGTTTGAGCCATTAAGTCAAAGGGATAAAGTTCAAAATATGGTGGCAATATATTGTACTCTGGTTTAGAATGTTAAATTTTTTTTAACACTCACAGTGTCATATTTGAATTCTTAAAAGATGAAATAAGAAACCAAAAATTGCGCACGGGCGGAACTCGAACCGGCATCTTTCTAGCTAACCGGTCCAACTGCTCTTCCAATTGAGTTCCAATTTTTGGTTTCTTATTTCATATTTTATGAATATTTTACACTACCGGTCAAAGGGTTAAACTGTGTGCCACCATGAATGAGACCATGCCATGCGTGACGCACCTGTATACACATGTCGAGCAACACCGCGGGGCCCAGCTGGTCGGGCGAGGTTCGTCGTAAGTAGTTGAACAGCGAGCCGTGCCGCATGTACTCGGTTACGATGTATATCGGTCGATGTTTCGAGCATACGCCGTATAGTTGGACTAGGTTCTGGTGCTGGAGTTTACTGGAACAGAAAAAAAATTAATTAAAGGTATGTACCATACAGAGGACCTTTCATGCGAGACGAATATTAGACTTTCTGCCTCTTGTATTGTGGGCGCAAATGAGAAGGATTAACCTCAAAATCTTAGTAGCAGGCTTAGGGCCGCTTGCGCTAGTCAGGGTTAGCCCAGTTCAGAATTAAAATTGTCGTTCTGTCTCTACTTCTTCCTTTGACATTGACAGAACAGAGCGAGAGGATACAATATAGTAGTAGCCAACTACTAATCTTGGCAAGCGCAAGCCGTACTATATTCGTTTCAAATTTTTGTCTTCTGCCATTTTTCTGCATTACCTAAAGGTTTGACTGGCAGAGAATGCTTTTAGCATTAAGTCCATCTTTGTAAACTAAACCGAGGTTGCAATGCAAGCATATTATGCTTATGTGGTTTCTGTCTTACAATATGGGCTTATTATTTGGGGAAACTCTACAGATACAAAATACAAAAAAAGTGTATCCGAGCAATGATTGGTGCTGACAGTACAGATTCGTGTAGGCCACTGTTTAAAAACTTTAAAATACTTACACCTACCAGTTTTAATAATTAAATTGATAGTAAATTTAATTGGTTTAATCACGTAGAACATGTTTGTAATAAATTAAGACAGTTTTTGGCAAATATAATAATACTTAAGAAAAGAATCCCGTTTAAAGTTAAGTTAATGCTTTATAATTCGCTAGCTGAATCATACATTCAATATGGTTTATGCAGCTACGGCCGTACTTATAACACATATTTAAATAAAATTTATGACCTTCAAATTAGAATTTTAAAGAATATAGTACCTAATAAAATAAGATATCAATATTGTGACGATTATTCCGGCCTTTTTAATTATTGTAAAGTATTGCCTGTCCATAGTCAAGTTCAATTAATTTTGTTAAAAAAACTTTTCTTCAGTACAATTGATCAACCACAAGCTGTACAGCCTGTATACACCCGATCGGTAGCTCGACGTCAGCTGAATTGTAACTTGCTCGAGCGCGTAAGTAATGAATACGGGAGACGAACATCTGATTATATTGTTCCGCGACTCATAAATAAATAATAATAAGGGATAATCTGACAGTTAAAAATATTAAAAACAAGCTTAAAATACATTTTCTAAATTCTCTTTTGAAAGTTAAAATGTAAAAACAAAAACACGTATTCGTCAAACTCTTTTTTTTTGTCGTTTAAAGATGTGTGTTTTTTAAAAAAGGTAAATTGAGTCACTATTATATAATCGTCTAAAAGTTAGCCTGCATTATACTTTAATTATTTGTTTAATATGTTGAACGACGTAAGCTTACAACTTAGTGAAATTACAAACCTTAGTGGTTTTATACTAAGTTCATACCTACTTGTTTTGTAAGATTTTTTATTTGTTAATAAACGGAAAAAAAATATATATATCAAACAAATCTGCATTTTTGTTAAAGATCATTCACATTTCCTTCCGATCCGACAAATTTTAACAGAAAAATCACTTCGAAAACGACCTCCAAACTTATTAAAACTCCCATCCGGCAGATTAACTTTATTTAAAAATAACAGTTATGCTATGGCAATAAAAGTCTTCAATGCCTTACCGGAACACCTAAGGAAGCTCTCAGGCACCACTTTTAAAAGCAAGCTTCATTCATGGCTGTTAGAGAACACTTTTTACTCCCTGAATGAGTATTTTACATCCGAGTCTACTCCCACATAAATTGTTTTAATACCTACTGACTTTTTTTTCTTATTCTTCTATGTAAATATAATTTTATTGTATTCTTGCTGCGTTAAAATGTTTTTTTTTACTTATAATATTGTGCAATAATATTATAGTTCCAGTATAAACTAGTGATAATAATTTATTTGTGATAAATAATTATTTAAATTTATAAATATTTGTACGCTACTGTTAGCAAATTTTGGCGCTCCCTTGTCTAAACCATAAGATCGTTATTGTACCTAAAATTTTACAAATAAACTTTTGAGTTTGAGTTTGAGTTTTAATTTGTGCAATTAAGTCTTTAAATAAATAAAGAAATATTTTTTTTTATTACTATACAACTATCTGATCTTCACTAATCTTTAGAAGCATGGTACACTCACGTCATGACCTTGGCCTCGTCGATGAAGTCGTCCTCGGACATGGTGCCCTCCTTCATCATCTTGACGGCGGTGTCGGTGCGTCCGCGCCAGCGCCCGCGGCGCACCACTCCGAACTGGCCCGCGCCCAGCTCTTCCAGCAGTACGAGCTCGGATGGGTCTATCTCCCATTTGTCTGTGGACAACGAGGAATGTGATTATAGGTCGACCGCGAAGTTGATGCCACGCCTGCGGGGCGGCAGCGCGTGTGGGGAGGCGAGAGCGGGTCGCGTGAGGGGCGCCTACCCCGCACCCCTGTGCCCCCGCAGGCGAAGTCTCAATGAAGCGGTTTGTCTTATAATAATCAATTCATAAGGCAACTCACGGCCGTATACTCCATTTAAACAGTGTTGTGTATAGGTCAGAACCGGACGTTCAGTCCAGGATATTATAATATACTATTGATTTTATTTCTTTACCTAAAAGTTGCCTGGAAGAGATCGGTTATAGAGATAAGCCGCATTAATTGTACATTTCTAAAAAATGAATTTGTATCTGACCTTTGTGATGTGCAATAAAGAGTTATTAATCTTATCCTATCAATTTAATAAGTATTCAAAGATCGAAAGAGAGAGTCCATACCATTGGCTCCAAATCAATCAGTAATACATTTACAACTTACTTTGTACCAACAAGTTATACATTGCTCCAAAAGCAATAATGCACTTGTGTTAATGAAATTAAAAACAACTACACAACACACATTGAGATTTTAGTAATTAATAAATTTGAGTAATTTTGTGTTTTCACTAGCACACACACACACACGCACACGCACACGCACACGCACACACACACACACACACACACACACACACACAATATAATTGGGCCTTCGTAACTAACCGTTTCTTACTAAACGGTGTTGGCATTAAAATTGGAGGATGTTTCTCCCCATACAGTAACATAAAGAAGCACCACTCCGACTTACCATGTGATAGCCCAGCGGTGGGCGGGGCGGGCCGGTCGCAGGGCGTGGTCTTGAGCCTGGAGCACAGCCCCCCGCTGTTGTGCTTGTGGTAATTGATCAGCTCCGGTATGCTGGGGCAGCAGTGCTTGTCAGACAGGTAGAACTCGCCGCGGCTGTTCTGCTTTATGTGGTAGTGTTTTGTTTGGGGGTGGTTACTGGAAACAATCGAATGACATTTATAATAGAGACGCTCGAAGTATACGTGTATACCTTTAAAGCAATGCAATAAGCAATGTTTAAGAGAAAACTACATGAATGGCTCCTGATAAAATGCTTTTATTCAGTAAGGGAGTTTTAAGACGATTAATGTAATAATTTATGTAACTGTTTTTACATGTAGATTTTGTTTTTTTTTATATTGACTTTGCCTGGATTTTAATTAACTTATAATTTATGACATTATACCTATACCATAAGACATGTAAGAATTTGAATATGTATTAATTAATGAATTTATGTGCCTACCCTATTATTTTTGATTATCTAGAATTTTGTGTTCCAATTTTAATTTGCATGACAAAATCAGTCAAACATGGGTAGCTAGGTAGGTAATACATAGGTATTACCATGTTTAAGCAAATTAATGATGTTTCTGCATTTATGACACAAGTACGACTATGAATCGGCGATGGGTTCGGTCAATCTAGAGATAGAAACTAGATAAGGAAATAAAGGGGCAACAATAGCAATAAAACAACGGATGTCATCAATAATATGTGTAACGGGATCTTTGAACCATAATTTATGACGTGCACATAAATAGATGGTTAGCCTAAAAGCATAGTTAGAACATCAATTTATGATGTGACGTGTGTGTGATTTATTATCTTGAGTTTGTCACACTCTAATATAAGCACTGCCTACACATGATCGCGGGACATAAATATCAATTCAAAACATATTTTCCTTACATATTGCCCTTAGCACTTGCTTAAACGTCTACAACGCGAACGTATCCGAAGTCCGAACAAAATAAGCTCAATTACACCACTAACCAGACATATAACCAATCGTGTTTATGGATAAAAAGAACTGACAAATCTTATAGCAGATCATCATAATTTGACAGATATTGATCGTTTGTGTATGGTGCATCCGCATAAAATTTTAACTTAGCTACGTAATTTAGTTTCAAGCAAAAAACATCCACCACACATTATCTAGTGTGATTGTGGTTTGCCTTGATGATTTTCGTTTTCTTTTCAATTCTTATTTCAACCCCTTATCCCCTTTTCTTGCCCAGCATTTGAAATTTGTATTGGTTTTCAACAGAATGACAAGTGAATAAGTTGAAACTTATGTGGTCGCGATAAACAGTCCGTTCAACTTAGCTAGTCAAATATTGCAAACAATCTTGACATTCCTTTTTAACTAACAAATTCATTTTAAGATAAGATAAACACAAAACTCACCCTACATAAGTAATTAATAGTTGAAAACTGAGATTTTTTGAATCAAATATTTAATTAATTATATTCACTGATATTATTTTAAAATAGAAAGATTGTTTACTTTATTCGACTAGCAAAGTTGAACGGACTGTAAAGCGGCATACTCTAAGCTTGGAAAAGGGTTAAATGATAAGTCCTAGAATAAAAACTTATTCTTATTATAACTGATACTTTATCTCGAGGTAGTAGGCTATGCGTATGATGAACACAGAAAATGATGGTCTTATAAAAGTTGATGTGATAAATTAATGTTATACCAGTTTTTTTGTATTTAAAATACCTATTACGAATACAGTGAATACAGTTCGGAATCAGGGCTCGCGTCAATTCCGTTCGCGAACATTTTCCTTTTGATAATTTTATATAACTAAATTCACAGATTTAAACACAAACGTACAGTTATAATAACGTAAAAAACTTACAGCATAGAAAAAAACGAAATGCATCCAAAGGGTGAAGACATGTAGAGGCGGGTAACACGCACTGACCTGCAACGACTAACCAGTGTTGTGCCGTGTTGGCTATATCATGGAATTGAAATGCTTTATAGAGACTTTTCTGACTCAATTCTTGATTTGAATCTTGTTTTAAAACAATTTTCTAGTTTCAGTCGGTCCTTATTTGGATTGTTGTAACGAATTTCTTAAATATTTCGAGATTAAAAATAGATGACTTGGCACATCACTAGTCAGTCGGTACAGGTTGGTACCGGTTATCTGCCTCTTTTTGTCTTCACCCAAATCGTGACTTCTCAGAGTAGATATTTTTTTACGAATGTAAACTCCACGAGAAACGGGGACTAAGGGTTATTGGTGGATGATGCCATTGGTTCTGCGCTTGATCTACCACGTGTCATACCAGCTGGATGCTATGAGGATTTATTTACACACTAGCTTTTGCCCGCGACTTCGTTCGCGTGGACTTCAGGTTCGTCCCGTCTAGTAGCGCAAAAAATGAGTTTTTTTACGACCTCACATTAGAAACCTCAAAAATTGTAGCCTATATGTTATTCTGATGTATAAGCTATATTGTGGTAAAGTTTCATTCAAATCCATTCAGTAGTTTTTACGTGAAAGAGTAACAAACATCCATACATCCATACATCCATACTTACAAACTTTCGCCTTTATAATAGTAGTAGGATAAAAAGATTGTTTACTTTATTCGACTAGCAAAGTTGAACGGACTGTAAAGCGGCATACTCTAAGCTTGGAAAAGGGTTAAATGATAAGTCCTAGAATAAAAACTAGTATTAAAAATACTGTTTTTTTTTCTACTTACACTTTGGTATATAGCGAGAGCGTGTACATGCCCTTGGTGGAGGAGTTGCGCACGACGAAGCAGCCCTCCTTGTCTTCCTGCTTGAGCAGCGACTCCGCGCGCTGCCGCGACATCTCGCCCACGTACCACCTGCGCACACGCAGACGCACGTGTCAAACTAACAGTTACTCTCTTTGGAATCGTCTATCTAACAATCTAACTTTCAGTTGCTAATACTCTGATTTCTAGTTGTTTTTTGTTTTTATAGTGTTTTGTCACCATACAAACTTAATAATATAAATTGCACTTGTAAAAAGCAACTGTGACTCTGTGACAGACGAGGAATCGAACCCCGTGTCTTACGCTATCCGGGCGTATGCCTATACCACTCGGCCACCGTCACATTAACAAGTCTGTCACAGAGTCACAGTTGCTTTTTACAAGTGCAATTTATACTCTGCTTTCTCTTCAAAAGCATAGAGCAGTGATGAATCGGATATGAGCATATGAGATATCGTATAAATTAATTGGAGTATATTTGCAAAATTGTATTTCTTTTATTTTTTTAACAATTAAGACAGAATGAACTTAGTGAATGAACTTAGCCACTTGTCAGCTAGAAGGCACTCTCCAATGCATTCTAGCTGGCAAGTGCCGACCCAAAGCTAATAATTAGTTACCTAAATTGTAAAACCATAATATATTTTTCAACTATTACTCAATTAAAGATCGAATTAATTACCCAAAACCATAATAATGATATTAGAAAACAAATAATAGATTTAAGCGCCCACATAGATAGCTTAATGATTACTTTGACTCCGCAATTCCATTACGAAAACCAGCGTAGGTGTAGATTCTTAAACTAAAATTTGCATAAAAAAAGTAAAAGTACTTACTCATATTTTTGTAATCCGATAGTCTCTTTTTCCTTCACGTAGTTACTCGGTATGTACCCGACTGACCTAAAATGGGCATGCCAATAACGTTACTATTGTACGGAACACTAGTATGACACATGCGGCCTAAATTATTTGTTTTGGTTTTACACTTTCTAATGTACATTTGCATATGAATGTAAAGCTATTTATAAATTGCGAATAGTAGTTAGTTGCGTACACAAGAAATTCCCATCAATCAATAAAACATTTACTTTATGGGTAAGTTCAAGTATTAATATAATATTTTAAATAGGTATTATAATAATATCTTGCAATGATGTCAAAGTTAATTAAAGTACTAAAGACATACTATAGATATTGAAAGACGTATGTTTGATTACTATTTAACATTAAATTTTAATTAAAATATTGCTTACCCATGTTCGTCTTTAACTTTCCACCAGTGTTCCTGGGAGTCGTCAATTACTTCATATTCGGCGCCCTGTAATTGATTTCGTAAATTAGATTTCAAATTAATACTATTGATAAGTTTAATAGCATTTTCAATAACTTTAATATTTCATTTGACAGTTATTATGAATTATTTCTTCGTTTGATTTTCAATGAAATTACAAGTAATATTATAAACAAAAGCATAATGTTGATTCCATGGTAACACAAAGCTTACCTTTTCTAATGAGAGGTCGCCGCTTTCTATCGCTTTGAATGGATAAAGTGCTACCACAACTTTGGTTCTTTGCTTCTCCTGAAAACACAAAATCCAATTTACAGTAAAAATCGATACTCATCAGAAACAGTAACTGTAAAATTCGGATTTCATTCGGATTCAAAATAAAATAAAATATTACGTGTGTGTTTGTATTTAAAAAATATGATCAAGTAAGAACAGACTGTCAATCAACCGAAATCTTATGATTTCCTAAAGAGGCGTTTAAGCAGCTTTATCCGTGACCTTAGTTACCTAATCAGGGTAACGGTAAGGATAGGGTAAGGGTAACATAATCGCCTGATAAGGGTAACAAAATGAAAATTTTATCAACCAGTGTTCTAGTCTGTGTAACTTTTAAATATTAAAATTTGGTTTATTTTGAACTTTGTGACATTGCCATGGTGTGAGATGTGTTAAAATAAATAAAAATTAATATCTACCTTTGAGTTTACCTTTGGCTTGGCCGAAGGCGTCCCGGGAGGGGCGCCCCCTCCTGGCATCGTGACGGCCGCTGTGACCGCTGTAGACAAATTTTCTTTATTAAAACAGCAGAAGTTAAGAAAAATGTGCTTCAAACATTAGTATTTTAGTATCACAAAAAAATAATGTATGAACACATTAAACTAAAATCATAGTTTGCCAAGGTTCATCCTGATTTTCAATGTGATGGTAATAAGGGTGACTTAACATCATAAAATTATATGTGCATCACAGTCAAATTAATGAAGACGCGCAAAGACACGAAAATTGTTTATTACTCGTTTTTAGTAATGTCTTTTAAGTTCATTACTTACTTAATAAAGTTTCATCACAGTTCTGGTTTTCAAATAAAATAAATTTAAATACAATTACCAACATGAATCTTTTCATAGGAATAAGTAAGAGAGAAGTAGTAAAAATAATGCACGTCAAGTTAAAAATATTCGTTCTAGAAATTCTATATTAACTTTAGTTTTACATGTAGAGCAGATTCATATGTAAATGTAACTAATATACATAATTTTATATTGTACATGCTGTTGCACTGCTAATTTACAAGGCTTTTGAATTGAAAAAAAAAATACTTTAATCGCTTTAATTAAAACGTGGTTGACATTATACTTCGACCTTGTTCTTTGATTTCCTACTATTCTTAATTAAGTGCCGTGGTATATGTGAGAACCTTAATTAAGTACCTACTAAGCCTGTTAAGATAAGATCAATTAAACCAAATTAAAAACACTTAAATACCAATTTTTTACTAAAAATATTCGCAATTAGTCGCCATGCTAGCTGTTGTTGGTTGCAAATCATTGTGTACTTAATGATTTCAACCAACAGTTAGAAATATAAACATATGTATTCCAAGATTGTTTTTTGCCAATCACGTAAACATTTAAAGCAATAACGTTTAGCTAACGAGTACCTATATGATCATGAATTGCAGTTAATGTCGAAATGATTACCGACTATGGGGTAATAAATGTCCAATGAATAATGATGTGTTTGGTAGTCAAAATGTTAAAACAACGTAAGCGTTTTTGAAGTCGATAATTATTTCAATTCCAAATGAGTATTATGGCGTGTTAAAAATAAACAAAACAAAAACTGTTATTGTCAGCCATGACGAACACAACACTGCCGTGGCTGTTGGGTATGCCCTGGAACATCACTTGTGGCCAAAACACTGCACAAATCACTGACATTACACAAACGCATTACACGACACCTGACCAAGGAAAGTTGCAGTGAGACGAGTGAACGCAACCGGTAGCAGCGAGGCCACGAAATAGAGGTCACCACAAATGTGCCATACCCTCTAGTGCCGGGAGGAACGACGATAGAGACAGGCATGGTATCTTGGACTTCTTCTTGGTGACCATTGGTTCGTCTTCAGACTTGGTCTGCAACATGGAAAGAGTGTATGGCCGGACGTCCGCGGGCGACACCTGGCTGCGACTGCCGAGTACCCAAGTAACGTGTCAATGTACCGCTGCTGAGGCAAGCTCTCGGCCACAATGGAGCCGCCTCGGCCCCCGCACCGAATACTGACTGTCAACTTTTTATTGCACTTTTTCAAATGCATTATTCTGGGACAATTGTAGAGTGTGATTACATCTCAATCTCAGTAGGCGAAATAGAATGGTATGAAAAAGTGATTGAATTGATTATTTTGTTGACACAGAAATAGATTACACTCACCGTAAAGAATTTAAAAAAATATATTTATAGATTCAGTAAATTGAAGCCTCTATAAATTTGAATATGTATTTTTACATTGCATAAAGCTATTTTATTTTTATTTTGCTAGTATTTACATAGATAAGTAGAAAGTTGGGAAATCAATGTTGATTGTATATCTTCTTAAAAGGTAAAATTAATCATCCTGAATTTTCAATTCCGCGAAATGAACTGTGTCTATTTATTCAGTAATGATTAAAAACAAGATAGATACCTATGATAGTCATAAATATGTTTCATATTCACCTTTTTGTGATGGAGTTTTAATGTTAAAAAAAACTTTATCTTAAACGCTTCTCTGATGTGGATTATGCAATTCTTTACAAATCCACATAACATTTTGACGCTTCAATGTCGTTTTTTGCTTCCATGAGGAACAAGGCTTTATAGTTGTCGAGACGAGGTAGCGAGGGCTTCAAAGATGGTCGCGGCCTACATTCACCATTCGATGCGCGAGCGCAGGCGTTTAGCGGTCTCCCTTTCACTTGTTTACAAAACATCGGGTGCGAGTGGGACAAACAATACATGTCATTAACGACAAATCGACTTGCTTGTATAGAAACGTGTGCTGCCTTCCGCGGAAACCTATCGTCGAACCAGACACCGTTTATTTTTTCTTGTCTCGTTTTTGTTATGCGTATAACATATCCAGGAAATATAGAGACAGGATAATGTTGCTTTTGGCAGAGGTAATAAATAGATACGAGGAAATATTGAAGTAGATGTTAACGACGTCAAATACAATTAAATTGGGTAGCAAACATGATGACTATGTGTGAATACATCACATGAATGAAAATAGAGATACATAAAATACAAGTCCGTCAACTAACCGTACTCACAATAACCCATAAAATATTGAGATTCTTAGGTTAAATAATTTGCAAGCAATAATCCAATTTCCTCGAGGTAAATAGAGATAGTATTATTGTAGAGCCGCAAGATAACAACCTTAACATAAGTTTCAGCTTTCGGTACAAGGTTCTTCGAGGATCAGGAACTTTAAGCAAAGGTAAACTTGCTCGAGCACTTTCCCCACAACTTTAGTAAGCTCTTAGCTTAGTTTGTAAGTGTAAGCCAACATCTGCACTTATTTACTTAACATTAACTTAAAGCGACAAATTGGACAATACTGAAACAGTTTAGAACCTCAAAGAAAAAGGAGTAATATCGTTAGAAATGCTCATTTTAAATGATGTAGTAATTATTAACTATCAAATCATAAAATATATTTATATTGTAAACATCTTCTTATAACTTTTAAAATAATATCAGTGAATAAAATTAACACACTATTTGATTTTAAAAGATCTCAGTGTGCAGCTATCAAATCAAATCAAATCTAAATTTATTTATTACAGACACATGGGCTTATGGGTTAGTACAAATAGCTTTAAAACTAGCTATGAATCACCTATGTAGTTTGTGAGTTCTGTGTGTATATTATTTTTAAATGAATCATTTCATTAAAAAGGAATGTCAAGATTGTTTACAATATTCGACTAGCAAAGAAAAATTGATTTTAGGCATTTGTTTAAAATATGTGGTAAATATTGCATACACTTTATATTGTAAGCTATGAGGTATAGTATAAACTCTATGCAAGGTAAAATGTTCAAGGCAAGATAGCGCCTGAAAGATTTCAAGAGAAAATTTTGTTTTCAGTGACGCACAGAGGAAATAAAAGCAGGCAAATAACCCACTGCGGTTTCTCGGTTAGATAATTGTTTGTATGTTTTACGGGAAATGTGAACTATACAAACACCATTGTATGTATGAGATGTTGCATGCTCATTTTGGGACACCAAACCGCTTATCAACTACGGGCTGGCGTCAATTCAACAAAATATTTTGGATCTTAAGGCGACGGTTAACTCTATAGTACAGTACATACTTGAATAAAAACCCCAACTTCCCTTAACATAGCGTAATTACACGCAAACCCTACGATCAGAAAAGGGGTTAAGAACCGCATTTTTTAGGGTTCCGTAGCCGAATGGCAAAAAACGGAACCCTTATAGTTTCGTCAAGTCTGTCTGCCTGTCTGTCTGTCTGTCTGTCTGTCTGTCTGTCTGTCTGTCTGTCTGTCCGTCCGTATGTCACAGCCACTTTATTCTGAAACTATAAGCATCACATAGCTGAAACTTGGTAGGTAGGTGTATTTTGTTCACCGCTTTCCGATTCAGATACAAAAAGTAAGAAAAAATAATATTTAAGGGGGGGCTCCCATACACGAAGCTAAAATCTAATCATTTTTTTTTACTCAAACCTATACGTGTGGGGTGTCTATGGATAGGTCTTTTAAAATGATGTTGAGGTTTCTAAAACCATTTTTTCTGAAAGTGTAAGGTTTGAGATATAGACGCTTCCAAAGTGGTGAAATGGGCGTCCCCCCCATCTAACTTTTGAACTAAGAAAGTGAAAATTTTGGAAAAAATATATGATGTGGATATCAACAAAAACTTGTAACGAAAATTAGTTTGAAGGAGATCGAACTAGAAGTTTTTGAGATATTGCACATTTTTATCAACCGCAAATATAACTTTGTCTTTCATACAAACACTATGAAAAACAAAGTTATTTTTGCTGTCGCAATATATTGTGATGTTTTCGTTAAGTGAAAGTAAGTGGACCCTGAATTCAGTTAAGGGTGGCACGGAACCCTCAGTGCGCGGGTCCGACACGCACTTAACCGGTTTTTTTGCCCCAGTTTCATACAAAACCAATTTCATAGCATTACTGAAGAAAAGCTTATCTATGCATGCAGATTCTTTACTAGAATCGTGCGTTTGGGAAAACAACCATCATGGTTACGGAGGGGAAATTGTTAGCAGTGATTTGCCTAGTCATACGGTCCTCAACAGGAAATCTTAATGTTATAGCTTATTACAATCAATTTCGTCATACTTGTAATTAAATGGGCAGTTAGATAAATCGGGCACTTCTTGACGTACCCAAGCAGTTCTTGGAGGGTGCAGAAGCCCCGGCCAGTCAGCAGCAATCAAGCTGACATCGCAACGCGAAAAGCTGGTGACACATTATCGGACGCGGCTGTCAGCCGCGACTGATAGGTTTGCACAGTCTTAAACAACTAGCTCGCCAGATTTCTGTCAGACTTCAGCCGCGTCTGATAATGTTTCCAGTTTTCATCGCGACTGTCAGCCACGTCCATGATAATAACCTGCAAATTCCTAATATAACAATCTTGCCACTTGCATGTGAGATCGATCCGATCATCATCGGATTGTTGTCATGCACTAGTGCGATGCGCTTATAAGCCTGATGAAGGGTTCTTATAACTATGGTGTCAGGATAAGATATTATTAATAAAAAAAACCTTACATGTTCAGTCAATGAACGACTTAGTATCCTGAACGAGCAGTTCGGTCTGAAGTAATTCAGGGGACAGGAGGTTAAGAGCGAGCGGGCAACAATGCGTCCTACACCTATGAGTCTACAAGGCTTCGTAGAATCACTTTGTCACTTAGAGTGAGAACGAGAAGCGGCTTCATGTCCTTCGCCATCAGTTCGACCTGTGGCTCTCGCAAGTGGCAATCTTGGAAGAGCTAGCAACGAGACCCAAGCCTATGCGTCTCAACGTCCATACGTGTTAACTCCAAAGTCAAGAAGGCTTATTAGAAACATTATGTAACTTACATTTGAGATCGATGAGCGGCTTCTTGTCCTGCACCAGCAGCTCGATCTGGGGCTCCGGCAAGGGCCAGTCGGCAGCCGGCTGGCAGCCCCGCGCACCCCGCCCCGCGTCGCAGCACGCCCAGCGCCGCGCGCACAACGCGCCTGGGTGATACCACGATCGACGCACTTTGTACTCGCAAACTGTGTGAATATACTAAATGTTTGGAAACGGAAGCACAAATGTTGCAGGTTCGGAGCCCGTAGTGCGAGATGGTGCGAGATTTATTATTTACGCATTGAGCGCGTAAACGTGAATTTATATGAGATTGTATTAGTGTACACGTTAGCCATTAGACGGCGCTCAAACCCATATATAAATTCACCTTTAGGCTCTCGATGCGTTTCATCGAGTAAATCTCGCACCATCTCGCACTTCAGGTATAGTTCTTCCCTCATCAAATACTCCAACCAGTCAAGAATAGGTAGATCATGGCTGTGCAGGTGCAAAACATTTACCAGCACTTCAATTTATGTTTAGCCAGGCAGGAAACACCTTGGTATCTAAGGTATCTAACAATGGAAAATCCTATTTCTGTTCATTACTAAAACTTTTTTAGACAAGCCAGTCTATTTTTAGGATAAATAGCGTATTTACAGCGATAATGAATCTTTGCCTCGATTGTTTACTAGCTACCGGCAAGAGCATTGATAAGTGTTCAATTGATGGGATGTGGTTAGGACATTTACATATGCCCTTGTAATAAGATTATGTTTATGTAGCGCATCTGCAGACAAGTTACGCATGCATTCAAACATTTTCAAATTTATATGCAGAATAATATTTCGATTCGATACACGCGATGTTTTTACAAAACGAGACGTCACGGATATATTTGTTTTAAATATATTAAACTTTTATTAGAACAAAAGAGTCGGGTACTAAAATAAATAGAATGGAAATATTATTTTCTTGTACATTATGTATGAAATATAAGGAACTATACAATACAAAATAGTCCGGCTACCTCTGATTATATAGTCTTTAAATTAAAATACATAGCTTGTATTTATGTTTATTTGTGGCAAAACTAGTTAATTTGTATTGCATTGAATAGAAACTAAGGTAATTTACGAAGAACTTGTTTTTTTTTTTCAATTCATTTAATTAACGTAATGATAAGTCTCCCTACATAACTTATAGGAATTTACTCCACTTTAAACACTTGAAGAAGTATTAATAAATCAATGCTAAACAGATTTGCAAAGAGTAAATACTTTTCGGTGCTAATCACAGATAAAAAATTGCTTTCGGAAAAGTTTACCTTGTTTAAACAACAATAGAAAGAACTTACCACTCCTTATGGCGTGGATCCAATGCAACCTCACCGAGTGATCTCGTACAATAAGGTACAACGTGTAGTCCGAGTTCTTCTGCTCAGCGTATCCCACCTGCGCACAATCTGCCATATGAACACGCACGTTCACACTGATTGAATATATCGCGGATATATAATTGGGCGCAAAATACAAAAATCAAGCGTGAAGTACAAGCAATTGTTTCGTTTCATCGATTTTTCTAGCAATCAGTTTATGTAAGTTTGCAGCGTGATCTTGATAAATTGGGTTTAAGAAATGTAATTATGGAGATGCGTGAATAAATAATGCGATGCGATGGTCTCGGGTTTTCTTTCAGGTTTGTAAAATACTGTCGGTTTGTTTGTGGCGTAGACTCGCTTCATAAGCGTTAAAAGAACATTAGATAGGTACCTGCTACACTAATGCCCTGCAAGTACTTTGTGGCCATGACAATGTGCAATTAACGGTGCCTAAGTGTTCATGTGTCCTTATAAATGGCTATCGATTAACATAAAATTGTCATTATTGCCATGAAGAGAAGATTCTTCTCAGAACGTGCCAGTCAACACAATTATGCGTAATATTTTTAGACAAAAAAAAGCTATTTAATCGATCATATATTTAGCATTCTTGTACCATTAAGCTGACAGCTGTTTAGCCACTACAAAACACCACAGTTTAGCCATGATCTACATCTTTGACTCTATGAAAACCCCAGACAGCGAAGGTTAGTTCGTTCTACAAATCTATTTTGAACCTTATTACGATTAAAAAAGGATTTTTTACCTGAAAAGGGTATCTGTATGCAGATGTGTCTCCGATGCCGTCTGGCAACTGCTTGCTGAGTTCACCCAGCTGCGCCTGCTCAACTGTGTGGATCGCGTCCGTCGCGATGCGGCCGCGCTCACAGCGCTTCTACAAAACACTCGGCCAATTAGGTACGACTCGTTTGAATCACAATTGTATATTAACTCACAATCCCCCCCCCCCCCCCCCTCTTATTGATACCTATTGTATCAGACAGGACGCATCCTGAACGCGTCTAACTACATCTGCACGGTATCCTCTACGAAGTTTCAGAACATTAGCCATGACTCTGGAGTACAATTAGTATCGTATTGCTGGGGAACCTACCTACTTTACTACAATCATGTTGTACACTTTTTTATTTTCACAAATTAAACCGATTTTTCAATACTAGTGTAGTAAATGAGACTGTTCATCAAACGATCACATAGGTAAGAAGACAGAATAAATATCAATATAATATCACACACAATTAAATAAGGAGAATAAACGGGCAAAGACAAATAAAAACTTACACCTGCAAAGCCAACGAAAAAGTGAGATAGGTTTAATTTCCGAGAGCCGCAAAGCCGGGCGAATAATTAATCATCAGCCGCCCGCTGGAAACAAAAAGTATCCCTAGTTCACGGTACAATTCCCGCAAATTGAATCCCGAGCCTGGAGTCAGCTCGCGAACGTTTTGCAGATGCAGTCCTACAGGCCGGATGCGCTGATGCATGAAAACCATTTAACGCTATTTAGGTCGAACTAATAGGGTACATAATGAAACTGATACCGATATTACACGTCCAACTATACAAAGAACTTAAAAAGTGTATTTATTGCTTTGGTATTAGCGTCTACTTAGGCAATTTTCCACTGTTTCTTGTATGTCTAATAAACACTTAAATTGCGTCCGTATAAATTGCCTTTCTAATACGCATTGAAATGAAATGAAATGATTATTTAATTAAATGATTATTTATTCGTCATCATAGGTATAAAGGCTAGTTGTTACATTCTTAATATAAATCCATTTAACATTACCGAGATCGTGACAAAAGAACACAACAATTAAAATATACCATACTCTTATAAGATAAATAAGATACATTGTATCCCAGTTAAAAGAATTTAATAAAACCCCCTGAACCAAATCATCATACCAATCCACACACAACCAGCTGTACTTGCGGAGTGCACCAATAGCTCCGCGGGTTCAAAGGTAGTCGGTATAATACTCATTAAAAATTTTAAGAGGACAAGCAATTCTTTATAAAACATATGTGTATAAAACATATGGAAGCGTACCTACGGAAGTTCTACAAAGTATTTGAAATTTATAAAAATATAATCAATCCGATACAAGTATTCTAAAGTTATATCGTGAGCACTTTACTAAATAAGAATCAATTTATTTAATAACGCTAATTATTCCTTCAATCTGTTGAATTTGGATAACTAACTTAATTAATATTTTTATATCGATGTAAATTAGCCGAAACCGGCTTGTTGCAATGAAAGTGTATCCATAAAGGATCCAATTAATTCGGTAATTTGGCCGGTAAATCGATCGGACGCTGTATTCCATAATCTAACAGGCGGAATGTTTTGGGAGCAACTGATACTTTGGCGGAGGGCCAACACTAAACAAGTAGGACATACGACGCATATCCCCGACATAATTGACCTATCTACCTTATCAAAGGTCCCATGTACCACAATGTTATTAAAGAGAGAACCCTTTTAATATGAACACGCTTGCTTAGACCTGCATGTATTGTTTCTAAGTTTAATTCAAATTATGACAATATGATCAAAGGATGTCACTACATGAGCAGAAGAAAATGTCTTGTGCTAATTCCAGACAACAGAAAACTACCTTCATCCTACGTACAATATAAAAGAGAAGTAAATAACGTAAAACAAAAAAAACACAATTGAGCAGCCGTGACTAATTTAAATAATGAAAGAAGTGTAATTAATTGATATTTACCCTATCCCAAATAAGCACATACTCGCTAGGAAGATGAAGATGACAAATTTTAGTGCGGTAAACTATTATATTATCTTCTCTGTGGCGGGACCAAGTTTAGATTTAGTGTATTAGTCAAAGGTCTTATTTGAAAGTAAGTTATATGGACTTCTTTAGAAGGAAAACTTCGTTCAGGAGGAAAACCGAAAACATTTGAAACCCGAAAATCACAGAATGTATGGAAAAGAGCAGACTACAATGGCTATAATATGAACAAGAAAGTACCAAAATCTACCCCGTAGATTAAAATACAAAACAATATGGGATACTTGTTCTGTAAAATCCGCACAGACAGCTTTAAAATGGCTGAAACAACAGCGAAAAACCAAGAGACGAGGCGAGTGAGCCTTTTTCCAACAATTACCACACGTCGCGCAAGGGCTCTCCATTAAAATTGCTCACACAACAAGGGCCCAGCGACGGCATGACTACACATACATTACCGCGAGGGTTGCGAGCCCTCTATTGTGCAGAGTGATTGCGGAGGGGACAATACTACGAGCCGGAATATTTTATTTTCTAGGTTTGACAACACTTCACTTAAGGGTCAGGTCAGGATAGGTTTTAGTTCAAAAAACTGTGTAAATTGTACCCGCCGAACGGTTTAATCACCTGATAAAATATTACGCAGACAATAATATCAACCAAAAAAATTGCTGATTCAAAAGCCAATAAACGGACGTACATACAAGAAAAGCACTTATGACAAGACCAACTAAATAAAAGGTACTTTAGTTCACATTACGAGTTCCGACTAATCAACCGACAAATAAAAATAAAGGATAAACACATTTTGATCCATCACAGAAATTCCAATTATCTAAATATTAAGAAAAGATATCAGACGATCTCATGAATGAATCACAAACGGATCAATCGGATCTCAAAGATTGAATTGGAACCATTTTAGACTTCTCGTCCATAGAAGTTATGCGTAGGTGGATAGGTACTGAAAATGAATGACAGTGTGATCAAGTTCGACGCTTTGTGCAAGCGAAATAAAGTTGACGGTGGATAGGACACGAATGTTAGGATGATGATGGTTATGTGTGAAATTGAGTGTGATAAAGTTGATTGATTGGTAATTACCGGTGATGAGGCGAGGTGCGAAGGGTCGGGTGCCGGCGGCGGTGCGGAACTGGATGGCGGCGAGCCGGGCGGCAGACACACCCTGTTGGCGCATGCGCGCGCTGCCGGCCACCCTTCGCTACCACCCTACGTACACTTTATTAATCAAAGCACGAAGGAAAGTCTAACGTTGCCTGTTAGCCCAGGCAGTGCCTACGATTGCCACCTAGTTAGACGCGGTATACGATGATACATACCTCGTGTGTTCATAAGTTTTGAGACGAAAAAAAAGAGGCATAACTTTTTAAATAATTAACTTATATTTCTAAAATTTACAGTGAACACTAAGTAGATAATAATCAACAATAAAATATATCTCTTATTCAAAATGTCCACTCTTGTTTTTAATACAGGCCCTTAGACGATTTGGCCAATCATCAATGGCGGCACGAATCTTTTCTAGCGGGATTCGCTTTGCTTCTCGAACAAGAGCTCGCTTCAGTGACTCCAAGTTTGGGTGGGACTTCTGGCAGGCCCTGAGCTCTAACTCAGTCCATAGAGAATAATCCAGCGGGTTGAGGTCGGGGCTGGAGGAGGGCCATTCGTTCGCCGCGATGAAGCCGGCACATTTTCCCTCAACCAAGCTTGGGTGGTTTTTGCTTTATGGGATTGTGCTGAGTCTTGCTGGAAAACCCAAAATTTGTTGTTAAATAAAGTATGAGATAGGGGTTTCACAACAGGCTCTAAGATGTCATTTTGATAATTCTTGGCTTTCACCTTGACGCCTTGTTGACAGAAATGGAGCGGAGTGACACCTTCATACGAAACTCCCCACCATTCCATCACACTTGCCGGATGATGAGTACGCGAGACATTCCGTGCTGAAGCTGGGACATCCTTGCTACTTTTGGCATAGACTTTATTGTTTTGTCGGTTGAACTTTTCTTCGACATTAAAAAAATTTCTCATCGGTGAACAGTATCTTCCTCGCATCGTGTCTCCTAAGCAGTAATGGACAACGTTCGCGTCGCAATTTACGAAGCCGATCGTTTAAAAAGTGAACTTTTCTACGGCTATACGCCTTTACCTTAAGATTATATTTCAGTATTCTGTTGACTGAAACGCGCGAAATTTTAGTCTGCAGAGCAATTTTTTTCTGAGTGCGACATGGATTTCGGCGAAGTCGCTCTCGGATGATTTTGATGTTCGCAGGCGTCCTTACAGAGCGTGGCCGACCACTCCTTTGGCGATCTTGCAAGGAACTTGTCTCATTGTATCGTTTGATAGTGTAATACACGAAGTTACGGCTTACACCAAAAGTTTTCACCCCACGGAAAATCTCCATTGGTGTTTTTCCCGCCTTAAATAGCGATATCACGGTCGCACGCAATTCTTTAGTCCCCTCCATCACGATAAAATTGACAGAAATAAATTTGAAAGTCAAAGGTATTAAAAGTAAACATTCCAAATTCAAAATTGGAAAAAGAATTAAGGCTGCTGTCACCTACCTTCTAACAAAGTTCAAGTGCAGTTTTCTTCCCAAAAATGACTTAACTGACAACTTTTTTTGTCTGATTTGTGTAGAAATAAGCTATCTACATAAGATGTAAGCTCTGAATTTTTGATTCAATCTTTAAAATGCCTGTAATTTGCAATCATAGAAGCCAAATTGACGGTTTTTCTGGTGCACTTTTCTAGATCAGTTGTTGACGTCAGCTATCGAAATAACATAAACTTGAAGGGAATTACGTTCGTCTACAAGGTGTAGACTCTGTTTTATTTTATTTATTGCTCTGGTTATTCCAAATGAAGACAAAATTGATACCATGTTTTGGCATAAAATACGCACCTAAAGACAGGCGATTATCTCTGAGATACATTGCACTTATTCTGTGTTGTTTGATAAAACAATGTTATAGAGGTTCCTATCTTTGTCTTAGCATCTAAATTCTTGATTTTATCGTGTACAATATATTCAAAATATCTTACTAAAGTAACCTATAAATTTGAGATTTGGAGCTGTCACGGACGTTCATCTTCGATCGAAATTTGACAGACAGCGCCGAGCGCTCGGAGGGGAAGGGTGTGTCGCTCGTTGTCTTCGCTGCTACTCTTTTATTTCGTGTATGATACTAATTCCAAATTTGAAAATATCACGCTTTGCACAATTTTTATACGGCGACCAATTCGCTTTGAGACTTTATGCAACAGGCATAAAGCCATAGTGCATTTGGATCGTCGATGGTCTCTAATTATAACAAAAAAGTATTCGTTCTTTTGTATCGATTAGTAGTTGTATTTAAATGATTAATCAATGTTATGTAAACTTGCATAGAAAGGAATCCTTATTAATACTATAAACAAGAAAGATTTATATGTATGGCGACTATTTCAAGAGGTTCATGAGTTATAACGAAGATCTTTTATCATATACAATTTGTTTTTTCGAAACTTGATCAAACAAAATGTGCAAATACTAGGACCAAAATTATCGTCAAAAATAATAATAATAAAAAATTGTCTACAAAATAAAATTGTGGTTATATGATGAGCAAACTGTTTCTATCACCAAACAGTTAAATGTCAATTTTAGACAACTACTGAATCAAAAAGGCCAAGAATAGGCAATAGTACCAATTCTATTGCATATGTATGGGGTTGCAAATAATAACCTTATTTATATAAAATAAAGTAATATCAGTAACACTACTTTATAGTTCAACAACGGTAGACCGATTTTCATGATATTTACTTTGTTGAATTGGTATTTACCTCTTACCCCTTAAGTTATTATAAAACAGGGCTGGGGCGCGCCGAGGCTGGATATGAAGCAAAGTTTTCTGTGGTCGAAGTTTTTTTTTTCACTAAAAAGTCCAAAACTCTTCAAAGGACTCCAATTTAGGCAAACCATTTCTTTTTGAAGTCAGTGCCATCGCCTGGGCTCTCTCAAGTTCCATCTTAAGCGACATCTATCTGGGCATCGACTCCAAAAAGAAATGGTTTGCCTAAAATGGAGTCCTTTCAGGAGTTTATTTAAGACTTTTTAATGTGTTTTGTTTTTGAAGTCGGTTTTATTGAAATAGTATGGTGGTGAAGTGACCATAAACCCAACAAAATTGAAGACAAATAAGGGCTTTTGTTTTAAGTATTTGACTTTGAGTAGTAAACAAGTAAGTTTATAAATTTTCTTACATCATTCGTGCTTTGGATTTTGAATAAAAATAAACGGACGACAAAAAGTAAAAGGTCAGTTTTTCTTAATATAGACCGTATATAGGCGTTATTTAGTTTCACAACCTTTGATACGCACTTGTACGTACATACCATTGGCCATTGGCGTCAATTCCATACTGTGTGGGACTTGTTCATGGCATTAATTCCATACGCTAGTAACAGTGTTTCAATGGTTTAAACTTAAATAAATAGGGCAATATTTTGCTTATTTAACATTACTTTTCTTTCTACCACAATCTACAACCACAACCTAACTATAAACTTGTATAGTAAAACGCTTGTTTAAATAGAAGCGTTTCATGTGATGTTTATGTAGTTAATATGAACCTATATTCAAATTGTACGCAAATGCCATGAAGTTCCATGGTTCTATTCAAGTCCATATTCATATAATATTTCATTATTGAGAAATGTATTTGGACAAAATGATATAATACCGGTGTAAACCAAATAATTAAATAAAAATTATCTTGTTTATCATCTGTTATACATGAAATACTTAAAATCTTGATCGAAATTTTCTTAACTACATTTTCTGAATGTCAGCTATAATAACTTGTGACATATTTCAAATAACAAAATACAAATCATACCAAAGAACAGCGTTACACTAAAAAGCATTTATGTGTAAATAAATCCTCATAGCATCCAGCTGGTATGACACGTGGTAGATCAAGCGCAGAACCAATGGCATCATCCACCAATAACCCTTAGTCCCCGTTTCTCGTGGAGTTTACATTCGTAAAAAAATACCTACTCTGAGAAGTCACGATTTGGGTGAAGACATAAAGAGGCAGATAACCGGTACCAACTTGTACCGACTGACTAGTGATGTGCCAAGTCATCTATTTTTAATCTCGAAATATTTAAGAAATTCGTTACAACAATCCAAATAAGGACCGACTGACACTAGAAAATTGTTTTAAAACAAGATTCAAATCAAGACTTGAGTCGGAAAAGTCTCTATAAAGCATTTCAATTCCATGAAATAGCCAACACGGCAAAACACTGGTTAGTCGTTGCAGGTCAGTGCGTGTTACCCGCCTCTATATGTCTTCACACTTTGGATGCATTTCGTTTTTTCTATGCTGTAAGTTTTTTACGTTATTATAACTGTACGTTTGTGTTTAAATCTGTGAATTTAGTTATATAATTATCAAAAGGAAAATGTTTGCGAACGGAATTGACGCGAGCCCTGATTCCGAACTGTATTCACTGTATTCGTAATAGGTATTTTAAATACAAAAAACTGGTATAACATTAATTTATCACATCGACTTTTATAAGACCATCATTTTCTGTGTTCATCATACGCATAGCCTACTACCTAGAGATAAAGTATCAAAATTGTTTAATTACAGTTAACATTTTTTTGTGTCCCGGACATATAAAATCGCACACACACATTGATAAACTCGGTAAAATCTGAGAATCTCCAGACTGTCATATGGCTCTTAAATAGCAGCCAGTAATATTTAATTTATTTTTTTGAATACCAAGTTTGTCTCAAAACTTATGAACACACGAGGTATGTTGTCTATTAAAATTTGAAACGAATCTATCTAGAAAACCATTACTAACACAAAGTTGGTTTTCATTGGTAAGTGGTTGAAGGATTGAATACAACCATTTCATGATAGATATAAGAAAAAAATGCGGAGACGATTCGTTATTTATATATAGGTTACCTTGTATGTTTGCTTGATAAATAATAGATAATATGTCTGGATATTGTCATACTAAAGGAATTAGAGCCTGGAGCTTGTTTATCCATACCCCAATCCATAGTGTAGATTCCTGCTATCAGACATGAGTCATCGTAAATGAATGACGCACGTCATGGGAATTAAGTAGCAGGACTACTTTTTAAAGAAACGAGATATCAACTTCGAATTTATAGTCATTCCACTTGGTTGAGCACTGACAGGCAATTACTTTACATACCAAACACTCCATAATTCTATTGTGTTTTGGAACAGGATGTGTGTGTAGATAGTGGGGTCCTCTAATACAAGTTTGATGCAAAAATTTGAATAAATGCACCTAATTTTATTGAATGAGGAAATTTAATTGAATGAGGAAATATCCTAAACTAATGATGTTTGCATGCTGCAACCAAAAGCATTTAAAATTAATACATTTCTATTTTCAACAGCAGATGCTCTATGTTGTGGTGGCAGCACTTATTTGGTAGTGAGGTGCTCGTAGCGCAGTGGTTGTGCAGCGCTATGGTAGTGAGGTACTCGTAGCGCAGTTGTGGCGGCGCTTTGGTAGTGATACCAAACTAAGCAACCTGCGGCGCGGTAGTGTTTGGATGGGTGACCATTCTAACCATTTAAGTGACGTATATCACGAGCATTTCCGATCATCGGAAAGCACGTTAAGCAATTAAGCAATTGGTCCCTGCTAAAATCGGTTGATATTAAATAAATAAATAAATATCCTTGGACATTTCACACAGCGCCATCTGGTCCCAAACTAAGCAAAGCTTGTACTATGGTAACCAGTCAACGGATATAAACATACTTAAATACTTATTTTTTTTGTAAATGCATACATATTATACATAGAAAACACCCAGACCACTACAAACAGACATGTTCATGCACACAAATGTTTGTAATGTGCGGGGATCGAACCCGCGACCTCTGGCGCAGTAGCCAATTTCTTAACCACTGCGCCAAATCGGTCGTCATATTAGTCGTTAGGCCTGTCAGAGGCCCTATAGATGGGCGGCTTGAGAACATCTGACAGCAATTTTGGTTGCTCTCTTTTGAACTAAGGTAGCCGTGTTCGAAACTCGATTGACAACCACCCCCTTGAATTTTTCTCGTACTTTTTTTACACCCTGTATAGTAATTCAGAAAAACATAAATTTTCGCAGATTATTAAAATAATGGTGACAAGAAAAGTGACGTAATTCGCATTTTTGAAAAAAATACAAATTATTGAATAGCTCTTAAACCATGCGACTTTTCTTAACTTATGTTGCCCTATTCTGATAGATCATGACCTAATCCATCTACAGTTTTCGGTTGAACCACTACTTACGGGACACCCTGTATATACCTTATACTACCTAGGAAGAACTTTTAAAAGTGCTATTTTTCCTGAATCTAAGTTGCTGTTAATTAACAAGCTTTTTATACAATTATACTTCAATAATTTGGTAAAGTTTATTTAAAATTACAGGTAGAGGTTCAAATTATTTATTTGAGAGCCTATTAGGCTCAATATTGAACCATTTGAAGGGTTCACTATGAAGCCAGATTAAATAAAAATGGTAGAAACAGATGAACAGGTAATTTTAACTGGATGATATTTGAAATCGCTTCGCTCTATAACTAAATTAACACGTTCCGGGACACTACTCCAGACACAATAGATGTTTTATTGTTTTCACGCCTGTAGGCGGGCACTGTCCCGGAACGTGTTAAGCGAAATAAATGTGGCAAAAACAATATCTAGATTCCAGAAAGCTTGCCCATTTTGAACTGGTTTGATTTTGGAGGTTGAAAACTATTCAATAGGAAAGCTTACCTTTAGTTAATGAAGTTCCTTGGTTGCATGCACATTTAATACAAATGAGATTTTAAAACTTAATTATCATTAAATTGCTGTACAAAGTCTTAATTTAGTAGTCCTAGATTAAATAAATAAAGTCATTAAAGGTATATCATGTCTCATAATTTAATTAAGGGTGCAAACTCTAGTACTATCAAGTTAATTAACAGCTGCAGCCCTCTTGTTGTTTTGTACCAACAATCTTGTTTGCCAGATTTGGCTGACAGGTAGCTAAAGTATTATAAATTCACAGAAAAAAAATCTAATTGATACTATTCCTTGCAAGTTATAGCTACTGCAAAAAACACTGCTCAAGACTTATCCAGAAATTTTTTATGCATTCTACAAGTTTTATGTTCTTTTAAGGTCATTAAATAATTTAATTTGATTGGCGAAAAAATATAAGCTACATGTCTAGGAGTGTACAATAAAAAAAATACAAATGAAAGCTTTAGGAGAAAATACAGCGTTCTGCAAAATTTGTACTCACTTCACCATCAGAGTCATAGTAGATAAGCGCACGTCGTTTAAGCACCACCCAGCGCTCCTTGAAATTTACTGGAGTAAACCGTTTCTTGTTTTGCGATCGCTTTACCATATAAGCTTGTAATATCACATCGTCTTCATCTTTTCCAGACATATTTACTGGAAATGAGGAAAGCTAATCAGTAAATGCATTCCAGACAAAAGTACGATAGTACAACATACACCGGCAGAAAGATACCTGTTCAAATATCAAAGGCTAAATCAAAATCAAAGCACATTCCGGTCGGTTAATTCTTTGGGCTGTATTCTTCTTCAACTCACAACTTTATCACTTCTATATTGATCATTCATCCTTCCTTGGTCGTAGATTTTATGAAAATGAAAATACACTTTCAACCAGTCAGTTGCAGTCATCAGCTCAACACAACAAACAAAACAATAAAACAGCGAGCAGGAGCAACACCCAAAGATTTGAAAGATTGTGGCTTTTCACAAAGAAGAAAGAAAGGAAACGAAAACGAGAAACAACTCCGCCGGATGATTTAAGGGTTTGACAGTAGATGTCAATGTCACGCACGACAACACGGGCGGCGGACGGACCACAGATGAATAATACCTTATATGTGTCGCAGGCAAAACGTATAATTCCGCGGTTTACACTGTGGGTTTACATATGGCGTCGTCATGCCAGTTTATAAACGCTCGCGGATTTGAAAATTGCAGAGGGCAAAATGTTAACTGTTCAGTTGTCATAATTTCGACGACGGTTGGTTAGTTCATGCTGATAAAACACAGTTTTGGGGGACAAATGCAAATGGGACTTATCAAAGTAATAAGAAGCAATTTCCAAAAAAATAATTATTATGAAAGTAAATCAGTTTTGTGACGTATATTTTTAAATAAACAATGGCAATGATGACTGTTATACTGTTCGAGCAATCCTTTTTTAGAATAACATAGTCCACATCCATCACTATAAATGGGAGGGTGGGTAGAAATGCGGTGGATATTCATCCAATTTATTCCCACCCGGTACGTAAAAATTACAAAGACTACGCGCAGCGACATTACATTAAAAACTCACAAGTTATAGCCAACGATAGAACTGCGCACGTGGCAATCCCAGGTAGATAAAAAGATAAAGGGAAGGGTTGGAAAGTATTGTTTTTGTTTGCGTACTTATCGCTTGTGTGACTATGGCCATTGTGTGATCGTAGAGCTGACAAGTAATGAATGCACTAAGCACTTCATTTTCTTTTTAATTTGTAAAATACTCTCGTGGTATTTTCAGAATAACTCTTTGACGTAACGTTTCGTTAAACGCTTTAAGGTTCACACATCGATACGCTAGGTTGCATTATTGAAGTAAATGTTGTCGATAAGGTTTCTTAAATTTCGACCACATTATAATATTCATAAAAGGACACGGTCGTAAATTGCCCCAGAGTCGTTTTATGTTTGATTAAAGAAAAGCATTAAGAGACTTGACTATATCATTTTGCAAAAAATATATTGAATTTTTAATACAATACTGTTAATTTACTTTGCTATTATCTAGCGGAATATAAATCTACAAAAAAAATAGGACAACGATTGAATACGATTTTCTGTCCCCAACAATTGTTGTGTTTGGCAGAAAATAGCGGTTTCGAGCACTATAAGCAAACTCACGACCGCTTAACGAAATGGCATATTGTGACATACTGTATCATAGAACTGGCAGTTAGTTAAATAAGTAAGCGCTCGCAATCGCTATTTTAAGAATGACGTTTGCCTCACATAGGTACTAACCTTTAAACCTACCAACCTCTTCCTAATACTTGAAAAAAAAACTGTGACAAGGAACTTCTTTTCGTTGGCTATAGTTTGCGTTATCGTAATTTTCACGCGTTACGCACCCTAGCGGGGCAGTTTTCTATGTTTTAGTTTTGGTGGCCTAGATTGCATGTTTTCGACACAGATGGCGCTATGATCTAGAAAGACCTGTGCAAGAGATTGACCCCACACATTTTATTTCGTTTTATGTAAAAACCCCGCTATTTACGGCTTATATTACTTTATATTATTTTAAAAGGCGAAGAAACGAACCCATAAAATTAGTTTTGTTGGATTTTTACTTTTGGGGCAAGCAATGTATGGCGAAATGGTCGACCGTGTCCTTTGTTCGTATTTATTTCTTCAGATCTTAGATCCACAAATACGCTTATTGTACTGCACTGAATAAAATGCTGTCCTGTAAAACCTTACACAGTCTCCCTCTTCCCCTTTGGGATTGCCAAAATGCAGGTACGCACTGTATTTGCAACTAAATGTCAGATTTTGTTGGATTTAAATAAGAATAAACCATTGGTATAGATCAGTATTATAAACTATTTGAAAAGAAATTGAATCGCACCACAAAAGTGACAAACTTCAATAAAATATTTCATTTTTTTTTAAAGGCTTTAATTTATACCCGGTATCAATTCGAATCGGGTGGGTTAAAATAGCGTGTATTGGATATTTATCCAGTCGCAGCGTTTTGACCCGGGTAGGAGCCCATCTATATCCATCACTAATACTCATTCATTACATCATATTTTTCACCAATAATTTAAGACTTGATTGAAAGCTCTGCAGGCGTCCTGGCGGGTCTAAGATTCCATGGCACCTTAGGGTTCTTGAGGTTCCGGATAACCTCAAAATTTATGTCATTGTTCCATGGATTTCTTATCGTTCTCGATTGAGTGTTCTACAATTTTTGTATTTTTTTATGCAAAACGTCTTTGAAATCACTATTACCACGCATAACATCAATCATATATTTTTCTAGGTATTATTTATAATGCGTCTCGGTTGTAGATTAAATGTTGTGGCATATATTTTTCCTTCGTCATTGTGCATATCTGCAAGCGTTTATAAACTGACGACGCCATATTATGTAAACTGTGAAATTATACGTCTTGCTTGACTGCGACATAGATATGACAGATACTGTAGATTGGAAAGCTCTTGAAGCGTTAAGTAGGACTCCATACATAGAATTATTATTATCCCTTTCCGATAGGAATATTAATTTTATGATCCCATATTATAAAGTTTGGGGAAGCAACCGGTGGTGTCGCTAGCGACGTTTTATTTTTCTTTCATGCGGATGATGAACAGGCAAAGGAATAAAATCATCACACATTACTTTAATTATAAAATTTTATTTCTCATTAAAATTTGGCTAAGATTTTAAACGACACATGTCTCAATCCCACCTTTAACTGTCACCATATATGACCTGTCAGGCCCCTTATCGAATCTCTTAAATTATGTATCCTGACTATAGATGGGCGGGTGGGTAAATTTTCGGTGGATATTTATCCAATTTATTCCCACCCGGTAGGTAAAAATTGATTTTTACCTAATTTACCTGGGTGTTTATTAAGAATGCTGGGTATTTATTAAATTTACGTTGAATACTCATTGTTTTGAGTATCAGTTGGCTGTGTATGAATACCTAGACCTACAATATGATTAGAAATATCGTTTATGCTATACAGTCAGTCATCATATTCACTTAAAATCATAAATTATGTGTATTATTCGTTTCAACATAATTGGATAATGTTGAGTAGTATGAACAACTGCTTTTTTTTAAATGAGTATAACTTACAAAAGGACAGAACAGAGACAAAATGAGTTATCTCAACTTTACAATATTTCACTTGCTGACGGGGTACATGGTAGCGGTGACAGCACTCAGCACTCAATGTAAATCTGCATCTCGTCGTATTTTTTTGTTTTGCATCCGTATTTGAGTTTAATATATTTTGAGCACGTTTAACACTTTGACATATCATTCCTTAATTGCTAAAGCATTCTTATATTATAAGTATTACTTAACAGTAAATGCGCTCTACGCGATTTTTGTTAGATTTGTTACTCAATGTTTGACAGTACTACCTTAAATCCGTCGTTGGTCGAGAGTTGTAAAAATAGTTATTACAAAGACACTACGCGCAGTGACATTTCATTCAAAACTGGCAAGTTATAGCCAACGGCAATAGAACTGCGCACGTGGCAATCCCAGGTAGATAAAAAGATAAAGGGACGGGTTGGAAAGGTATTGTTTTTGTATGCATACTTATCGCTTATGTGACTATGGCCATTGTGTGATCGTAGAGCTGACAAGTTATGAATTTACGAAGCACTTCATTTTCTTTTTAATGTGTTAAATAATCTCGAAGTATTTTCAGATTAACTCGTTGACGTGACCTTTCGTAAAACACTTTATGGTTTACACATCGATACGTTAGGCTGCATTATTGCAGTAAATGTTGTCGATAAGTTTTCTTAAATTTCAACCACATTATGTGTATGTATTTATAAAATTAGTTCGTACTTAATGCATAAATCAACAAATACACGTAATGTACTGCACTGAATATAATTTTGTCCTGTAAAACTGTTTAACCTTACACAGTCTCCCTCTTCCTCTTTGGGATTACCAAAATGCAGGTACGCACTGTATTTGCAACTAAATGACAGTTTTTATTGAATTCAAATAAAATTATACCATTTTTATAGTTCAGTATTTTATACTACTTGAAAAGAAATTGAATCGCACCATAAAAGTGACAAACTTCAATAAAACCATTTCATTTAATTTTTAAAAACAGGCTTTAATTTATACCTGGTATCAATTGGAATCGGGTGGGTTAAAATAGCGTGGATTGGATATTTATCCAGTGGCTGGGTTTATATCCGGGTAGGCGCCCATCTATAATCCTGACGTTATTCTGTTGCGGTACTAAAAAAATCGAATATCGATTTTTTAATTTTGCACAAAATCCTTAAAATTATTTCATCCCACCCTAAATACCAGTAATAGGTGTAATAATTAGAGTGTGTCGTTTAAAATCTAAGCCAGTTGTTAATGAGAAATAAAATATTATATGCTTAAATCTTGGTTAGATATAAATGGTTTATCATTGTCTGCTTCCAAAAGTTCTGTTGTACTTTTTTACCAAAATGCGTTGTTCACCACCAGTTTTAGTTCAATATGACAATATGAACATCCCTGTCCATAACGAGGTAAAATATTTGGGCGTTACTTTATTTCTGAATATCTATCGATTTAAGAACATAAAATTTATTTTCGTAAACTATTTATTTTATGAATATAATTCGATCCACCTTTTAAACCTGAGGCCTTACTCTGGATACAAAACCCGATCCAATGGTTATAGCCATCCCTGTCACTCATACCAGGCCGTGCATGCGTGTGACAGAGATGGCTATATTCATTGGATCGGGTTTTGTGTCCAGAGTAAGGGGGCAGATCCTTATTCTATATTTTGCAAATTTTTAGTCCGTTTTGTTTATTCCTTTCCGTTTCCCTACCTTTTCGTGGCTATCGCAAACCGCGGGTGTCAAAAAAAAACTATAATTGTGTGATGGTTTTATTCCTTTGCCTGTTCATCATCCGCATAAAAGAAAAAAAAACGACGCTAGCGACACCACCGGTTGCTTCCCCAAACTTTATAAGGGTCAAGACCTTCAAGAGCTTTCCAATCTTCAGTATCTGTCATATCTATCCTTTGAGTATATAGCCCCTATCTATATACTCCATATATGCAATAGGGGGCTATATACTGAAAGTATTTACCTATCTATGAAATACAATACAATGCGACTAGGATCTTCTGGCTACATGGCCAACGGATGACATTGTCAGGGGGGCGCTTAATTTTTTAATTTTTTTTTTAAATTTTCAATAAGGGTAGCCAGAGCAAGAAAATCTCCCCTGATTCCGGGAGTCTATTATTTATTAGGGTATTTTTATTTATCACCTTTTTTAGCGAATTTTATTTATACCCAACCACGGAAAAGTCAAAGAAAAGATTTCTTGGATGGAAATGTCGTAGAAGGTATTTTCTACCATAAGAGACATATCAAGTATGTTCCAACGATTTTAGACGCAAAACAATTGTGATATCAATAAAAACCATTTAAAATTAAAATTTTATTTAAGAAGTTTAGTTCTTCGGTATTTAAAAACAATCATATTAATACTTTACATAGAACACGACACCCGTACAAAAATAAAATGAAGGGGAAAATCGGAAAATCTCTTGTAAGATTGGGGAGACTTCGTACACTCGATCTGGCAGCCGGATTTTTGAATTTGTTGACAGCGTTAGTTCCGACTGTCACCGTTGGCCAGAAGAACCATGTCGCACGCAAAGAGGATAGAACCACTACGTTTTAAGAGTTGGCACCTCCCTTTTACCCGTTGTTAGGGTTATGAACGTACTTATTACCAACCTAACAACAAATACAGTGCTAGCAACTTAAACAATAAACGACAAAATAATAGTGCTGCACCAACCTGAAACCTAAACATGCTATCGATATCGATAAAAATACTGCTTAGGATTTACTTTCAAAATCTCAAATATTTTACTTTAAAAAATAAAAGCAAGCGGTAAGTTCCACCATAGCACGCCTTCATAGTGCATGTACACAGAATATTTGTAAGAATATTGACATGCTGTGAAATGGTTACCGCTGACTTTTTTCTAATAAAAAAAGAGTAAGAATCAAGTCGTTTATTTAGAACATTGAGGTTCATCATCACAATCACGTCAGCCGTTGGACGTCTTTGGCTGGATTTTCTTCACAATAATCGGTCCAGATCTATCCCCATCCGGAGATTTTCGGTCGGCAGTCCGTCTTTAGGGGCCTCTGCCTACGCTTCAATACTCAATACTTTATTGCTCCATAATGTACAAAATTAGGTGTCGTCATTCATCTTCATTAGAACCTATAAATATAAATATGTAAATATAAATATGCGCCAGACAACACACCAATTGACGTGGTTTCGAACTAAGGAATTTTCTTTCCTTTTTCTTCTTGCATTCAATTTTCAAAAATAGCACGTACAATAGAAATCACTCGTCAAAAATATCGACATAATTTTATGTATGAGCACCGCACTAATTATAAACGTTAATATTATTTTTAAATTTTTTATGCGATTATTGTAACAAATATAGTTAGTAGGCAGCCGAATTCAGTCATTAACTCGTCAAGTATGTGTAAACGAGACACAATAAAAATTCCATTGTTATGCGACTCTCGGCATTCGCTTGATCCCTGAGTGATTAAACATCATAATTTGCATGCACATAATGAGAAAAAACGTAAACTTGCTGATCATCTACCTGTAAGTGTCACCTTTTAGAAGGGTGGACAAACAAGGAAAGATATAAATTAAAGATAACGCATTTAAACAAGAATTTTTATTACTTTTAAATTAAGGGGGGGTAGTTCGGCCAAGGTCAATCCCCGCTCAAGTCGTAGTCCACCTGCAACACTCCCCTGATCTCCCGTCTCCTTCTTCTCCAATCTTCCTCAGTATACGCCTCCCCTCCAATCGACCCCAGTCTTCGCCTCTTCTCCAAACGACCCCAGTCTCCCCTTTGCGGCGTCAATCGCCTCGGGTGGGTAGTCCCTCGGACTCCAAAGTCCAGAATGTGTTCCTAGAACCACACGATAATTTAAGAACCCTGTTCTTAAAACCAGGAGGTAGGAAGCGCTAGGATTGTGAAGCTAGCTAGACTATCTACAAATTAGCGTTTGCTAGGTGGGCGAAATAATCATGGTGGTTGTGGTTGATATTTAAAATCCAAAACGGTTATAATTACTTGGCTAGGTGCCATCAACACACAACATTTCTTATATTATGAAAGGATTAAATCAGCATTTCTAATGAAATAATACTCACTATCTTACATTATAAAAATTACAACTTATATAAGATTACCTAATTCTAAAATAAGAGTGACTATACAATGTACGCAATCAATACAAGTAAATTGCGACTATCTGAGGTCGTAATGAAGAATAGTAATTATGAGATTTTTGGGAACATATGTGCAACCATTTCATTACGACCGTTATTTTTTTAAAGCGTAAAAGAAAAGTACATGCTAAAGCACAAACACAAGCGTGGAGTAATCGATTCACAACTCACCCAGTATGGGAACACTATTAAGAGCACACACGAGTATTTAATTATCCAACTAACGATGCGTGGTGATAAATAAGTATGATTCGATAGCTTCGAAGCCGTTACAAATTCAAAGTTCATTAGAAGAGAACGTACGTCCGCACTCCAAGTGGTGGAATCGGGACTGCCGGCGACTCGAGACGCGAGAATGAATGAAAGGCTGACCGGCGCGCGTGATCCGTTCCTAACCGGTCGGCTGCCAGCTATTTCGTTCGCATCACGAGTTACTACATGAAAAAAATGATTTGTTTATTATTCTTTTATTTATACTTTGTTTTATTTTTGTAAGTTTGTTTTGTTTAAGTGTTAATTCAGAGTAATATTAATGATTTATTGAATTTAGAAGAATATTAGAGTATAATGTTACATTACCCCCTCCCGTAGAAAAGGATTTTTACTATATAAAATCCGCTGAAACTTTCTCCCATTACTAATTTCTGTGCAAGAGTAAAAAACTATTAAATAAGGATTGCAATCTCAGCTGAGGATAAAAAATGTATCAGCCAGGCTATGTGCGATAATTTACTAATTTAAGATCCTTTATATGCCAAACCCCCAGATCTCGACCATTCATATCTTCAAGAATGTATACTAATGGTGATCGTTTGCCTTTGACACGACATTTTTGGAATTTGGGTGCTAGCTTTTTACTAAAATATGCATCTTTGTCACTCTGAAAATAACAACGCTTCCAGACAGTATCCCCAACATTAAACTCAGCTTCCTTACGACGTAAATTATAATTTTGCGTATTTTTTATGTGGGCATGCCAGAGAGAGGCTTGCACCTTATCGAAAATGCTGGCCAAATGACCCAAGTTTTCAGCATAGTTATCTCTTGGCAGAAATATTAGATTTTCTATATCAGGATTATCTATATAATGAGATCCACAAGTCACTAACTCTCTACCATGTACAAGAAATGCAGGTGTATAACCGGTACTTTCGTTTACCGAATTATTTATCGCAAACTGGATTTTAGGTAAAGTTAGGTCCCAAGACCTGTGATCATTATTTGCAAACGTAGATACAGCAGTCATTATAGTCCTGTTATATCTCTCTACGGTATTAATCTGCGGAGTGTATTTAGGAGTAAAATGTATTTTAGGTATATTATATTTTTTAAAGAGATTATCTAATTCTTTACTGATGAACTGACTTCCATTATCGAGAATAATAGTCTGTGGGACACCGTGTACCAAAAAAACATCGCTTTCCAGATGTTTGCAAATAAGATCAGAGGGTGCTCTACGCAGCGGGAACAACAGGCAGTACTTGGAGAAACAACATGTCACAACAAATATATATTGATGTTGTTTTCTTGTATTTGGCAGCGGACCAACTAAATCAATAGAAAGACATTGGAATGGACGACAAACATCTTTTGGCCTACCCATCTTGCCTAGTGTGCCATGATTGGGTTGTTTGTAAGCCAAACATGTGTCACATCGAGATACAAAATCGATGACAGCAGAATACATGCCAGGCCAGTAATATTGAAGTAACAAGCGTTTGTAAGTCTTGTATACGCCAAAATGGCCGGATGTTGGGTCCGCGTGACACAAAGCCAGCACTTCACCTCGCTTCTCCTCAGGGACTACCTTTTTCCAAGCAAATTCATGAGTTAGAATATTATTACTTTTCATGTACCTATAGAGAAACCCGTTTTCCACTTTATAGTTAGGATAACTAACAGGTTTCTCCTGACAACCTTTAAATATCTTTAAATACCAAGGATCATGAGAAGGTGAGTCGAAAAGTTTTGCCGTAGTACCAGTAGCAATGGAGTCAATTGGCACGCTACGAGATAATGCGTCTGGTATAACGTTATCTTTTCCCCTACGGTGTTTAATTTCAAAGTTAAAAGAGGACAAGCGAACCCCCCATCTGGCTAGACGACCAGTTGGGTTCGTAAGGGAAAGAAACCATTTCAGTGATGAATGGTCAGTATATACAGTGAATGTTGTATTAGTTTCAAGGTAACAACGCCAATGCTCCAATGCCACAAGAACAGCTAGTGCTTCCCGCACTATAATTTCTCTCCGGCTTAGTAAGAGAACGACTCATATACGCTACTGGGTGTTCTACCCCGTTAATATTTTGAGCCAACATTGCACCTATACCAAAGTTACTGGCATCCGTATGCACCTCAAAAGGGTGATCAAAATTAGGCCAAGCCAAGACAGGAGCTCTAACTAACTTAGACTTTAGGTCGAGAAAAGCTTTGTCGGCTTCTGGTGACCATTGAAAGGGAGGTGCGTCCTTTCGAGTTGACGTGAGTTTATTTAATGGGCCCGCGACTGTGCTAAATTCTGAAATGAAACGCCTGTACCAAGAAGCCGTACCAAGGAATCTCTTTACTTCTTTCCTGGTAGTTGGTGTTGGATAGTCCAATATTGCTTTTACCTTTTCTGGGTCAGTACGCAAGCCCTGAGCATCAACAACATAACCGAGATAACGAAGTTTACTTCGAAAAAATTAACATTTTTCTAGGTTTATTGTAAGATTAGCATTCTGAAGTTTTTCTAGAACTCGTAGGAGTAGAGAGACGTGCTCTTCAAATGACCTACTTATAACAACTATATCGTCCAAGTACGCAAAGACTCTACACTCAAATTCAGGGCCAAATAGTGAATCCACCAATCTCTGTTGAGTAGCTGGGGCATTGGTCAAACCAAAGGCAGTTGCTTTGAACATGAACGTGCCTCGCCCTGGGACATAAAAAGCAGTTTTTTCCCTATCAGGTTCATCGATCAAAATTTGCCAGAAAGCTTTGGATAAATCTATGCTAGATATAAATTTAGCATCTTTAAGGTTATCTAGAATTTCAGAGACGTAAGGTAAACTATATGTATCTTTTTTAGTAACTGAATTTAGCTTCCGGCTATCTAGGCAAAAACGCGGTTTGCCATCCTTTTTACCTACCACTAACACAGGAGATGACCACGGGCTTTCGCATGGTTCAATAACGTCTAAAGCTAACATGTCATCAACCTGATCTGTGATGATTCGCTGCTTTTCTGGAGACATCCTATAGTAGCGCTGTCGTATAGGTTCGGCATTACCAGTACGATTATCAATACGATGTTTTATAACATGAGTCCTTCCAAGTCCCTTTACCTCGTAAGAAATGTCCTTATATTGTGCAATGATCTCGTCAGCGATCAGTTTTTGATCTTGACTTAAATCTTCATAGTTGTGTATATGAGGTTGAGAAGTTTTAGAAACTTCTAAAAGACTAGGGTCATCCGTAAACAAATTCTCCTTTGTAGATAAGTATTTAGGGCAAAGGTTAAATTTCTGCCAGAAATCAATGCCTAAAATTAGAGTTGACTTGATCCCAGGTATGACATGAGCTTTGATAATAGAAAAGTTATTTTCAAAGGATATAGGCAAAAGTATATAGCCCAATGAAAGTATTTGTTGGCCACCTGCCGCAGTTACGGTGATTTTATCATCGTGGCAAAGCTGTAAACCAAACTGAAGTAAACGGTCGTGACAATTATTTCCCAATATGGTTACCGCTGAGCCAGAGTCTAGTAATCCATATAATTGTAAGTTTTTACAGTTATTAATTATTACTTTTGCGTAAGGTCGAGGATCGTTACTAGGTTTTAAGTTGAAAATTGCAGAAACTGACAAGTTATTAAAGAATTTTTTAAGAGTTAATAACCAATCATTCCATTCTGAAAGATCCGTATGATTGAAAGGATTTTTTCTGCAATTTTCAGAAATTAGTTTTTTGGACGGCAGTTAGGACAATCAGGGGAACGTACATCCTTTTTACCACATTTAAAACAGAAAATGTTTCGTTCCGCTGTACATTCCCTCATTGAGTGTGTATCTACACGACAACGGTAACAATATGGCTTCCTCGAAATTTCGGAGGTTTCGATTTCCGCGGCCTCAATGTCTGAAGCTTGAACTTCAGAAACTTTTATTGGTTGGTTAGGAACAGAATCGTAACGCTGGCCAGTGTCAAACTTATTGTACCTACCATAAAACACGTTCTGAGTATTAGAATACTTACGTCTAGATGACTGATAACCGAATTCAGGGGCCAATGTGTTAGAAGTCACAGCTGGAGGCTCTTTGAAATGTTCAGAGCGAACCTTAATGCGTTCATAATTTCTGCAGATACAACGTAAATCATCAATTGATTTTATATTAGGGCTAGCAGCTGTTATAGTCGAGTACCAGGGGCGGATATTGTGTAAAAGAATATCTAATTTCATTTCCTCATCTAAAGGTCTACTCAAACGAGAAAACATTCCCTCCATTATAGCAAGGTAAATTGTAATAGTTTCATCATCGCCCCGAGTCCTTGAACGAATTTCCGAATACATACGGTAGTCATAATCTGGCACATCAAAATCATCCCGAAGTAGATCCATAAGGCTCGCCCAATCAGTAATTTTATCTCTAATAGCACGATACCAATGAGAGGCATCCCCAATAAAAATATCTATAGCAGAAGATATCATTTTCTCTTCAGAAATTGCTTTAGATAAGCGAAACTCCTCCAATTTTTGAATGAAGGATCGAACACAAGTCTTTCCGTCGTATTTAAGTTTAGAAAGCTCCCCCGTTAACCCGCGATCACATGAAACAGAAATTTTAAGACCTGCTAAATTAGATGTATCAGCCACATTATCAATTTCGGGCATAGTGCGCACCTCCGCAGTAGAATACTTGGTACTGTGACCAGAAAACGTTATGAGATTATCGTAATAGAGTTTTACAGTATTTCTTAAAGTTTTAAGAGTGGTTAGATCGTCACCCGCTTCTGGCTGTACAATTCTTTGAATCCGAAAGTATAGATGATGTAAAAGTGTTTTTGTTCGATTGAAGAGCGCATCATCATAAACCTGCTTCAAAGATTCCAAATTTGCCCTAACCTTTTCAAACGACTTTTGACAACCGGTGACGTCTTCAGAAAATTCATAAACCGAACCATCAATATCCTCAGATGGATATAACACCGTAAGTTTTGTAATTTGGCGACGCAGATCTGCGACATTATTGGAAGGAGTTTCCTCTCGGATCGCCACTTCATACATAAGCTCCGATTTTTGGAGCAACAAAAATTTTATAGGATAAGCCATCGCTATAATTCGCAATATTATGCTCCCAAGCTGAGTACGTTGTGAGTTGATTTCCAAAAAAAAAATACAAAACAATAAAAATGCAAATAAAAACACAAAAAGCACAAAAAGTAGACAAAATAAAAAGAAAAGACAATCTCTCAGCTGATGTGCCAAATTCCTTACAATAATGTTTTTTTTACAAAACAAATTTAAATAATATTTAACAATAACCAAAATAAATATATTATTAGACTAAGTGTAAATTTTGTTCCACAACTAGGCAATGGCAGTATGTAATGGCAATTTCGCAAGATCCGGCACACAAGCTAAGCAATTAATTTATACTAAAATAATAACACACCAGAAAAATAAACCATCACCAAAAACAAAACAGGCAAAGTGTATACAAACCTGAGCGTGAATATGACCTTAGACCACGTTTATGGGCGCCATTGTCACCTTTTAGAAGGGTGGACAAACAAGGAAAGATATAAATTAAAGATAACGCATTTAAACAAGAATTTTTATTACTTTTAAATTAAGGGGGGGTAGTTCGGCCAAGGTCAATCCCCGCTCAAGTCGTAGTCCACCTGCAACACTCCCCTGATCTCCCGTCTCCTTCTTCTCCAATCTTCCTCAGTATACGCCTCCCCTCCAATCGACCCCAGTCTTCGCCTCTTCTCCAAACGACCCCAGTCTCCCCTTTGCGGCGTCAATCGCCTCGGGTGGGTAGTCCCTCGGACTCCAAAGTCCAGAATGTGTTCCTAGAACCACACGATAATTTAAGAACCCTGTTCTTAAAACCAGGAGGTAGGAAGCGCTAGGATTGTGAAGCTAGCTAGACTATCTACAAATTAGCGTTTGCTAGGTGGGCGAAATAATCATGGTGGTTGTGGTTGATATTTAAAATCCAAAACGGTTATAATTACTTGGCTAGGTGCCATCAACACACAACATTTCTTATATTATGAAAGGATTAAATCAGCATTTCTAATGAAATAATACTCACTATCTTACATTATAAAAATTACAACTTATATAAGATTACCTAATTCTAAAATAAGAGTGACTATACAATGTACGCAATCAATACAAGTAAATTGCGACTATCTGAGGTCGTAATGAAGAATAGTAATTATGAGATTTTTGGGAACATATGTGCAACCATTTCATTACGACCGTTATTTTTTTAAAGCGTAAAAGAAAAGTACATGCTAAAGCACAAACACAAGCGTGGAGTAATCAATTCACAACTCACCCAGTATGGGAACACTATTAAGAGCACACACGAGTATTTAATTATCCAACTAACGATGCGTGGTGATAAATAAGTATGATTCGATAGCTTCGAAGCCGTTACAAATTCAAAGTTCGTTAGAAGAGAACGCACTCCAAGTGGTGGAATCGGGACTGCCGGCGACTCGAGACGCGAGAATGAATGAAAGGCTGACCGGCGCGCGTGATCCGTTCCTAACCGGTCGGCTGCCAGCTATTTCGTTCGCATCACGAGTTACTACATGAAAAAAATGATTTGTTTATTATTCTTTTATTTATACTTTGTTTTATTTTTGTAAGTTTGTTTTGTTTAAGTGTTAATTCAGAGTAATATTAATGATTTATTGAATTTAGAAGAATATTAGAGTATAATGTTACATTAGGTTCCAGAGGAAATCTGGCTAAAAATATGTCAGAAGTACATTTTCTGACTCGCCTCACACCACAAACATCACATTTTCTTAGTGCTTTACCCCCCATAACTCGCGAATTTACACGATTCTTCTGTTATATTCAATGAAAACAAAATTGCAAAACGTGATTTACGAAATTACACAGAAAGAATCGCCATTTTGACAATAATACCAACATTCAATTTGACGTATAACCCGACTAAAATTAGAATGCTGACATGATAACGTGATACTATGCGGCGTCAAACATTTTTAATTTGGTAGAATAGTGATTGTTGGCACAAAGTACGTTCATAATTTTGATTGTTCGTAGTGGCGACCCGCTGGTCGCACGCACTGTACATGTTCATTGCCACAGATTAATAAGAGTGTTCCTTGCAATGGTAATGGCAAAGTAAATACATAGTGATATTTTCTTAATTCCCATTTATTCCTTGCATCTTGAAACGTGTGTGGAAACAAAAGTTTTATTCAATCGATCTCGGAAATGTCTTCTGAAACAGCTCAAGTTAGTTCATTGCCACTGCCACCAGTGCAGTTTATCAACTTCTATACCGATGAAAATGTTAGAAGAAATAGAGCTCCCTTACCTCCACGTCCTATACATGATTCATATTCCATGTTTGGGCATCCCTTCAACGCAGATGACACTATCATAAGATCGTTAGAAAGTCAGGTAAGTAGGATTTATAAATTCATTGTGTCAGTAATTTCTTTAGTTTTTCTCAGTCACTCATATTTTTTCATCTTGCAGGGGTTTCGGCGACTATATCCTGTCCACTTTGAACGCCGAAGAGAGCTAAAAAAGTTGAACCATTCACTGCTGGTAAATTTTCTGGATCTTCTAGATTTATTAGTGCACTGCCCGGATTCACCGAAAAGAGCTGAGAAAGTTGAAGATCTCAGTTTGCTTTTCATTCATATTCATCACTTACTAAATGAGTTTAGACCGCATCAAGCAAGAGAGACCTTACGGGTTATGATGGAGTTACAAAAGCGGCAACGTGTGGAAACTGCTACACGGTAATTTTAGCCTTCAGAATTTAATTGTTAATGACATTATGACAGAGCAGTTAGGAATTGATAATTTGAAAAACTTAAATATTTTTTCAGATTCAAAAAACATTTGGACAAAGTGCAAGATATTCTACAGAATGCTTTACAAAGTTTACCTGACCAAAATGAAGTTGATTCTAATTTCAAGGTTCCTATTGAGATGCTGGAACACATGGACTGCAGCCCTAGTGACAATGCACCTGTAGACCCATGTTATGAACTTGATAGAATCATGTGCAATGTCATTGATAACATGAGATGAATATGTTTATGCTGTACTTCAACAAATGTATCTATTAGGATTTGAAATAATAACTTTTTGTATGTAGTGGTTTTCCTTTATCAAATATCTACACCCACATCTACATACACATTTATACTCCACTTAATCAAGAGAACCCACATTTCAACTGCTCAGTTCCTGAGCTTTGTGGTGTTGCCTACCCACACATGACCAATTCATAATTAATTATTATTAGCCTTATTTGAAACAGCACAGTTGTTTTGACGGCCTTCTCTAGGGTACCTTTCGGTAATTGTCCTGCACCATTAAATTATTATACTCTAAAAATAATAGTGATCAATAAAATATCATCAACCACAAGTAGGCCCACAAGGCTTGCAGGTGCCAGGTGCTGTAAAAATCCTCAAGTCATTTGGTGTATGTCCAAGACCTACTTATATAGTTGTCATGATCAATCACAATAGCATAAATAAATTAGTGTAATGGGTATTATTTTGGGATCAAAATATTAAATTAAAAAAAATTTTTTTAAAGAACCATTTTATTGTTTATGATGTTAGACCTCACAATCCTTCAGACAACTCTTGTATGAATTTCCTGGCATAGTCCAAGAAATTAAATAACCGGAACGAGAGCTCTCAAATCACAGCAATGTCACTACTTACCAATACTAATTGAGGAAGCATAAGACAGGTTCATGGTTTTTTTTTAATATACTTACTTTATAGAAGTATAGCTAAAATAACTTACATTTAACGATGAAGCTGAAGACTACAATTCCACCCAGGATGTCGAGACAGGAACCTTACATAACTACATACTTTATTGTGATCTAGCATACTTACCTGTTGTGTGGTCTTAAATACTGTCGGCAAACCAAGAAGACATGACCTAGTTTAAACTACATAGCAAAGAACTTACCTCTAGCAACTGTCCTGTCATGCAACATTTTACATCCTGAAATAAATCATTTGACTATCACTAATAGAACCATCTGCTATAATGCATATATTCATCCTCTGTGTTTGACCTGGTAATGAGTAAAACGAAAAACAAAATTACACTCAGCATTAGGCATTGCACGTCCAATCAACTGCCCTGAAAAGCAATCCAGCTGAGAATCAAAACCTAGTCATCAGAAACGCTGGAAAAATCAAGACAACGAATCTTTTTTGAAACAAAATAAAAAATATTAAAAGTAAACTGCTGATGGGTGCCAATAATTGGTTTGTTATATAAGATGTCAAGTATGTCTTCTTTGAAAATGAAATTTCTGTTTTCAAGAAGACAGTCAAACAGGCACCACCAATCCATAAAATAATAATTAAAATCGGTGAAGTAAAGTCAATTCAATTATTTTTTTAGTAATTGCTACGTCTACGGAATGGCGCGCCACTGTTTCTGAAGTCGCGTCTACCATATCCGCCCCTCCCCCTTCCAGGATTGGGCCCAGAGTATCGGCCGGTATTGTTTAGCCTGGAGCTGTATTTGCCAGAGGGTGGTGTGTACATTTTGAGATTTCTGTCGCCACTACGTGATCGTTTCTCAGGGGATCGATCTTTATCGTCTCCATTATCAAATGTGATTGGCTGATGACGCTTTTGACCGGCATGCACTGGTTTTTCTTTGGGTTCTGGACTGCTCAGCTGTTTCTCCTGTTTGACAAAACAAAAAAAAGTTGAAGCACAATTAATATACCTTATTATACAAGTGCAAGAAGTACCTCTGCAGTATTCATTAAAGACAAAAAAGTTTAAAATAACATACCTCTTTTTCAGCTTTCTTTGCAGACTGGAAGGACAATTGCACTTTACTCTTGAAACTTGGGGGAGTACGGAATATATCTCTGATGAGTGTGTTGATGTTAGAAGTGGTTTTTAAAGCTGCAACCTTTAATTTGTTTTCTTCTGAGTTGGCATCTTCCCCTTTCTTGCCCTGTGAATGAATAAAAAATGTTAGATACTGTAACCAAACTATTCTTCTTCAAATGAAATATTATGTTGGTAGTATTTTGCTATCATACCTGTGTAACTTCTTTCAGCTTCTTTATGTAGCCCTGTGTAAGGCGAGCAGTGTACTGTAGACGCAATCTGAGTGCCTTCAATCTGGCAGCATCTGCACCCAAAGCATCAGGTGCTTTCCGGCATAGGGAGTGGAGTGCAAACAGTGCGCACTCAACATGTGAGAACTGCAATGATGGCACTGAAGTGTTTTCTTCCTTCTTTGGCTCTTCTTCTGTTTTCTCTTCTTTACTTTCTTCATTTTCCACTGGAGCTTCAGGCAAGTATTTCTGATAAAGAAAAGACAACATATGAATACATACTCACAACATAAATGACTAATAGTAGAGGCATCACAAGTAAATAAGATATAATCCCACAGGTATACCAAGTTAAGACATTGCATAAAGTGATTTATAAGATATAGCACTTACCATTAAAATATCATAAACGGTGTTTATTTTCTCTTGGGTTTTTTCAATTTCTCCACAGTGTTCAGTGATTTCAGCAAAAATTTTAAGTAGTTCCAGCTTTGGATCAACTCCGCCTTCTGGTGTGGTGATTTCATCCCATCGGGACAGTACATGTTCACAAAAGAAGTTGATGAACTGATTTGAGTCAACCTGAGCCTGCAAACATAGTAATAAAATTAGGTACCTATAAGCTTTTTATTAAAGGTTTACTGTAGAAAGTCAACACTAATTGCAAGATTCATAAAATGTACTGAGCAGCAATTAAAACTATAAGAACTGTCTCACCGAAAACAATGGTAGTGCGTGTTGTGTGCATTGGATGATTCGATCCACATATTCAGGGTCCTCCGGATGCCAATCATCAGGGGCAAAAGCAAGTGCCGCAACAAGTTGCACCAACTCCTTCTTTCCAGCTGGAGTCTTCCCAAGTCTCGACCATGCTAGCAGTTCCATAATATGCTCAAATTCTTCAGCCACAACATCCTGCAATTTTAATACAAATCCCTTAGTATGCTATGTAAGGGGCATTAATTAAGAGTACCACAAAGACACTTTAAGAATTCATCATGAAAAGCCTCATTTACAAATTAATCAATATTGAAATTGCAGTTAATATTGATAACTGACATTATTGTTACAAGGAATTTTAAAAGTAGTTAACATTAACAAAGAAATGTTTATTTACAATGATTTCTTATGTTGACCTACCTCTAAAATCTTCTTGCACTCAGCAATAATAAGATCTTCAGCTTCTTTGTTGATCACTTCTCTGCCAAGTTGTTTGACTTTGGTGGCTAGAAACTTGATGCATCTTTCCCTTACAATCTCGTTAGTCACTTCACTATCAGTGCTTTGGTGTATTTGAGAGAATATGCCGGTCAATGCTCCTTTAGGATCACTTTTCACAATAGCTAAAAGCGAGTTTGTAACAACATTAATTTCTGTGGTATCATCTGACTGAAGAAGCTGTGATAGGATGTCAGCAATGCGTTGGGTATGCTCTTTGTTGTCTTTGCAGAGTACTGGTAGGTCTTTGATAGCTTGTTTGCGGATCTGAAATAAATAACATGTGTGTTGAAACAACTATGTATCAAAATTGTCTTTGGGGTCAAATTCACGGTAACAAAGTTATAGGTAAAAGGTTGCAAATTCAAATTGGGATACTTTGACATTGTTGCTATTGACTAGCATCAATTTTGGGCTCCTAAGTAGATTTAATTCATAAATTACAAAAATACCACATAAAATACTTACAGCAACATCATCATCTTCACAAAGATCAAACTGGGCTTCGATAGCCTGCTCGGCGAGGTTAGGAAAACTACGAAAGAATTTCGCAATGAATTGAGACGCTAGACGTTTCTCCTTGTCAGATCCTTTAACAGCCGATAATATTTCCAAATATTCCTTTTCATGCTGCAAGAAAATACCACGGTTAGTGCTAAAGTAACGCAAAATTACACGGAAACTTATAAATTTAAAAATATCAAATAGGTTACCTTAGAAATGTCATCCTTAGCGTCGGCTAGAATGCCATAGTTTTGATACAGTTTTTCAATATTATCCGTAGACATTATGACGATGCAACTAAGACACTGCACAAAATAATAATGATCACGATAAACCTTACGATAAACAATGCAATGAAATTAGACAGAATTGAAGAAAATTCACAAAAATCACACGAGTGATGAACCGGATGAAGGGGTAAACCAATGAATGAATGAATGAATGATGAATTGGCACGAACGAACGAAACGAATGAGTTGGTTGCACAGATTAGTAAGAGTATGGATCATAGAGAAAGAAAAAAATCTTCGCTTTAAAAAGAGCGTGCTACTTAGTGAAATTCTATAGGATTTGACAGCGAAAGACCTTATGACAGCGAGACCGTTTTCTAAGAAATAATGGATTTAGTGGAAACGTCAAGTTTCCGTCGTTGGAATTTTTGAAAAATTATGAATGGATATAATTATAATTTAAGTTTTTTATAACAATTTCAGATGAAATGACTTGTGCTTTCAGCAACTGTGAAGTGCGCCGAGGATACAATCCCGAAAATCATACTTTCCACCAGTAAATATGAATCATTAATAAAAATTTAATTCCAAATTTTATAAAATTTGTGAGTGAAATCGACTCCGATGCCAAATTGTACAGTAAATTTAGGACTTCCTTTGTGATTTGCAGCCATATATTAAAGTTTCCAATAGATTAATTCAGGTATTTTCAGTAAAATAAGAAACCGTTTCTTTACACTAGGGCTTGACTAAATGATGACGTCATCAGTATCGATAAATTTTTTGACTGTTTTTTTTTAGGTAACCGTAATTCTTGCACAGCTTCTTCTCAGCACTGCTGGCCCACACAACTGTCCCGAAGCTGTGCTGTGGTAAGGTCTATGTTGGAACGTGTATAAGTGCTTCTAGCAAGTCTTCATACATAAATAAATAAATATGTATTTTAAAAAAAATGAAATTGTCTTGCTTATCAAATAAAAAGTATTATGTTATTAAAAGTGCATTAAATTAATTATTTTTGTTTCAATTTACATGATTTATCGTAACCTCGTCGATAAAACTTGGACCACCATAAGATACACATCACTATCGAACGCACACATGTAAAGTAACTTTTTGGTTTCGCTGAAAATCCGCGTTTATCATTCTATACTAGACTACATTCTATGAGTCAATCTGTCATTGAGTCAAGAAGTTGATCATTTTAAGCCAAATCTGACCTAAAATTCGCTGTCAAATCCTATAGAATTACATTAAGTAGCACCATAGAAAGTAGTATAGTATAGAATGACAAACGCGGATTTTCAGCGAAACCAAAAAGTTACTTTACATGTGTGCGTTCAATAGTGATGTGTATCTTATGGTGGTCCAAGTTTTATCGACGAGGTAAATCATGTAAATTGAAACAAAAATAATTAAATTAATGCACTTTTAATTACATAATACTTTTTATTTGATAAACAAGACAACCTCATTTTTGTTAAATTACATATTTATTTATTTATGTATGAAGACTTGCTAGAAGCACTTATACACGTTCCAACATAGACCTTACCACAGCACAGCTTCGGGCCAGTTGTGTGGGCCAGTGCTGAGAAGAAGCTGTGCAAGAATTACGGTTACCTAAAAAAAACAGTCAAAAAATTTATCGATACTGATGACGTCATCATTTAGTCAAGCCCTAGTGTAAAGAAACGGTTTCTTATTTTACTGAAAATACCTGAATTAATCTATTGGAAACTTTGATAAATGTCTGCAAATCACAAAGAAAGTCCTAAATTTACTGTTGAAATTGGCATCGGAGTCGATTTCACTCACAAATTTTATAAAATTTGGAATTAAAATTTTTATCAATGATTCATATTTACTGGTGGAAAGTATGATTTTCGGGATTGTATCCTCGGCGCACTTCACAGTTGCTGAAAGCACAAGTCATTTCATCTGAAATTGTTACACAAAACTTAAATTATAATTATATCCATTCATAATTTTTCAAAAATTCCAACGACAGAAACTTGACGTTTCCACTAAATCCATTATTTCTTAGAAAACGGTCTCGCTGTCATAAGGTATTTCGCTGTCAAATCCTATAGAATTTCACTAAGTAGCACGCTCTTTTTAAAGCGAAGATTTTTTTCTTTCTCTATGAGTAGCACGCTCTTTTTAAAGCGAAGATTTTTTTCTTTCTCTATGGATTGACTCGATATTGCCCACAGATTAGAAAGAGTATATCTAATATTGCCCAAAGATAATGAATTCAAAACTAATAAATATCTTAGGTATAAAAAATGTCCCACGGGGACTTTTTTTTCAATATTTTTACACTTTATTGTTTTTTGACAGGCTAGGATAAAATATAAAAAAAAAAACTATTAAGGTCACTGCTGCTTTAGCACTTCAAGACTTTGAGTATATAGCCCCTGGAGATGCCATACACGGGCGACCCCCTCCGGCAAAGTACGTTGGTCAACTGTTCAAACGCGTTATATAAAACTACTTGAAGTCGCTACACCGCCATTTTGCATCGTTCCGTATCGCGTGACGCTTCTCTTGAAAAATGGTACTGCACAAGTATTCTCATGTAAAAGGCGATCTGACAGCTCAAATTCGCAACAAGATCGCGTTTCCTACCATAGTTAAGTATTTTTAGTAACTATTAAATGTGTATTTAAGTACAATTTCCATTTAAAGAAAAAACCGTTGCGATACGTAAACAACAGAAAAATGTAAACATGAATACAGTGGTACGGAGGTGAATCGGTCTTAGTGATGTGACTCAACATAATCATTCACTCACTGGCCTTACTGGAGTTAGTTTTATAATCAGTTTTTTTAATTAGATTTTGAATTAAGTAGTAAGTATAATGTATGTTATATTTAAATCTTGTACGGTAAATAAGAAAAAAATACTTTCTTATCCTCTGGTCATACGATGTTGAAATTTAGTCTGAAAATGAAAAGAATTGTTGGCTATAAAAATATTTCGAGGTAAAAGGAATACATTTGGTCCGGGATTATGACTGTATGTTATATACTATATACAGGGCTACAGGCTTACAGGTTAAGTCGACCTAAATCCTGTAAGACGTGGCAGTTTACGTCATGCCTGACTGATTTGACTATCGAACCCTATATTCAAAACTTTACCGTTAAGTTATCGGACTTTTAATTTATTTTATAAAAACTCCCGATTTTTGTCTATTGCTCCCCTTTTTCGTGTTTTGTCCCTCAACTTTGTATTCTTTTCGCCAATTTTTGTGTAGTATATTAGTTGCTTTATTATTTTTAACACTACATCACAAGTAACTGAACCAACTTGAACCAACATACAAAAATTTAACCAACAATATTGAATACTGCCAGTGCTTCAGCTGCAGCAACAGCTGAAGCAGTTACCCAATCTTCACAATGTGTAATTGTAAGTCTTAAGAGCCTTATTGAAATCCTTGAGTGGTTTAAGTATAGATCTGCCAGCTGCTGCATATTTCCTTTAATCACATTAAATTATTAGCTTTTGGGTTCTACCGATATGTACGTACATATCGGTTTTTAACCGACTTAAAAAACAAACATTTATGTTTGGCTTTTTAGTTTTTTTCAAATCGGTTTTTTCATTATTATTTATTATTGTTCCAGGACAACCCTAGTGCAATCCTAATGCAGCCAGTGTAAAACGAAAAATGATTTCTTGAGACAATATTCGTAGATATGCATTACCTGTGTTATTCTGTCTTAACTTTTTACGTAAATTAACGTTTATAGAATAGAATAATCAAAATGTGTACTTATCATTTGAAGCTCATTAGTAAATATATATCATATATTAAGAGGCTTCGATTTGGACTAATCTACCTGTTAAATGAATATTTGTTGGGGTTATTTCGCTGTAATGGACAACTGGTTGTGCGTGGTTTATCGTGGTATGTTTTACTAGCGACATCTGCCATCCACGGCACGCACTACGGGCACTGCCTTATCATTCAGCTAGTGTCCCTTAGAAAACATAGAGGGCGCTATTGCAAAACATTCGAAAATAGTACTAAAACAAATTCTTCGTCTTTTCAAAATTTTAATTGTCATCTTGTCACCTTTCAAGAAAAAGCTTGGAAATTTTTTCTCTTATAATACGTACAACTGATTTGCCGCACCAGATATTATTCGACCCTGATCAGTTCACCGCACATCACCGGAGTTTTGGTAAGTGCCCACCTTAGTGTGTTTTTAATTTGTTGTTTGTAGAACATATTACTGTAGACCGCCGCACCTGTATGCAGGTTGGTTTTGTGAAAATCATCAATCAAAAGATCAATAGCGTGATCACGTTTAGGTAACAAGGCAGGGTGCTTACATTCAAAGGGCAAGTCAGATTTAGACAATCTGCCCTCAATACGAAGAATACCTTCTTCGTCTATGAAGGGGCATAGGTGTTTGTATTGCTTCGAAGGCAATTCTTTCTTTTTTAAGCGATCAATTTCGGCTTGAAAATACACAGACTGAATAGAACGAATTATATATTTCTCTGCAATATTCAAATCACATGCTGTGATACAACCAGAGGTAGTCAATATTTTTGTGAAGCGAAGGACGTACACTACAACGCGAAGAAGTTTGTTCCATGAGGAACAACGTTTGGAGCAATCATACAGAATGGGTGAAATATTTTGAACCGTTGTAGTCGTAGTTTTCAACTCGGGAAGTTGTTCACATTTGGAAGGAAGGAACTGCTGCATGGGCCATTCGTTAACCGGCAAGCACATCCATGACGGACCATTCCACCAAAGCTTGTGATCAATCAATTGAGAGGGTAACAAACCTCTGGAAAGACAATCGCTAGGGTTGTCGGTTCCCACGACATGGAAAATGTTGCATGGGTCCAAATTTTCTTGAAATTGTGCAACACGATTACTCACAAATATTGACCATCTGTGTGGTGAAGAATGAATCCACGAAAGGGCTATGGTGGAGTCAGAAAACGTATAAATACCTGCAATAGGTACGCGATCCTTGTAATAGTCGACAACAGTCTTTACAAGTCGCGACATCAAAACAGCCGCACATAGCTCCAGGCGGGCAAGAGTGGTGATTTTAACCGGAGAAACTTTGGACTTGGAGCAAAGAAGTCTCACAGTGACATTTCCAAACGTGTCAGTTATGTGAAAATATATCACACATCCATAAGCTTTAAGACTTGCGTCACAAAAAGCAACCAAATTTACTGTGGAGGACTTGAAAACACCTATGTGACGTGGGATTTTTATTGTAGAAAGAAGAGGCAGCTCTTGTATAAGCGTTGAAAAATCCTTAATAATGACTTCAGAGGGCTCATCGTCCCAATCGACTTTACTAGTCCAAAGATCCTTTATAAGTAACTTGGCAAACACTATTATAGGTGACACAAAGCCAAGAACATCAAAGAGTCGTGCCACGAAAGACAGTATGGTGCGTTTTGTACATTTACCTTCTACAATAGAAGTAGTAAACGAAAAAATGTCTTCATCAGAGCGCCACGAGAGACCTAAAATCTTGATATCAGCGCTCCCACTCTCAGAAAAGTTGATTGAAGCCCGATGAGAGGCAGGTATGCTATCAAGAACCTTAGGGGAGTTACTTGCCCATTTCACCATGTCAAAGCTACCACGCTTGAACATGTCAATAATCTGCTGAGACAGCTTGATAGCGCTTTCGTCATCAGGGACCGATGTTACTAGGTCATCCATGTACAAATTCGAGCAAGCTATTTTGGCAGCATCCGGGAAAAAGTGTTCTTCGTCACTGGCTAACTGGCGTACAGTACGCATTGCAACAAAGGGACTGGATTTCAGTCCGAAAGGAACACGAGTAAACTGAAAGGTGCGTATTTTTTCATTTTCGTTGAAACGAAATAAAATTTTCAAATATTTGCGGTGACATTCCGGTACACTAACTTGCAAATACATTTGTTTGATATCTGCAGTCAGAGCAACTGGATACAAACGAAAGTCCAATAAAAGGAGAAAAAGGTCTGCCTGCAGGTTAGGACCTGTGTGCAGAATGTCATTTAAAGACAAACCAGAGTGCGTTTTAGCACTGGCATCAAGGACGACCCTTAATTTGGTGGTTGCTCTATCTTGTTTGATAACAGCGTGGTGCGGTATGAAGTAACCTTCATCAACATTTTCTGAAGATTGAACTTCCGATAAATAGCCATTATCAATATAGTCAGCGATGACTTTGTTATAATCTTCACGAACTTGGGGGCTGTGATTAAGCTTACGTTCGAGAGCAAGAAATCGACGGTGCGCAACTGCACGAGAATTGCCCAAATCCTCAGGACTCTTACAGAAAGGAAGAGCCACTTCGTAACGACCGGAACTATCACGAGTTACTGAATTAGTAAACTGGTTTTCACAATCGGCTTCGTCAGGTGAAACAAAACGTTTTGTCGGAATTTCCTTTAATTCCCAAAATTTATGAAGACAAGACTCTAACCCACTCAATGTGACTGCGTGAAAGGCAGCGGATTGGTCAAAATCAACAATTGACGAAGGAACATCACCCATGAGAATATACCCAAAGGTAGTCAAAAAAGCTGGTGGGGCTGCAGTGCCAGAATTGTAACGATCACCTAAGTAGATGTATGGAAACAATTGAGCACCAATGACCATGTCAATATTTCCAGGAATATTCCATGTCAGGTCCGCTAAAGGTACCTTCTGAAGGAAATCAAAATCACGACTATTAATTTCTACGGAAGGTAATTTGTCTGTAATACAGTCTACAACTAACGCTTGAATGTTGTATTTGTGCGCTGAAACACGAGACTCAATTGTCATACAAATATAACCCAGTATAGGACGAGCCGACATACCGACTCCTTTGAGAGATGAATTATAAAGCGGTATTACAGGCAAATTCAATAAATCGCAGCACTGTTTAGTAATTAAATTATTTTGTGACCCATTGTCTAACAAAACACGAATTACCTTGCGGTCATTATTATTGTTAATTGCATAAACTTGCGCGGTCGACAAAAGTATCGTAGTACGGGAAGTATTACGTGAAATCATAGTAGCGGGCGAAACATTAGAGTCTCCGGCCACAGGTAGGGCGGGGGCGGGGGCAGCCGCGGCCGACGTGCGCGGGATCGACTCGTGAACGGGGTGCATTACAACCGGAGCGGGTGTAGTGGTCGATGGAAAAGCGACCTTGTTTTCATGAGAATAAGATTCTCTTTGGGGGAAATTGCGAGGTGTATTATTATTTGATACAGTATTTTTATTAAAATGTAATAGTGTATGGTGTTGTTTTTGGCAATGATTACACACGTGACGCGAATTACAATTTGAAAGTAAATGCGTGGAACTCAAACAATTAACACAAGCGTTTTTTGATTTAATAAAATCATAGCGCGCTTGGGGCGAAGGGAGATTTTTAAACTTGGTGCAATTAAATATTGAGTGCTCATTATTATTGCACATTAAACAAGGTGATGCTGACTTATTAGCATTGTTTTGAGTAAGAAATGTGCGCGAATTGCGATTATCATATTTACGGGGATTATTATTTGACGTTGACTGTCTGTTCTGAGGTGACGAATAATTATTATTGGTGAGATCTAATATTTTTACTTGATCTTGAATAAACGAAATAAATTCCTTGCAAGAAGGGACAACATTAAAGGTGTTACGAACAGACAATTCGAAGGATTGTGCACTTTGTACATCTACCCGTTTAAGAGCGAAATACAAAAATATGAAATCAGCGAGATCTGGGATATTAAGTTGCTTTAGAGCAGCAATTGAGGCAGAAAATCTTTCAATAAATGTGCCTAGTGACGCTGAGGAGTGATCACAATTCTTGGAATCAAAGATATTATTTAAATAAAACGTACCTAATGCACGCTTGTCTTGGTATTTTTTGACCAAACTATCCCAAATAATTTTATAAGTCTCGCCTGTTGGAATTATTCCCGCTACAACTTTTAAGGCATCATGAGACAATTTTCCAATCAAATATTGAATTCTCTGCGAATCAGACAGTTGTGGATTAAGGTGAATATTAGTTTTGAAAGACTCGTAAAAAGTAGGCCAGTTATCAGTTTTACCATCAAAACTTGGGATTTCAATTGGTGGCAATTTTACAATATGCTGAGGTGTTTTATACGCTGACGCTGACGGTGACATGGCAGCTATATCAATTTTATTTCTAATGCGTTTAATCCTGCTATACATTTCATCAAAATCCGTCAAGCATTGAAAATCAGGGACATAATTTTCTACGTGCGTTAAATTCATCTGGTTTATTTGATCAACCAGAGCTGAAAATTCCTCCCGCATTTCACTGATAGTTTCTGAATCAGCCATGAAACTTTCGGTTGAACGAAGCTCAACGTCTGCTGAAACATTTACCTTTTTAGACTGGTCGTTTAACTTACTTAGTCTTTGGAAAATAGCTTCCCTTTTAGACAGAAGTAGGGTCAATTTATTAGTATCCATATTTATCTTTCAAAATGAAAAAAGCGGGGCGAATAAATATGGTGGGGAAGAGAAACGAAAAATATATAAAAAATTCACGGGTGAAAAATACTGATAAGAATCAGGCTCTAAAAGGACCAAAAGGAAATGGTGTGGCTTGTAAGGACCACACCTTCAGGAGAAGGAGAAATAGATTCTCGTTGGTGACGAAAGGAAAATTGGAGTGCTTCCTTAGCGAGGGGGCGGTACAGGTGCGGCGGTCTTTAGATCTGCCAGCTGCTGCATATTTCCTTTAATCACATTAAATTATTAGCTTTTGGGTTCTACCGATATGTACGTACATATCGGTTTTTAACCGACTTAAAAAACAAACATTTATGTTTGGCTTTTTAGTTTTTTTCAAATCGGTTTTTTCATTATTAAGGTATGTCTGTCGAATTACGCCTATCTAAAGTTTAAGCTTTCTCGTCTTTGTAATTATGAAGATAATAAATAAAAGGGCATGTGTTTCAATAGTTTGTTTAATGCTTAATTGAAGAAACATAAAAAAATAAGTATTTTATTCAAAACAAAAACAATAAAATTTAAACTTTAACATGGTGCGTTTGGCAGAATTAACCTACTTCGGTTTAATTTCGCCTACTACACTTTTGCTGAGATCTTTTCTTACTTAATCTTAATCTAAGTTTTTATTTATCACAAAGAGAATCAGTCATTATAGTACTTTCAATAATCAGTCTATAAATTTTACAGATATTTTTTTTTACAGTTTTATGTCAGTATAAGTGAAATATTAAATAACTAAGTTATTAACATTAACCCGTATAATTTAACCATGGCACATGATAGAAGATCAATAAAACTATCTTGGAATATATATTTTGAATAAAAAAATATTAACATAAAAAAAATTAAGGTAGGCGTTATTTAACCCAGTCGGGGTAGTTACGCCTATTGAATGTCTAATGTTTAATAATATAATATGACTAACAGCGAACAGCAATATGCTCGTGAAAGACACCTAGTATCATTTCTAGTCACAGCCACCGGGACAATTAAACTCTTCCAGGTCATTCTTGGTCAGCCCTACGCATTCCTCGTGGTACCATTTTTGACAATTTACGCATGGTCTCATGTCAGCTATGCGATCCTCATGACAAGCGTAGCAGTACCAGTTTTCTCTTTCATTCTCTTTACCTTTTTTTGTACTTTTTTCGTCTTTCTCCCTATTTTTGGTTCTTCTGCCATCTCTTTTTCTTATTTGACTCTTTTTTGTCCTGTTATACTTTTGTTCTTCTCCTGTTCCCCTTTTCTTTTTGGTATTGTCATCTTTAGCGTTTTCATCTCCTGCCTTACTTTTCTTATTTTTGTTATTAGCTTTGGCTTTTAGAGTTTTTTCTTTCTTTAAAACTTTCGCATCGTTGAAAAGATCTTTCGTTACTCTTTGGCCTTTATAATTTAAAGCCTTTCGGCGAGGTTTCTTTTTGGTGACTGCATAATTTGGTGTGGGCATAAATAGTTGAAATTGAGATTTTATAGATAAATCTGCCAACGGTACATTATCCTCTAAGTTTGTTTCACTGTCTGATCCTGATGAAAAGAGCGGAGGTCGATGTATTAGTGGTCTCGTAATGAAACGATTCATAATATCAAGAACATCTTCTTCATCAGATACATCTGTAGAAGAGCATGAAAACTTATTTGCAGGTCGTAAACCACTCGTAGAAGGTCTTACTATAGGTGATCCCAACGTAAGTTCTTGAGTAGGTCCAACAGAAAGGACGCCGGGTGGAGTGACATCTGGTGATACAGGCTGTGTTACTACTGGACCAGGTTGCTCAACAGTTTTTCGTGGTGGAGTAAACACAGCAGGTTGTATAATTTTGAATACAGCGGCATCATCAGAAGCATCTTCACAAAAAGAATCATTTGTGGACGAGCTATAACATACAAGTCTCTTTTTACGATGCAATCCTCTTTCAGATGATACTGCTAACATGGACGGAACATTTACTGTAATATTCTCAGACATTGTATGCAGCGGAGTATTTTTGTGTGTAGGACTCGTTGAAGTTCCACTAAGAAAACGTTGCAGGTCTTCATGGTTAATTGCTAATGGAGACGAGGGGTGAGATTCAACTCCGTCTTCGATTTGAGGATCTTGCTGTTCAGTTAAAACAGATGGTGCAAATGCAGTTTCAGGTAAAATATCTGGGTTGAATGGATATAACCCTGTAGCTCGAAAACCGCTGGTAATGTTGTCATGAGACATGCATTTAGACCAAATTTTTGATAAAATCTTATTGAACTCGGGGCGCGTCAATTTTTGAGCGTGGGTATTGTAAAAATGTTGCAAGACCTCTTGGTCCCAGTAAGTCTCAAAAGGCATATAACATGATTTGTCGAGAGGTTGCAGTTCATGGGTGGTATTTGATGGCAGGCAGTATAAAGTGATCCCATGTAAGTCAGCTTCTTCGGCTATTCTGAAATCCAAGTGACACTTCGCGCCGTCGAAGACTAAGAGGCAGTTTCCCGCAGTCTTGTGTTTAGCAAAATGTCTCAAGAATTCAATAAACAATTCTGAAGTCATGCTTCCTTTCGGTGCCATCCTCACAATTGTGCCTGGTGGTAAATTCTTTTCATATTCAGGATTTCTTCTAACACCTTTAAATATTATCATTGGTGGTATTGGCTGCCCCACCGCATTCGCACAGCCCACAACCGTGACGTTCTCACCATGCTCTGATGCTTGAATATGAACCCTCTTCGCTCCTTTTTTTGTGACAACAGTTGGTTGTTTATGCATTGTTAAGCGGCAACCCTTTTCGTCCATATTATACAGTCTCTCGGGATTGTAGTGTATTCCAAGTTCGTCGTATAGCTTTTCGATTTCTTTGAAATGATGTGACACGATGGCTTTGTTAAGTTTTTGGCCTCTAGCTTGATTTAAAAATTGGGCTTTACGTTTTGCTACTTCACTATTTCTTTTCAAAAACAGCTTAAGCCAATCTCGGCCAGCAAGGCGAGCCTGCTTGTTAAAGTTATTGGATATGTTGTACCTCTCACAGAAAACAAATACTTGTTTTCGAATCATTTTCGGAGTTAAAGGGATACCCAAGTCTGCAAATCTGATGATTCTCTTGACAAAATCCTGTTCTTGCTCCCTTGTCAAAACTGTCTTTCGTCCTAAATCAAGTTTGGACTTTCCGCTCTTCAAATAATCTCGCAGTGTCCTTCGTGGAATGTTATATGATTCAGATGCTTTATATGAAGATAACATGCCTGTTCGAACAGCAGCAACAGCTGCTTCTAAGTCACTTTGGTTCCATGCATTACGTTTTTTCTTTTCAGACATATTGGGAACCTGTAACATGACATACAAGAAAAATAAATGTTGCAAAAAAATGTATCGCAGTCGTCACTAGGGGGAAATAAAGATTCGAACGATAGCTCAAACAAACAAGACGGTTCAGCCGTTAAGAAGTAATTGTGGAACAAAAAACCTCACATACATACTCACATATGTATACTTGATTTTTTTGGTATTCGTGTAAAAATGTGGATAAGTTTCACATTATATATCCTCAAGATTTTTATATGGTATTACTAATTTATTAAATTTAGGCTGCAAGACATGGTAACCCCATACACAATGTTAATTACGCCTATGTGTGAGGTAAATCCGCCTACGATAGCGTTTGGCGTGGATAAATACGCCTAGGCGTAATTACCTGTCGTTCCCAGTCATAAGAAATGTTACAAAAAATTAAAACTAGTCATTTATTATGGTTAACAAGCTAAATATGGATTAACAAATAGTTATTTTATATAGTGAATGCAAAATTTTAGGGAAAAATGTACGAAAAGAATAAAATCTTACCAGAAAATATCCGTTGTTCGCTGACAAAAATTGCACGACGGCCACTCGCGCCGAACGTCGCTCCACTACTAGATCGCGGCAGGTGCGGGGTCGCGGGCGAGGTTTGTAAGCGCTACGAGACATAATCACCTTTACGCGTGGGATGTAAGATTTGTTTTTACGATACATTTAACAAGGATTTCTGAGCTTAGGCGTAATTAGCCTATAGGCGTAATTCGACAGACATACCTTATTTATTATTGTTCCAGGACAACCCTAGTGCAATCCTAATGCAGCCAGTGTAAAACGAAAAATGATTTCTTGAGACAATATTCGTAGATATGCATTACCTGTGTTATTCTGTCTTAACTTTTTACGTAAATTAACGTTTATAGAATAGAATAATCAAAATGTGTACTTATCATTTGAAGCTCATTAGTAAATATATATCATATATTAAGAGGCTTCGATTTGGACTAATCTACCTGTTAAATGAATATTTGTTGGGGTTATTTCGCTGTAATGGACAACAATCAATCACCGATCAAGTCACTGTGTATCAGGATTACTATTTCTGAAAAATATACACATATTCACAACTTGAATTTATAAAAAATCACATGAAAGAAATTTTCAGCGAGAATCATTCAGTTCATTCAGCAAACTGATCTGACTCATTCTTCGAGTGTCACATCACTATCTTGTTCGTATGTATGCTGCGTAGTTACGTGAAAACTCTGATTGTGTGCGTGTAATGTTTCATGTGTTGAATTTTTTTGTAGTGTGCGTTTATCGCCACAGCAAAATTTGTGTCTGTTGAGTTATTCATCTAATGGTGGTGTGCTGTACGTGTTTACCTCACTCCCCCCTAAAAGTGGTGAAAAAATTTGTTAGACGCGTGTCCGTATTGGCATCTCCAGGGGGCTATATACTCAAAGCTTCAAGAGCCTAAATCGCTTGCACGTCCCATCATCTTTTGTTTGAAATGACGCGCGTTTTTGTGTCGTGTGTGTCTCTCTACCGCCTTACCACTTTTTAACGAAAACCGCTTGCACAAAAAAACAAGGTTATTGTTGCTGTCAATATTTTCGCTAGCTGGAAGTAAGTGAACCCCGAATATAGTTTAAGGGTGCTACGGAACCCTCAGTGCGCGGGTCCGACTCGCGCTTAGCCGGTTTTACTTGCTTTAATTTTACTAACTGCCTATAAAGTAGCATGCACTATGCATTTAAGAATTCATTTCCGCCTGATTTGCGAATAAGGGCAATAAACACCTTCCGGACAGATTGCCAATAAAAATAATGTAGGCGTTTTTCAGTAAATTTTAAATAACACAATAACCTCTGGACGGTAGCATTTGTTATTAAAATTACATAAAATAAAAGCCTATGTTCCCCTTTTAATGACCTTAACACCCTTCAATTATCAATAGATTCGCATTACCAGTATGTGACATTCCTATGAAAAATGGACAGGCGCTAAGTCGAATCTTAATTTTCAAAAAACTCATTTAACACGCAGTGTACCCGTTAATGCTTTATAAAAATCATTTAGTACATTGATAAGGAGGACCTCGCACTATAAAATGATTCTCTAATAGTTCGAATTTAAAATGCACCCGCCAACCTGAAATCAGAATGGCGGGTGACAAACTTTTCCTAATTACTCTTGTATCACTGAGGTACTAAGGATCAAAGTGTACGGAACATTTAGAACGTTCCCAGTACATAGCTTTTAGACAAAAACATCACGATTTGGAGCTATCAGACCGCCATTCTGATGTTCACGCATTTTTGTATATAAAAGCGTTAGTTCCGACTGTCACCGTTGTTCAGAAGATTCTTGTCGCACTGTAAAGTATTAATTATACAATTGTTTTGCATTAATTCCAAAATTCTTCTGTTTTTATCATTTGGCTGAATCAAGGACAGTCATCTTCAAATTGCTAAAACATGCAATACGCCAAGTATGTGCATCTGGATTGCGGGCACACATTTTTAACCCTTGTGAAATGAAATAATACTTTAAGGGTAATTTAATCAAATTTATCATCAGCCTCAGTGAGCTGTTATTACAATTACTAGTAAGAGTACTTCAATAATTTTAATTGGGTGCCGGCGTTTAATGAACTGCCTTGGCATATAACTGCTAAACTGCTTGATTTGATTCCGGGGGCCCTATTTTTGAACGAAAATCATACGCCATATCCAAGCGAGTGATTTAAAAATAGAGCTCCTGCCTAAATGTAAGTACCATACCATTAAACATACGTTTCGAGTCTAACGTTATCTATACATAAGTATGCCTTTAGCACACCTCCGCTGCGGAATGGCTCGCTGTTATGGGGCCCTATTTTTGAATCACGCGCTTGGATATGGCGAGTGATTTTCGTTCGAAAACGAGTTTTTTTTCTATGACTTTTAATAATCGAACGAAAATCACTCGCCATCTTGAAGCGAGTGATTCAAAAATAGGGGCCCAGGTCCAGTGCACAAGTGTAAGGCTGGTTCATCATACATAACGCATTTACGAAACCGATTAGAGAATAGACACAATGATACAGTAAAGACGCTTGAGAAATCTATGAGGCTGAAGTTATAAACGTACCAATGAAAAAGCAATGAAGGCTGTGATGTTTTCACAATAATGGCTCAACAGATCGGTAAGTCTAAGTACTAACAACCACACAAAACTAAATAATCCGAACTACTTACTTATTTTGAACCTTAGATCGGTCGGGGCCCTATTATATATATATACTATATAGTCATAGAAAAAATACTCGTTTTCGAACGAAAATCACACGCCATATCAAAGCGAGTGATTCAAAAATAGGGCCCCTGACCGAGACCGACAGGGAAAGAAATCTTTTTATCTCAATGTAATTTTTAAACAATGCCTAAGAAGCATCAGGTTACAATGATATACAATAGCGAAAAGATAAAACATTGTTCGCGGTTCTCTTTAAAAAATAATGATAGGCACAAAGGGTGCCGGTGCAGGTGATTGCTCTAATCCTTCATTATCTTGTTAGTTGTACTTATTATTGACTGCGACTGTTATCCAGATTTTCGCAAATATCGCATAAAAAATGCCTGTTTTTATATAAATCCCAAACCAAACCCAACATATACTACAATAAGGATAGTAAAAACAAATTTGAAAGTAATTTCTGTCAAAATCGGAAAATCGGTGATCATTGAACGTGTTCCCGATGTCATTGTTACTTAGGTACAATATATTAAGCGATTCCCTTTTGAGGTAAACTTGGCGTGTTTGTGTGTTAAAAACAATACTTTTCGATTTTAACATTTCTGAATCTTCAAGGCCTCCGTTAAAGTTGAGACTTGAAACTGTAGCGTTACAATTTTTACATTGATTACTTACCTACATTATTCAATTGGAATTGATATTGCGATCTCCTAGTGATGATTTATTGGAATGTAGAAGGAATGTTTCGTAACTTATTTCTCCTACCAAAATATGTTTATTTATGCACCAAAAAGCTAAGGATCAAAAGTAACTTTAAAAGTTGTAACGCTCTGCTACGAAATGGCTACGAAAACGAGCTACGTAACATACATGTCAAAAATTAAACTTATACTTAGATTTATGAAAATTCTTTGTCTATATTCAAATACGACAAAGGTACATTACTCATAAAAACGAATCGATTTTTTTAAAGAATGAAAAGACTTACGAAACATTTCTTGTAATTAATAAAATTATTGTAGAATGGTCTTATCATCATTTAGATTGGAAATCTACTTCCTATGCAGCGAGCCAATCTAAATGTTCAGTTCAGTCATTTAAGTCAGAAATTGCACTTAAAAAATTCAAATAATTTATACTGTGAAACACATCGGCAGTATCTACTAACTAACCAGTAAAATCGGTCGAGACGTTCATTATGGCGATGATCATTATTTTTGTTGTAATTAGGCAAATTAAATGTGAGCGCGGCATCGGGCCGGCGGCGCGGGCGGGGCCGGGGCTCCGCTATTGGCCGACAAGGAGTCCGCCCTCTGAGGCAGCCGCCCCTCCTGTCTCCCGAGCACCGACGTCCGCCTCGCTCAGCCACTCAGTCGCGATCGCTACGGCCCGTGAAGTGTGTCTCGGTACGAACCGGCAGTGTTGTGGCGGCGAGTGTGTGTGCGATGCTCGGACGGTGATCGAAGCATGGTGAATTACGTCAATCCGCTCGCCATGTACCAAGGCAAGAGCGGGCAGTACGGCGGAGGCTGGTACGGGTGGCAGCATCAGAATTTTGAGGAGCAGCAGTGGTGCGCTTGGAACGGCGCGCCGGCGGGTGGAGAATGGGCGCCGGATCCTCATCATTTTCCCAAGAGAGAGCCTGGGGATCGAGAGATGACGGATATTCCGTCTCCGGCGCGAGGGGATCTGGCCAGCCCGGGGGAAGGGTCGCCAGGATCAAGGCCCGCGCAGCCGCCGGCGCCGCCCCGGTCACCTTATGAGTGGATGAAGAAACCCAACTACCAGACACAACCTAATCCAGGTTGGTACCAAATATTACTATCTGATGAAGCTATGGCAGCTTGAAGTTCTATTTATAGAGGACTGCCTTTCATTGTAAATTGTTCCTGAAACAAAACGAAACGTTAGGTATGCTTATAACCTTAACATAATGATAATAACACCTGCGTGCCTTTAGGTGCAACAAAGTAAAAAAATGTTAGGATACAAGCTTTGAAGTTTGTTTTTCATAATTTTCAATATTATGTGCACCAGTTCTAACGTGGTTCTAACTATAAAATAACTATGGAATATTAATTTTATGGTTCTAACTAGGTAAATACGAGTACTTAAGTTAAGAAGGTGGACTTGCGGCATCAAGGTCTATAAGTGACACAAATGTGCAATGAATGTAAAAAAACTTACAATTGTGGTGGTATAGGTACCTACACTACCTACTACATGTTAATTAACTTTAAATTGCACCATTAAATTCCTCCATTGCCATTGTCATGTAATTGACTAACTACCCACTACATTTACTAATTTTTAAATGATTGAATCAATATTGTCATTATTATAATCATAGTTCGAGTGTATGTTACAATAACAAAGCATTCTGCGTCATAAAATAAACTATGAGAAGATGTTAAGCACCATTTGCAATACTCAAAATCTGCATATAGGTGAAACAATAAAACACTGCATTACAGATTTACAATATAATATTGTGTAGGTCGAGATAACTCGAGATCCGTATATAGGTAGGTACAACTACTAAAGTTTTCATTCAAAACCATTTCCCAAAAGAGCTATATACTATATTGACAAAACACCATAAAACACATAATCAAATTATACCTTACACTATATGTAAATAAACTAAATAAATAAAGTCACATTCATAGCAACTTAATCGCTTACCCCGCCGAGCCCCCGACATACACGCGGGGCGTTGGCCCGACGGCAAGTAGTTAATAAATAAATTATGTTTATATAGTCAAACCAGATAAAAAACAGTTAGGATATCAATAATTTATTATTGCGTTTGCTACGAAACTTTCGTAGCTTATAGCCAGAGCCACGAATAGTATTGAGTTTTAACAAAGCAAGAGCAATTTAAACTTTTAATGGCATGTCTAATTCTAATTGAATATGTTGAACTTAAGGCAAATAATACTATTTTAAAAACTATTATAAGTTCCATTATTGAAATTAGTTATTGTACGCCATAAAGGCAGGTTATAATGAGTGATTCAGTTAATTTAGGCTTAAGATCTGATAAATGTACATACCTATAACTACACAATAAATGAATGATTTAACACAGCGTACTAACTAAAAGAATCTTTCATATTAGGCTCAAAAGAAATCAAATCACACTATACAAAAGTATTTATAATATTACAAAAGTTTATTAATATCGGTTCAGCAGTGGTTGCGCCTTAAATGGTGCCACTTATTTAATAGTAGGTAATTTATTTATTTTACTTTAATTTCAGAGCATAGTTAAATTCAAATTCAAAAATGGAAAAAAAACTAAGTTACTAACAAAAATAAGCCCTTATGCTACGAAACTCGTAGCATTCGTAGCTTCGTAGTCGTGAGACCATAAAAATCAATCAAAAAATTAGGAAATTCAGTCAAAGTGCATTTGTTTACATAATATTTTCAGTGTTGTTTCTTTACTTTTTTTTAAAACAGCGTCAATACAATAAGCAGCAAGACCGGTCTTAGAATAAAAGCTTTGTATAATATGCCTTGAAATATTTATGTAATGTCCAATATTTTTGTAAGTCACTGTCTGTAACCTGTCTGTGTTCTTTTCTTTTCTTTTTAATTTAAGAGCTATGCTCTTGTCGGTGGAGATTTCTCCATTTATCTCTATTCAGAGCCATCTCCTTGACCTCGTGGTACGACTCGACGTCCAACTTTTCCTTTATTTGGGTCATATACGCTCTTCTAGGTCTTCCTCTTTTCCTTTTCCCTGCTATCTTTTCCTCCATGATGATCCTTATCAAGCTATCGTGCCGTACCAAGTGTCCAATCATCTTTCCTCTCCGGTTTTCTATTGTTTGGAGTATATTTCTCTCCTCGCCTACAATCCTCAGAACATCCTCGTTAGATTTCTTCTCCATCCAGCTAATCCTCTCCATCCTTCTCCAGCACCACATCTCGAACGCTTCCATTCTTTCTTTGTCACGTTGAGTCATCGTCCACATCTCACTACCGTACAGAGCGATGCTCCAGAAGTAAGTATGTGTACTGTCTGTGTACTGATCAATAAATAATAAAAAAAATATATATTGGTGCTCAGAATTTACAAAATTACAGTGTTTTTTATTGTCTTACACAGCCATCTAGCGACCACAGTCTGAAGTGGTAAATATTATTTCGCCGTGATTAGTTCAATTTTCTGTTATTCTGCTGCATCAAATAACCTTTCGATCGCAAAATTCCGCATTTCCTATATTAAAATTAAAACAGTTCCAAATTTATTTTGAGATATGAGTACGTTAATCAGTCAGGTATCAAACGACTGCCGGGAGTCGCATAATAATGGAATTTCTATTGTGTCTCGTTCACACATGAGTTAAGGCCCACTTGCGCACGATGATTTAATAAGGATTTATTTGGATTAAGCCAACCCAGGATTAAATCATCATTCTGTCTCTGTCAGTTTATTTGACGTTGACAGAAACAGAATGATGATGAGATGCGATGTAGCAGAACCGGTTTTGACGGCTGTCAGTCAGTTTAGAGTCGCATGGAGCCTTTCCGAAAATGTATTTCATGTGATTTTTTTATAAATTCAAGTGAAATGGTGTATATTTTTTAGAAATAGTTTTCCTAAAACATGGTGACTTGATCGGTGATTGATTGTTGTTCATTACAGCGAAATAACACCAACAAAAATTCATTTACCAGGTAGATTAGTCCAAATCGAAGTCTCTTAATATACAATTTATATTTACCAATGCGCTTCAAATTAAAGTACGCAGATTGATTATTCTATTCTACCTCTATAAACGTTAATTTACGTAAAAAGTAAAGACATAATAACACAGGTAATGCATATCTACGAATATTTGTCTAAATAAATATTTTTTCGTTTTACACTAGGGCTGCATGTCCGATATTTTGTGTCGACTGTTTATTGTAAACTAATATATTTAACCTAGGAAGATACGTATAAATCACCTGGACGAAAGGTAATCTTATTTTAAGTTACTAGTTTTACTTACAAAAGTTAGTTACAGCCATCAAAAATCGGTTTCGTTTGACAGCTTTTGCTTGTCCTTCTCTTCCGATAGGAATTTTAATGGTTAAATCATCGTGAGCAAGTCCCACTAAAGGGACATTTCATATAGCAGCAAAACAGACGATTGAACTTATATCACAATGAACTGTCTTTATTATTTATTACTTCAGAATGTGGCCGCGACCCAGAGGTTGTTACGGTTGCCTTACGGCCTGTTTTGTTAATGTACATTGTCTTAGTATCTTCTGGTAAGCGTTATCTGCCAGGTACTTAATATAAAATGACGTTCTATGTATATTGAAATCATTTGTTGGTTATATTTAGTGCTTTTTCGTCGATTGACTGCCTTTGTGGTGTAGTGGTTAGTTCGCTGGTTATTAATCAAGAGGTCCCGGTTGCGAATACCGGGCCGAAGTTTGTTTGGGTTTTCTGTCTTGAAAATACATAGAAACAGCTCGGATTCAGGAAGTTGGTGGTGCTGACACCCTCGTTCCACGGACGTTATGCCGTTGGCCCTGCGCATGGAGCTCTATTTTTGAATCACTTGCTTCGAGATGGCGAGTGATTTTCGTTCGAAAAGGAGTTATTTTCCTTGACTTTTAATTCATATTCGAACGACAATCACATCAAAAATAGGATCTCTCATTGGTCATGTCAGACTGCCCGTCTCACCGAATTATAGGTAAAGAGAGTTACTACTACGTATAGAGAAGCTATGTCAAGCAAAAAATGTGTCGCAAAAACGACGACAAGATTGTGACGTTTTCATCGAAAATTTTATTTTTGAATTATGATTTGTATACTACAAGTTGATGACCGTGTCATCAATTCATGGAGCACAAAATTTGTTCGTGATGTCAGTTCCATACGCTAGTAATAGCACTTCAATGGTACACTTGTGTATTGTGGACACATCTGGGCATTATAATATCTCTTGCATGTTACCTCCATCTCTGTTTAGAGGGGCCGCCGTTACCGAAAATTCGTTTTTCGAAAAAGTTTTCGTCGTGCGAAATAAGCCATTGGATGCTGATTTATTTTTAGTTTATTACCTGTTTTCTGGTGTCTTAAAACTTGATTGTCAAACCTAATACCGAGCAAAAACGATTAAATCGAATTTGATGAAGAAAAACCAAATACCTACATACACTTTCACAAGTACATAAGAAGTAAGTAATTCCTTATACCTGTACTATCCTCAGATCATTGATCTATTTTTAAATCGTATAAATAAAACTTCCAAGACGTAAGTACTAGGTAGGAAGGAAATTGGCCATAAAATAAAAAATAAAATCACTATGCCAACTGGTTTTGAATTCAGTACCTACACTTGTAAAGTAATGTAACGGACTATAAACCAGCGTTACAACTTTAATCTTAAGACTATTTCTTGCAAATTAAATTAGGAATATATAATATGAGGGGTTCACATAAATTGTTATTTCAATTATGATGATGATCGCTGGAGCTCTATTTTTTACACACTTTCAATTATGAGAGTCTCTCATATATAATAAATGTCTGTCTACTGATTTTCGTTCGATTGCCCCTATTTCTTGGATGTGGCGTGTGATAAAAAATCAACGAAAATCATGCGAAATATAGACGTGAGTGAGTACTCTTAGAAAAGATTTATTATTTTTGAAATCCCTACGAAATTGATATTTTTTGGAATCCCTCCATGTGCTGATTTTAACTGATCTTCCTTCCAAAATTGGACTTTAATCAACGAATACCACACGCCATCTTGAAGCGAGTGATTAAAAAATAGGGCCCATGTTAAATATAAAGTAATCCATAAAAGGAGCTTGTGGTGTAACTTGTACCACAGAATCTGTTCACTTATAATTCTACAACATTAAAAAGGACTCATTATACTCGTGTATTATCATTTATTTTATTATAATCGTTGCTTGACTTTGAAGAAGGGTTTCAAGTATTTGCAGCTGAGCAGGCCTATGCAAAAATAAACAAGACTCATTCTTACTATGGTTTTATAGTCTTTATGAAATATTGATCGCGGATCGCATAATATTAATTAAAAGCAATTAAGTTTCACGCCGTTAAAGAAACAAACAAAATGTTGCCATGATATCAAGTTACAAAAATAGCAATGCGTAAATTGCAATTCTCGCTTGAGCAATTTTGGGAGAGTGCAATAATAGTAATCATTGAGCATAACATTAGATGTTATTTTGCGTTGACTGGTACCGTTCTGTTTTAACGTGTGCCTAGGGAGCGAGTGCGGGGAGTGAGCAATTAATCCCGGGATAAATCCCGCATCCCGCGTCCCGGGCGCGGGGCGACAATCACTGCAAACTGCACCCTGGAGACCGCACCAGTTAAGTCTTTGCCAACTTTGCGCACAGTTATTGTACTTTATTCGAAGTTGGTGCAGCCGATGCGGTTCCATTTGGCACGGACAGCGTGTGGATTTTCTATAAAAAAAGACATTATTTTGTAGAAAAAATGAGTAAAAACATTAATAAACTAAAACTACATAGTTCACTATGAAACTTCAAAATGTAAAGCTTTTTATTATTATTTACTAGCTTTTGCCCGCGACTTCGTCCGCGTGGAATAGTGACTTCTTTCTCCCGTTTTTTACACATTTACCACTATATCTTTGCTCCTATTGGTCGTAGCGTGATGTTATATAGCCTAAAGCCTTCCTCGATAACTGGACTATCCAACACAAAAAGAATTATTCAATTCGAACCAGTAGTTTCGGAGATTAGCGCGTTCAAACAAACAAACAAACTCTTCAGCTTTATAATATTAGTATAGATTGTAAAAATATTCCCGTCTTTGTCGTGTCGTGAGTCGCTCGAATATAATGTAATCCTTAATTTCATTAGTAATTGACAGATGATGTGAATACGTTTCTTTTTCTGCCTTTCCGAAAAAAGAGACAGAATCAGACCCTTGTGATAAATATGAATTTTATTATGAGTTTAAATGTGATTTATGTTTATCCGCAATCACTCTCCAATATAAAATGTTAAGCAACTTGTATATTTTATTATTTATTTAAGTAAGTAATATCGTTACAGCTGAGATAGTTAATTCTTAATAGTCAGCGTATAAACACTTAATTATCTCATAAATCCTTACTTAGTCTTTTTTATTTTTGCAGAACTGTAGTAGGAATTATGTTTTTTTTGTAACTTGGAATGATACTTAATTATTCTTTTATTGCGATAATATAGTTCAAATAGATAGATTTCCTGTCTCTTTATTAATAACAAACAAGAAAAAATTAAAACTAAGACATGCAACATAAAAAAATAAGACTACCCTATTCAAAAACGAAACCATTTTATTTCCTGTCTATAGTCAAATATTTAATTGGTGTTTACTCGTAATGAATCATTGTCCGATTCGAATGCGTAGGCATATATTTTCATCGAGTGAATACGCCATGTCTTCCTAACAGTCAGTATAATATACACCTTTTTATATTATTTTGTCGGGTCTGTGTTTGCACAAGCGGGCTCTTTCGGGGAAATAAATCTCTATTTATCTACATTCACCAATCCCAGTGGGCAGCCGTCACCGCAGGGCGCATGTTAAACGCTTCACGCTCACTAAGATGGATGTTTTCAACGCCTTTTCCCTTTCTTTGTTGTCTAAATAGAAGCTTAAAACTTATCAGTGACAGTTCTTAAGCCTATTACTTACTTTCGTGGTGGCGCGCCCGCGGGCGGTCGCAAAAAACAGGTGCAACTGACAGTAGGAACGAAACAGACACACAAAACAGACAGTAGGAAAGAAGTGTTTGGTGACGTAACAAATCGGTTTGACGTCTTATGTTGAAGTTACGGTGTCATGCTGCGCGTGATTATTTTAGCAATAATGTCAAACAAGATTAACGACGGGGCAGCAAGTTAGTCGGCTACAATGACGCTCCCGCTCTGTTTGCCATCGATCATGTCTACCATTTTGCGTAATGGTGCACGGATAATACATGTTTGTTTGTCAAGTCACACAACAATGATGTATTAAACTTGTGGATGAAGGCTCATGCATGACACGAGGCATCGGTCTTCAAACATGAGCGTGCATTTTCTATTTTTATTTCGGCATCAGCTTAAATGAATAACCACCTATCTAGTAAAAGCAAAGTGGTAAAGGTGTGTAAACAATTGATAGCTCATTGTGTGGGTGCTAAATGTCTTTGTGAGCATAGAGGAGCCCTAATAGAGGCAAAGCTGCGCATAAAGTTGGCCACTTTACGACCCGCCCTTCGCGACCCTCGTAGCGTCGTTTCCTAACCCTCCAACTCGAAGCCTACCCGCCCTGTTTACTGGTATATGTTATTTGTATTTATGTTTATGTATTACATTAGATAGCCTTTATTATTTTATTCTACAAATTAGTTGCCATTTGCTAAAAGGTAACAATATTTTGTATTTTTCTTAAACTCATTTATTTGTCGTGAAAATGTCAACTTGACTTTTGGTTTAGGTTAGTGTTAAAATCTCAAAAATGTAATAATGCTACTTAGTGTAGTATGAAGTACAGGTACCATGTGATTCTTTGAGGGGAGAGAAGTGACTAACTGTAGCAATAACCTCAGATGTATGACGCAATACCCATAGGTGTCTGAGTTTTATTCTGATGATTGTTTAAGCACTCGCGTTAAGAGGATCGTGTGCAGGCGTAGCGCAGCGCGAGTTTCATACATTTGTTCCGTTCGAAAATAAAGTTTATTGACGCAAGTGATACAAAAATAGCGCACAAAGGTCGTTATTCCACTGAATAGGTAAGTGCGTTATTCCATAATTTTCAAAAAGCCATAATTTTGTGGAAAGATTTTTGAGACACTTTACATAACTCCATTAAATCTCGTCTCAAGAGCATCTCATCGAAACCGAATCAGTTCGCACTAGTTACCGACTCCAATATCGCGGTTTATCGCGATACCGCCGCTCCCTCGTCCATCAAAAACGCATTACAAGAAGGCAACTAAGCCACACGACGCGGTATTGAGTCAACATGTTCAAAGGTGCCGCTATCGATAACTATCAAGTATTAACATTGCGCGGGATTTCGGCAGGCCGACAAAGCGGACAGCGGCTGATAAGCACTGATAACGCGCCGATTAATTGTTTTCCATTCAGTATTCACGCCCTCCGTGTCCAACAAGCAATCCCATGTTTGATACGCAGTACACGTGTAGTTATTAAAAAGCCGATCATATCGAACTTTGATGTCTGGCGAAATTGGAAGACCCTCAATGTTGATACAACAACATTTTAAAGAAAGTACCGACACGCATATTTTTTTCTTTATCAACAGGCTATCACATTAATCGTTACACGGATTTGTTCAAGTTTCTATAATCTACCTAAAATGTTCCGTTTACACTACTTACTCGTACCTACATAAAATGAATACAAGGAAATGAGTAATGACTCAGGCAGGAAAAGATTTGAAGCGGCGGTCTCACAGCACAGTATTGTTGCGAAGGAATTGTTTCATTACTCCATGCTCCTCCGTGTTAATTTAGTAAAAAAAAAACTTTAAACTTTATCGCATAAGTATTTTTTTTAAATAAATAGACTAATGAATTATGTAGATTGAAGAGTATTGATAGAAAGAGTACTCAACAAAATTACGAGTTGTGTTAGGATAAAAGGGATAAATTGGTCAAATGACGCGTCGTTACTTACTTCATTTGGCCTATTTAAGTAAGCCTCTTTTAAATAATAAAAATGTATACAGGGTGTCTTTGGCAACATTTTAAACTAAGAACCTAAACAAGAATCATAGTCCCTATTAAAATTAAAATCAATTGTAAAAAAAAATATGAAACCGACAAAAATCATATTAAACTTTTTAGTATTGATAATTGCTTCAAATTAAAACTAATAAAGCACAGTTTAAGAGTTTCTGAAATTAATAAATAATGTTAATGTATTAAAAAAAAATTTTGCATAAACGGATTTCGGAGATCGCAGTGATACTTTGCGATTTTATTCGGTTTCATCAAATCGAGAATTTCATTTTAATATGTGGAAGGGACTACAAATCATGAGTAGGTTCGTTTAAAATATTGCCAATGTTTACAAAGTCACCCTTTAGAAATAGTCATAATTCATATGTAGATTGAAGGTAAAGGTGCTCTTAGGCAGTGGTGGCAGAGCGCTTTGGTAGTAATACCGAAGTTAAGCAATTGGCGCGGTCGGTGTTTGGATGGGTGACCATTTTGAACCTTATAAGTGACGTATATCACGAGCATCTCCGTGCTTCGGAAGGCACGTTAAGCAGTTTCCTGGCTAATAATGGTTGAATATTAGTCGTTAAGCCTAGTCAGAGGCCCTTGGGCGGCTTGATAAAAATCTGACAGCAAGGTTGGTCACCTGCCTATCAGACACCCCTGCGCCAATCCGCACTGAGCCCGCGTGCTGGAGTATGGCTCACACTACCTCATATTTGAGGTAAGGCGCGGGGTTGGGCTATCTTGCCATGGTGGTCTTCCGTGTTTGATATTTTCTCGTTTTCCGATTCTGATCCGCTGTCCGTTTCGCTAAGGAGGAAGATTTTCTGTGCTTCCTTTCTTAGTTCGCTTTTGTCTTTTGCGATTTCTTTCCATTCTTCTCGTGCTCTGGGGAAGTATTCTAGGACGTGAGTTAACGAATTTTTCCAGGTAAAGATTTGTCGCCCGTGTTTCAGTTTATTGGATTTGTATTTCAGAGCCGCATGTAGAATGTGTGGATGCGTTCTTCTGACTGTGGCCATAGTAGCATATGCTAAGGAACTTTTGCTTACAGGCTAACTTTACTTTTACTAAAAATATACAATGAGTTATTTATAGCATTTAAAACTGAATGGGCGTTATCGCCTTTATTGCAAATAAATTAGTGACAATAAGTATAAGCTGCAAATGGCAATGGCCTAACTTTTACAAGCGTATAATATGGTTACAGGAGGTAAATATTATAAATACTAAGGCTCTATAAAGATATTCTAAGTCCTTTATAATTTATCGTGGGAACAAATGTTCTCGCTTGGATATGGTGCTTGATTTTTGTTCGTAAGCTAATAAAAAATCATAGATGATCACGCGAAATATAGACTAGAGTACTCCCAAAAAAAATTTCAAATCCCTTTTGTGTGGATTTCAGCTAACTTTCATTCGAGATTGGACTTTAATTAATGAATATCGCCTGCCATCTTGACGCGAGTGATTCAAAACTGAGCTGAGATGTATAGAAATTTGCTAACGACGTAGCTCAAAATACGTAACATGTTTTGCTTGTCATACTATTTTGAGCAACATCATTTGGAGAATTTTGTTTATACAAACTCTGCTTGCCCTTATTAGTTATTATTGAGGTGCGTTAAAAATGCGATTGTGCTTAATTAAAGCTGACATGATTTGCAACCGCATTCACATCAATGAATTTAAATTAATTATTTATGTTATCTGCCAGGTATTTCCACAATGCACATGAACTGAAATCACGTACGCGTAGACAATTGATATTTACCACATGTAAATAATGTTATGTTTGTCAAATTGCCTGAATTTTCTACATCTCATCATTTTCAATATCACTAAAGATTTTCATAAATTGATTTTCCGTCACTTAGAATATATATATTTTTTACACGTAAAATTGTAAAGCATAAAACTTTGCATTATTTACTCTCTATGCGCTGACTCTGGCGTAGTAAGGTTTGGACATATTCGAAGTCCTATCACATTATATATCAAGTAAACTTTTTGTTCGGTTGTCCATATTGTCTGGCATCGCCTACCTGCTCCCAATGGGGCGTACAGTCTGCAGCTGAGCTTATGAGTCCTGTTGCATGGACATAAGGACGTGATGGTTCATGTTTTTGCACCTGACTGTACTGTCTCGCGTCCCGCTTTATCTGTATCTATTTGCCAGCGATAAACGCTGTATAAACACGCCGCCCCCGGCCCGCCCGCACTGTGACCACTTTTCGGGGTGAATAGCCAGCTCTCGATCTTCGTTTTTATTGGATTTGGAAGTGGAATTTCAATGCGAATTAATTTGTAAAGGACATTGGCCAAAATTATACGCATGAATTTTGCAAATGTCAGTAAACAAGGAAAATTGAGTATAAATAATAATGGTATTATGACGTCAATGTACTAAACTTATGTAATGACTCATTTAAGATTTGATCAATCTACACGAGTGGTGAGTGATAAACTAATCCTAATCTTAATTTTGGTGCTTTATAGAAACTATACATTTACTTCTATTTTGGTTTATAAACAAACTTATAAACAAATCGCGGCGCCCGCGCGTCGGCCATCGACCACGTTTGTCTCCACAATTAACGCCTGCTATCAAACGCTGCATCGCCTATAGATAGTGCATATGTTTGCTTTGCCAGCTCTCCGCCATCTCCATCTGTTTGCTCAACCAACAGGAAATTTATTTTAGTTATAATTTTCTGTCATTCGAAAGAACAACCCAAAGAGTTTATCTACACTTCGATGTGGTGTAGGACAACATGTCAACACTGTTGACTTTTGAACTGCGAGTAAAAGCGTTGTGTGTACACGTAACACAATACAAGCCATACATTTCCACCGTATCCCGAACTTGCATGGTGTAGAGGAACCTTTTCAATGAGAGTTCTTAATAAAATGGTACTATGTGGTTCCTCTTCTAGTCTTGTGTACTCTTTGTTTGCCGATCTAAGCGATATAGAACTGAAATGAAATATAGTGGTAAATATTTAAATCTTGTTTAAGATTTACTGGAGGTACTATCTAGTCCAATCTCGCATTTAATTAACGCTTATCACAAAATAGATTAGGACCCCAAATATCTCGATTTGCATTTGCTACAAAACCATAAGATCCTACATCGAAATGTAAAGATTTTACTGGCTGAATGATATTAATTATGTTAACATTATTTTAACGCAAAAGAACTCCTTGGTTTGGATTATGTGATTTTACAGTTTTATTACAGTTGGGTGGAACTATGTTTCTCCGTGATAGAACGGAAGATTCATTCCAATGAGACGCAAATATGCAACATATATCTGAAAACTAAATATTACGCAAATGTTTAATTCCACTCTGAATTCTCTAGCAACTGACAAACAAAATTTATGATGTTCTTAATACCAAGATAAGAAATATTTACACACTCCGAGTACACAACCAGACACCTGAGCTATGTCTTAGTGTTATGTACACAGATATACGTATCTCAGTAATTTTACTAGTTGGGAAATCTACGAGTAAGATAATATCTGTATTTAAAATTTCCAAAAAACTTTATGGGCCGTCTTACTAGCTCCAATCCTGCCAACAAGCAGAATCCTTTTGGCAAAATATTACTCCTTATAGTACGTGTAGAAAACTGTTTGTCACGGAGCAGATAACATTACAAGAACCATGAGGAATATGCAAAATATACGTTTTGTTTGCCCGTTATCAGGTCTGCGAAGCACAAAAACATACATTGCTTACGTAGCTTGTTAACGACTTTATAACTTTAGTAAAATATTTTTTTGAAATAAATGCCAACTTAGATGACGATGACGTTTTGTTCAAATAAGTGTGCAAGTGTTTTTCAACTGAGCATTTTTATCCTACAGTAATGATGATATGTGGAGAAAGACAAGAAACTGGACTGAACCTGCAATTTTAGCCACAATTTTATACACAAAGCAAAGTCGGACATTCTGTGCCATACTATTTTACCATTTTTTTTCATGCGATGTTATGTTGCCACTTTATTCTACTTATTTTAATTATCACTCTTCAATTCGATGTACTGAACAATTCAAGCACACCAAGTGGAGATCTGAATATAAATATTTTGTGTCTCAAGGTGTGGTCTGGGCATGATCTCTCGCTAAGCCCTTTACCGCGCCGCCTCTCTTCTCGCCGCGCCAGGATTAACGTCATCGAGCCCTCGGGAGTTGAAGGTACACCCTCCCTCGCACCACAGTCGTTACGGAACTATAGCACGACTTACAAACGATAAAGCGACGAATTATCGCGTGTTTCGAGGGACAAAGAAGCGAGTGGTTTGGTAATTGCGAAACACTAATGTTTATGACTATGACTATGTGGATTGGGTTTCATTTTAAATCGAATTAATTATTGGTTTTAGTTGCGGTGCGTTAAGGTGAGAGACTGTAATGTCTATTGCTACAATGTAAACGTTAAAAAGACTCAAACAGGTGCAACAAAAAAGTAAAAATTATGAAATACTGCTTAGAAATCTAGCCTTTAGACTATACAATTAATAAGGTGCTTTTAACTTGTTATTGCTTCTCACAGTCACATCGGTCACAAGTTTATTACATAGTAACGAATTTCAAATGTGCTAACAAGACTATTAACAGACAAATAATCAAATGCTAATTAACATAAGATTGAAAGACTGCCAACTGTAGAGCCGATTACTCAATAAACTGGTAGTTTTAAGCGCCAATTAGTAGTACTGTTTTACCAACTTCAAAAAAAGGAGATTGTCAATTCGATCTGTATGTTTGTTATATTGTTGAAATTGGAAAATATTTGAATTGAAGCTTCCAAATACTTATGCCATGTTTTGTAAGTGTACTCGTTTGTACTAATGTTTTTATGGCATTCGTTTTTTGGTAGTAGTTACTCATACAATATCTAACTATATTAATTTATTTATAATGATTAGGTTATTGCTACGAGATGTGCTACGAAAGTCAAACGTAGCTTACAGTGCATTATTATAACATAAGGGATTCATTGCTACAACGATTGCTACTAAAGTCAAAGCGATAATATTTCATTAATATTCATAGACCTCGATCGAGAATTTATTTATTGTAAAAATCTAATACAGTAAAATTCTTCATAATTACCGCTTCACTTCCAGTCCCACTTCTGCAGTACTTACATACTAATATTCTATCTAGGTTAAAGAAAATGAGTTTTTTGGCAAATCGTTACCATTACGAATAAATTAATAATGAGAACAAAGTGAAAAGGTAGTGCTTAAATATTGAAATGTTTTTGAAGAATTGTTTAGGAATAACAATATTACCAGCCAGAGTTGGCATTTTAATTTAACATTTTTCGCATTTTTCATCACCGCATCTAATTCCGTTTTCCTGTCAACATCCAAAAACTTACAGCAACAAAACTAATACAGAGTTAAACTATCCTTGTATCGTACTTACAATAAGGCCAAATTTAATTTTTCCTTTATCAGCCCCCAGATTCAGAACCATTCGGTTACGGATTGGGTTACGATTCGATAACTTTCACATATTAATAAAATCTATAAAACTGATATATCAACATCATTTTAACTACGACATTAATTTAAAAATGAATAGAAAATCTATCCGAAACCCAAGCCGATTGGCTTATCGAACGTTCTGAATCGCCCTGCAGGTTTTACTTTCGAAATCTACTATTTTAATTCGTATTCTCTTTTGCTGCAGGCAAAACGCGCACAAAAGACAAGTACCGAGTGGTCTACAGCGATCACCAGCGGTTGGAGCTAGAAAAGGAGTTCCACTACAGCCGGTACATCACCATACGGAGAAAGGCCGAGCTCGCGGCCAGCCTGGGGCTCTCTGAACGACAGGTACCTATCTAATGAATATTATATACTGTACAAAGTAGCATAATGACAAAAGACAAGTACTGGGTTGTGTACATCAATCACCAGCGACTATAGCTAGAGGAAAAGTTCCACTATCATGAAATAAAGAAATCATGGCCGTATAGTGGTATTTATCCAGGCCATGATTTCTTTTGCTTAGATATCAAACTCGAGGTGCTCGTAGCGTAGTGGTGTTAGCGCTTTGGTAGTGAGTGATACCGATGTTAAGCAACCTTTGGCGCGGTCGTGTTTTTGTGGGTGACCATTCCGACCATATAAGTGACGTATATCACGGGCATCTCTGTGCTTCGGAAAGCACGTTAAGCTGTTGGTCCCAGCTAATATCGGTTGATCGTTAGTCGATAACAGGTCCTATGGCCTGTGACTAGGCGTATCTTATCTTATGGGTGGCTTGATAAAATCTGACAGTAAGGTTGGTAGCTTACCTTGCAAGATCCCTCCACCAATTCGCACTGAGTCCGCGTCGTTTACTATGTAGTTTTATACTTTTACCTATGAATTTTAGCTTAAGTCCAGATTAATAAGATATGTTAAGTTTTGGTATATTTTCAGTTGTTATTACGAGTATGTAGATACTAGCAAAACGAAGTTTTATACCAACATATTCCTTTCCTTTTAAGCTTTGTCACAGTTGTATAAAAGTAAGATACTTACTCAATATTTTGTTCACCAAAGATTCTTTGTTGCAGGTAAAAATCTGGTTCCAAAACCGACGCGCCAAGGAGCGAAAACAAGTCAAGAAACGCGAAGAGGTCGTGATGAAGGAGAAGGGTGACCACGCCTCATTGCAGCATGCGCAGCTGCACCACGCGACCATGCTGCACCACCAGCAGATGATGAACGGCATGATGCACCACCACCACTACCACCAAGGAGTCCTGCAGGGCGTACCCGAGCCCCTCGTCCCAGGGGTACCACCCGTACCCCTCCTGTGACCGCACCAGCAGCAGGAATACTGCCCTCACAGTGATTACGTGCAGTGAGTGAACTCTGACTTAAAGACTCGAACCAGTGATTGTCTACCCAGCCAGGGTACAAACTATTGTGCATAGTGCATATCTACTCTCTTCGATATGACGTGTGACGCTTTGTGCAATATTCTACAATGAAGTGCGTTGAAACGTGGTCATCGCAAAGACTATACTCGCCGGTGTTGTCTATCGAACATCCGCAAGTAACACTTGCCTTAACATTTTGATTCGTGGGCTTTTTCGTGTGTTGCGGGAGATCTCCGTAGTAAAATATACATGCACATCTTACCATCTTTAAATATTGTCACCAGTTACAGGAAAAAGTCCCTGTCAATTAAAATATAACTTTTATGATTAAACCTTTAATTATGTTAAGACGGAAAATGTAGATACCCACCAAGTGTTTGATCCTATTGTCATTACTCGAAGAGGATTTTTTTTATTTAATTGATTGTCGCTGTAAATATAGATATCTATATTTTTATATTATTATAATAATTAAGAATTATTAATTGATTACTTCAATAGGTGTTAATATTTCTCAATGCTACAAATGGTATTTTTATTTACCAATGAGATTATTATTAGTGTTATTAAAGGCACTATCAATTACTATTTACGAGTAATAGTAGGTTCTTAGTGATGGTTTCGGACGTTTCTTGTTCTTTAAAATTAAACCTCTTGCATTTTATTCTGTGGAAAATATATCGAATTTAATTAAAGTCGCTAAAAAAGAATCTCAAACAATTTGCATTAAAAGTTAATAAAGCAAATGGACAATTATTTGTAGCCTTGAGAGATTTAGTTATTTTACGTTGATTGATTGAGATTATTCCTAGTTGTAATTGTTTTCTGTAAATATTAGCATAATCATTAGATTAACTTATGCCAGATTCTAGGATAAAACACGGCGAAATCACTAAACACAAAACGAATTATGCCTTAAAATTTTGAAAATCAGCAAGTACCGTGTTTGATAGGTTATGATGCAAATTTTGTGGTACTGAAAGTATTGAATTTGATTTGTTAACATTTTTTATTTATTTGCAGCATAATGTAAATAATTAGTTTATCTTTAATTTGTGATATCCGATAAAGTTGTGGTGCTAGTAGCGTTTGTGTATCATCTCATCTTATTATTTGTTACAGAGCCGCATTTTCGACCATTCCTTAGAATTTAGATTTACTATATCGGAGTTTTGTAAGAAAATGAGAAATTCATGAATACTTTGAGCTTGTTGTAAGGGACATGTTGTGTTGATGTTTGGACTTTTTGTGAACACGAGTTGTTAGTATGTACGCAGCACTGTCACGGAACACATTTGATAAACTAAATAAATCATGTTAATCTATTTTGATTTTTTATTACTGCGTTTTTCCAAGGTATTTTTTTAGCTTTTTAGGGGTATTTCAAAATTTACATTAAATGAAGCTGAATACATGAAAACATGCACCCGCTTTGGATATGTAGACGACTGACAAGGCATGTTGAAATAACCTTCTTTAAATTGAAGCATTTTTTAAAAATAATGTAATTCTGTTTTAAAATTAGTATTATAAATTAAAATTTCAATAAAAATTTTAAAATGTTATTTGTTGAAATAAGTTCCATTCATCTGAATTTTGAAAATATGTATTTTAAATGGGGTATCTTCGTCACTATTTTATCTGTTACAAAAGTAAAACTATTATGTTTCGGCAACATCAAAAATGAAGCTGTGCCCTCCATAATCGGTATACTAAACTTACTTCCGTGTGTGGTTTATTAAATAGAAAAACTAAATTTGTATCCCTTAGAGTCAAGTTATACTCAAGTCGAGTATCTAAAATGAATCCTTATTTCCCTTGGTCACGACATCAAACGTGAACTGCTGTACCGATTTCGCTAATTCTTGTTCGGAGAAACTTCTTACGATAAAAACAAATTGCACGAAAAATAAGAAAATTTAAGAATACTTTTTTTATTAATGATATTACTAATTCGAATTCAGCCAGGTCAGCTAACAGCTGATATAAATCTACTTGCGACAGCCCTAAACAAAGGTGTAAGATGCAATGCTAACAGGAATGCCGCTAACTGGTGAGCAAACCTTCACTTATTGAAGGCATTTCGAAGGCTTTCAAACGCGCCGCCAGCCTCAATCGCGCCGCCGGAAATCGGCAGTTCTAATTTCCATACTTATAAATTGACACGGAAGTGTATTAATTAACATTCGATTAGACGGTGACGATTTGATTAATGGTAGCAATATAACGACGATGGTCATGAGAAACGCACCGAATTAAGATGAATCGTTGCAGAATGGGAAGCGATGTGTGGGATTGCTGATGTTGTGATGGAGTTTTAAAGCTTCGCTACCTTCTCTTCTATGAATGTGCATCAGTGTTTGCCACAGTAATGAACAGCATCGTTTCTATATAGGTGCATAAATGAATTAATCAGTCAGGTATCAAACGACTCCCAGGAGTCGCATAATAATGGAATCGAGAGAATATTATAGGTAGCTGGGTGTCATGTTATTTTTGTTAATACCTACTTTGATTTTCAAAGAATGTACATACATTTTTAAAGCATATTTAAATATAAATTATCTACTCCGACTTTAAGTTTACTATTGACTCTAGCTCACAAATCAATTAAAATCGTTCGGCCATAAAGTATATTCAAGATTTATTACCCTAAATTACTACCAACATCAGGGGCAAAGGGCGCAGGAGGAAACCTTTTTATTTCTATACCACCATAATGATTCGTATAACGACGTTTTTATCTGACGGCGACCACCTCGTAGTGCCGCGTAGAACATATAGAGGCTTCGCTCAGTTCAAACATTGGCCTTGTTTGCGTCGCTTGTTTGCCCTTTGACAGCAGTCTCACAGGTCGTTAACATGTCACGCCTAAACACAGAATCCTGTCAACAAACCTCCCTTACAAACTCCTATTAATGATCTCATCAGATTCATGATTATACAATGCAAATAGCTACAAGTCAGAGTAAACAGATTTTGATTATTACGGGTTTAACGTTGTATTCTTGGGCTATGAGTAGACTGACTCATTTACAGTTAAGAGCTTTTACTAACATGATTAAAGTTAACAAGAATGTGTCAAAACCAACAGGCAAGATTGTTTGGGGTTTGGTTTATCTTATGACGGGTACAAACGATGGTAGCGTCTCGGTACCCTAGGTAGGCGTAATAATTATTACTTGCCTTCGAAATAGTTGACTGTGATCTTAGACGATAATATATACCGTGATGCTTTACCGAGTATTATACTCTTACTTACTTACTTACTTATTACAAAGTTCAATTGCCATAATATGCATATAATGAATCCAAAGAAACTTTTGTATTTGTTCTAAATTCGGATAGTAACATGTTCCTAGGTTAGGAATCCGTTTGCTACAAGTAACACCTAAAAGTTCGTAATGTTAGATATAAGCACATTGCCCATAAATAAATTTAGTTCATGACATCTAACCAAAATCTCGAAACTAATTGCGGAACTCAACACCATGGAGTGTTCCTAATGGACATCGGAGACTATGATTACACCACTAGGTTGAGCAATCTTCTGGGATTGTCCGGTAACGACTGTCCGGTCGGTCGGTCGAAGTCTGTCACACCTTACCACTTTTCAACGAAAATTGCTTGCACACACGACACTAAAACGTGCGTAACTTTAAACAAAAGACGGCGCGAGTTGCAAAAGATTGTGGCACTTAAGAAGGCCGCTCGGCGCCAAAGACTTCGACCGTTGGATGTACGGTACGTATCTTCTGAACTTTCTTCAGCTCCAATGCAAGGAAGGGGGCCATTCTACTGCAGATTGCAAGCTGGATTCACGCTAGGTAAGGCATCAGAATCCGGTTTGTATCATAGGCTGAATACGAATTATCAACCCTTCTTCGTCATAGTAAATTCAAATTAAAAATCTTTAATGGTTTAGAATGTTTTTTATAACACTCACAGTGTCATCTTCATTCACCTTTTAAGAATCAAAATCTTTATTTCAATTAAGGTCATGAAATGACTCATATTACCGTCAAATATACAGTAAAAAGTAAAAATAAATGTGCCCTGAAAGGGCCGAATCATGTCTCCTTATCTTATTAAAACCTTAATGATCCTCGTAGGTAAGTAATTTGAATTGTTTTTAAATCACCCATTTTCTGTTGATATTAAAATTAGAACGATTTTGTGGATATTTTACCCGACATTAAATATTTTTAAAAATTAAACCGACTTCGTTTATAAAAACTCTTTTGGAGTCTGTGCATAATATGATGCCAAACGTACGTAACCCAAGCCCCAACAGTCTACGCACATCATGCACCAAAGCATTTGTTTCTCCTAAATTGTAGTGAAATGCATTATTTTAAGCTGTTTAGTTATTTTCTTAAAGGCAGTATTTTTTTTAACGTTTTTAATTTCATGATCTTTAGGTTTTATTATCTTTAGTTACCTATATTTAAAACTATCTTCTGGACTGATTTTGATGAAACCTACTCAGTACCCAAGTTGGAATATGCTTGATTGAAATAAAAAAGTATCATCTCCTTTTCGCGAAATCTGTGAACAAACATACAAATTATACAAATTATTATTATGTATTAATTTGTAAACATATTGGGCATTCCCTGGTTGTTTATAAGGTGTAATTTCTTAGGTATACTATAAAGAATCTATAGGTATGCCATTAAGGTGTTACTATTACGAATCGCCAGCTCTTCACTTTTTAATATAACTCTGAACTACACCGATCATGTTCATAGCTTTTATTCATCGAATTTATGAACTCTCAAACCGTCCATACTTAAATTGTGTATAGCCAGTAATCAGTTGTTATCGCCTGCATTCTATTTAACTAGGCTGGTTTAATCCACTCGATTTGATATCTAGATAAAGTCCGGATTATCGGCGAACATGAAAGCGGTTAAATTAATTTTTAATCCTTCTTTCCCTTCGTCACTTGCTCGTATCTTGGGTACGTGCTAGGTACACAAGGCGCTGATACGAAGGTGCCTGATGCTATCAAGATACCGCATTGTCAGCGGGTCGTAAACAATTAATACAATTACTTTTTTTACTGCCAGCACCTTGAATTCAGCCGTCAAAAAAAGTTTGATACGAGTATCGCAAGTTTATCCATGGATGTGGCCGGTAATAGGAGCAATGCTACTTGACAACTTTTAGGGAAAAGTATACTAATATGTGCGCCAGATCATTATGTATCATTTAAAATTGAAATTTGTTGGAAATAATACATATTTTTGTAATAAAACAAGTTTTTTTGTGATCATTATTGAATACGCCCGTAAACGCTAGCACAACGCTACGTCACATGAATGACGTCACTTTGAAAAGTAAACAAACACACAATGACACAAACGAAAAGAGTCGAAACTAAGCTATGTTGTTTATTGTTATGTTGACTGAAATACATAACTACACTACAAAACACCAGCGTTCTTATATTCCATCTTCAGCAGAGCAAAAACAGATTAGTAACAGCTCACTGTTAAAACTTGAAAAAATACGATTTGAAGTTGGACATAAACATTTATCGATTTTCGGCAAGTTTTCACTATGCGCCTTCGTACCGAAACCGTAAAACGATTTTTAGCGTATTTTCACATTTATGAATATTAAAATTCCATAATAAATTGCAACGCAAAGTTTTTAAGCGCCAATATTCGTTGATTTGTCATCATTCATTTGACAACTTGTTGTCATGGAGACACAAAGGGTGCGGTCCGCTACCACTTGGTCTAGCTTGGTAAGCGATTTTTCTTTTTTTAAGTGGAGTTACAGAAAGTAAACGGAATATGTGTATCAAACAAAAGTATCCTAAGGTAATAATAATTTATAACAATAAACTTTAATGATTATATTTCAAAAGAAAATTATTAAGACGACATTTTATATTAAAACCCACTTCAGATACTATCAATAATATCATTAACACTTTCCGGGACAGTGAACGCCTACAGGCGTGAAAACAATAAAACATCTATTGTGTCTGGAATAGTGTCCCGGAACGTGTTAATTTCCGCCGCTCACCATGACCCACCACCACCACTTGACTTGGTACGTCACCCTGGCCGACGCGCGGTTGTAGAGTATGTTTATGACGTATGATTAGTTACACTATAATGTATATTTGGTTGATTACTAGTTGATTAGTAAACTAGTATTGTATACGCATTTGAATCTATCAGTTCATCTCCCGAGCACCCAACCTTACTAGGTCGTCGTCAGCTAGCTTCTAATGGACTGCACCCGAAAAGGTAAAAAAGTAAGATAGAAAAGAGTTTGTTAAACAAAACAACGATATTTCGGATAAGCGAATTTGCATTATCTATGGTACTGCTTATGCTTATGCTTTCACTATATAGTTCCATCGTCACGTTTTGATTATAAAAGTTTAAGATGAAAAAATGATAAAGTTATTTTTCAGAAATAAAATGTTTAGCAGCATTTTTATTGAGAAAGTAGATATGTGCCAATATTTGAAAACTGTAAACTTTCATTTCTAATACATTTCATCGTAATTTGTCACAACAGGCAAGTAGCCAATTCTAAATGGTTTGTATTTCCAGCGAATCGAACCAGCAATGTATTGCAAACAAATGTGTCCAGTACTCCAGTCAACAACTTGTTATTAAAGGCTTCGCATAAAATACTTATTTATTTAATATTTTTCTGAAAACCGCATCAATATCTCTGTTAATAATCGCGAACAAACATAATATGTGTATACAAACTTACAGGTCAAACTGAAAATTTCCTTTTTGAAGACGGTTAATAACAACTTACCCATATTCAGGAGCCCTTTTTTTGAATCACTCGCGTCAAGATGGCGTGTGATATTCAATGTTTAAAGTCGAATTTTGGAATGAAAACCAGTTGTAATCTACACAAAAAGGATTTGAAAAATCATTGCTCAATTTTGTGAGTACTCACGTCTAGATTTTAAGTAATTTCCGTTGATTTTTAATGTGTTTTCGAACGAAAATCACACGCCATATCCAAGCGAGTGATTCAAAAATAGGGACCTCCAAATTTGCACGTCAAGAAGACGACCATATTCAATGACAATAGATCTTTGAGTCATGGAACTTAGGGAGGTGTTATGTTGCGATTGCGAACCATTGTCAGTTTTACATAGCACTAATAAATTATTTTTCTTAGTAAATTGATTTTGGGATGTTGTCGAAAATTCCTATTCTTTTTATTTCAATTTCAATAGAAGCCGTGACTAGTCACTTTAGCGCTGAATATGAAATGAGGTAAATGATAAATATTTCAAAATGTAGTGTTGTTTAAAGATTGTTCAACATAATATCGTTCTATCAACTATATTTGGAAAAGGATAACGTAAATTTTATAAGTATATATAATATATAATAATAGCAATGTACCAATGTAGTCACTTTAATAAACTTAGTACTAGCTCTCCCATAAATTCAAACAAACCCCTTTAATATTTGCAATTGCGTTTGGGTATTTACAGCGTAAAATACAAAGAAAAATTATTATTACTACCTTAAAAAATATAATGTAAAAACTAAAATATATTATTAAAAGTAGTCCCTTTAGGCAAGGTACCGAATTATTAGGTTATTTGAACGCTACGAGTACCTTTCCTCAGCGGTAATTTCACCCACTGTTAATGCGTGATGGCTGCCCATATATTAAGAAAATTTGAGAAATAAGTTTGAGAAATAAGTTTACTTTATTTACATACTTTTGATATTACTAAACTTAGTAACGACGTTATATATCCACAAAAGTATACCGCTCTACTTCATAAAGTGGTCTGTAAAATTCTAAAGATACCGAATGTAATAAAATGTAATTCCGAGAGTTAGATCCGTACATTCGGGACAGCATTTGTAAGTGGGACTTCAGTCGGTTCAATATCAGAGCGAAGCATGAATATGTGATGGGATGCGAGTCCGACTAAGATTTATATTTATAGCGCTTCTAATTTATAGCATGTTGTAAACGCCGAAAGCTTCGATAGAGTTGGGTACCTGAGTCGGAGCGTTCGTTATGAACACTCACATAACGTTTATGTACAAATCTATGTATTCAATCTATCGAATCGGTAAGCCTTTCTGCGCTCGATAGCTGTTCGAATCGATGATGCGGTCGAGAATTAATTAGATAAAAAGATTAATTAGATGAATTTACACTATTTTGGGAAATAAACACGAACTTTTGGTTTACCTGTTCTATAGAATTAAGCATTTTCATAAACATTTTATGTTGCGTCTTTTACGGGGTGTACATAAGAGTAAGTACCTATATGTGTAAAATTCAAATGTATAGATATGTTTTTATTTTTTAATTCAATTCTTTGGACTTTCATAATAATTCAACATGGGTTTATTAGCTGTAATTAATTAGGAGTGGAACATAAATGTTGCACGGAGATCAAAAATTACACAAAAAAAGATAAACGGCCACCATTTCGTACAGCAACAACTAAGCGCGTGTGAGGAACATAAAACCGGCTCTTTTAACAGTTAACTTTTTCGCTGTTTGAGTGGTCTCTCGAACTGTTTTAGCACGTGATCATTTTGCGAAAACGAAACGCTCAGACCCGTCGGTAAATCTCAAAGTAACACAGTTTTGAATAGTTCAAGTCAAAATATGTACAAACGGCGGTCGTAATGGGATACAGTAAAAAAATGGATATCTTATTTAAGTATTAACAATGAGCGGGTCCGCATTTCGTGCGGGGCTTGGCTGGAACTATTGTGAGTTTTATTGGGTCGTAAAGGCAGCCTCTTTGTGCGCTGTTCGGTCAATAAACGTGGCTTCGTAAGTTCGGCTTGCCCGGGCGCGCCGCCCTACCGAAACGCCGTTGAAAATGTTGAAATATTATCATAATAACGACTTCACTAATCAAACGCACCTACGAACCATTTTAAACTGACTTTAATTTTGGTGAACCGCATATCGTTATGGTATTAATATTAGCAGGTATGTAATTTACTCCTACGATTTAAGCAATATACTTAGGTATTATCAAGACAGTGATGAAGGCTTTCTCGAAAGTTGTATTATTCAATATAATATGTATTCTATTTACCTGCACAGCAAGACAAGACACAATTAACACGTTCCGGGACAGTGAACGCCTACAGGCGTGAAAACAATAAAATATGTATTGTGTCTGGAATAGTGTCCCGGAACGTGTTAAGTAGGAGAAGGATTCAAAACATAACTACTTTTTTCAGTATGAAAAGGCTTACCGTTAGGTAAACTAAAAGACATTAACGTCGTAGTGAAATATATTTTTTAAAGATTCCGAATATCTTTATATATTTAGCAAATCGTTACAGGGCCCCTATTTTTGAATCACACGCTTGGATATGGCGTGTGATTTTCGTTCGAAAACACATTAAAAATCAACGGAAATCACTCAAAATCTAGACGTGTACTCACAAATTTGAGCAATGATTTTTCAAATCCTTTTTGTGTAGATTACAACTGGTTTTCATTCCAAACTTCGAATTTAATCATTGAATATCACTACATATTCACAACATACAAAAATAGGGCTCCAGGTGTCGCGTGCAAATGCAGATTGCTACATAGAATGGAAATGCACATCTTGTTCTTGCTACCTGCGTACGCGCACCCGTTCTGTTGGGCATTTAACCGCGTCTGAAGTCAGGCCCGCACATTGTCTAAACGCCTGTGAACTACAGGAAAACCCGAAAACAAAAACAAGAAAAAACTCATTGTATTAATTTCAAAAGACGCCGACAAAGCGACGGCTGGCAAGTATTCGTTATCGACACCAGAACAGATAATTGTATTATTTGTTTAAGTATTTATGAACGTTCAGGGAAATAATACCTTAACTAATACAGGTAGACAATACCAATCTTGAAGCTTAAGCTTTTTTGTTGTTTATAAACCGTTTTAAGAGCAAGAAGTCGTATTTCAATGTTGTTAAATTGATGGGATTAAAATTACCAGACAAATACATTATTTACCACACGACAAGTACCAAAGCATTCTGCAAAGTTTATTGGATTTTAATGGTAGATTTATATTTGTGACCTTCTTGATCGTAAAAATAGGTAAAACAAATAAAAAAGTTACCGTGTCGTTGATTGATACAATAAGGTACAGACGACAGCACGTCAAGCTTCACACGGCGGTTTCTTTGCTGTTGGGATAAGGGCTATTTTTAAACAAAAATGTATAGTCTGATGTGCTGGCGACTGTACAATATTTAAAAGCGTTGTGAAAGCTAAAGCTCTTATACTAGCGGTTTCCCGCCGGTTTCAAACGGGTTAATGATGGATCTCTCAAATATATGTCGTATCAAAGAGACAAATTCTCATACCTCCATACTTCTCATGACCGGTCCCTTCGCTCGTAGTAGCTCTCTCCAACTGTTCACTTCGCGTCACTCTTCTGTTTTCTTCTTACTTCTTCTTCATGTCCAATTCTTTCACCCTTTCAGTCATTCGACTTTGGAATGACCTCTCAAAGACAGTACAAGCATCCACCTCCAAGTTCTCTTTAAAGAAGGCTCTGCGGGCACTTTACAAACACATTCAAGTGGTGATTAAATGTTGCTGTACAATCTACATTATCAACCAGCTGCTTGAGATTGCTGGTCTCAGAGCTAATCAAACATAGTTAAAATACTAGTTATTTCAACCATTAATGAACACAGCTGTGACCCGAATAGGGCTCATCTGTTTTGAAATTCAAATTGCACTATATTTATGAGTACATAACACCAATTTGATAAAATTTGTTAATATTTACCCTCCTATTAGCACTCGCCTACTATTAAGTAATTAAAATGTTCACTTGATTATTGCTTAATCAAACAACATAAAATTGGGCGATTTTCTTAAAATAATTTGATAGTGCCCTGAGCAAACTTGATAAATGTGCATTAATGTAGCTACGAAACGAACCAAATAAGCTTCTTTTATGAAAGCTCGCTAAATTACGGAAGTTCGTGGCTTGACTTTAAGCTAAGTGCATGCAACGTGCGCTTAAATGGAACAGATTTTCATTTTACAGATTCATTTATGGGTCTGAGTTAGGAAAGGAAGCCACTTATATTTTAATAAGAGTAGCGATTACGCGCTATAAAAGGCTGTAAATATGTAGTTAGCCGGACTCCTGCAAAGCAATTTGCGAGCGACGTCGCGCGCGGTGACTACACGCCACTGCTGTTTTATTTAAAACATAACAATCAGTATTCGGAAATCAGATAAATTCCAATGTGTCATAAAAATAATGACGAGAGATTTTAAGATCCCTGTTGCAGAGCTACGGTTGGATTTAAAAGTTTGGAAGTTTCTTATACTACCCTCACGGATGTTTTTATCAACATTCTTTCTGGCATCCTATCAATCCGTGAGGCGTATATATAGGCGTATACTTTAGTCAGTCAGTGACGTGTCTCACTCTACAGTTTGGCTGAAGCTACCTTACCTACTAGCAAAATTTCAGTCTTGTGAAATTTGTATTTTTGTTATGAATAAGTTGCAAGGAACCTAAAAACTTAAATACAATATCGTGTAAGCGAATGGCGGTTATAGGTTCGTGAGAAGTCTATCAAACAACATTGTAGTAATATAGGTAGCATGTTGAGGGTACCCAACTATAATTTTCTATGTTTATGTAGCTACACCGAGATAATTACAGTTGCAACTTCCCGTCAGTCACTTATTTCATTAAAATGTTTGATGTTATTATTGTATCTAGATGTCAGATAAGTTACGAAGGTATATTACCTTGCCATTTTAAAGAGGTGTCGTGAATAATGTTTTATAAAAAATAAGGTGTTAATGTTTAAATGATCAATCAATTATGTCATCAATAGGAACCTATTAATTTTCCAAGAAAATTTCAATTGGATGCTTAGCATCAGAATTCCAACACAAAAAGATCTTGGTTGGGTCATTGAAACTCAAAGTAGATGTGTCATGTCTAAATTAAAGTTATATATTTATCGTAATAACAACATCCAAGAAGCTGCATGGTTTTTGTTAATTTTAGGTATCAATCGATTCGACTCGGCACCGCATCGATTTATGGTCGGACGCCGACGCCACATCGTAAAAAACACTCGAGCGAAAAAATCTCTACGAATCAAAACACATTTAATCCATTAAGAATTGAAACCTTTATAAATCTGTAATAAATCGTGAAAATCGAAGTATCTTTTAGCTGGATGCGTGTCATAATACGATTTCTTTGTTAGAAAACGCTGTTAGGATTAACACACACTGTTTGTGAAATTATTTCCAATCAGGTTTTGGCTCAGCAATCATGTGATAGTTTTCTTGGCAAAAAATTGTAGCGAAAAATCAAAAAAGTCGTTCCGCATGATTAAGCATTATTCAAAATAGTTACGAAGTGATAAACAAAGCACATATTTGAGATATTTAACAATGTGATGAAGAAGAAAGTAGTATGTAGTAGTAGTAGTAGTAAGTTTCGTGCAGTATCGTGTAACTACTGAGATGAAAATACAAATACCTATCGGTATACATATTTTAAGGGCCGGATTCACAATCGAAATATTAGAATTACCCAAAAACTAAGTTAATAAAGGACAAATAATTCGATGCGATAAATACTTGGCGGATAAAACTACTCGAGGTTTTCTTTAGCAGACTTATGCAAGCCAGGATTAGCTTAGTTTATATTCTTTGGTTTCGGATTAAATCATCGTTCACTGTTTCTGACAGTTTTATTGTTGTCAATTGAGAAATATTCATTATTTAATCCTAATTTAAGCTAATCTCAGGTTACAGGCCCTTAAAAAGTAAAGCCTTTTAGCGTGTTGTAATGAATATCTATAAACGAAACTACACTTTCTTCTTCTTCTTCTCTACGGTTTCTATAGATCTAATACATCATGGGTGCATCGTGCACTAATGTTAAAAAAAGTAATATATAATATATTTAATCCTCCTCGTCGTATCCGACGACGGCGACCCTTGCAATCGTATTTTGTGATTTAAGGTTGGTGTAGTTTTCTGTTATGGGCTCGCTGATGACTTGCGAAACCGAATTTGGACTGAAAAGTCCGGTTGCATGGCGCGCAGTGAAGCTGTCCGTGTTCATTAACCGTGTAGGTATAGGAGGGCAAAAAAAAGGAAAGTTAGCTTATAAATATCCCACTGCTAGGCAAAAGCCTTACCTTAAGTGTGAGGTAGTATGAGCCACTATACTCTACCACGCAGGCTCAGTGCGGATTGCCCGAGGGGTGTTTACAAGGAAAGCGACGAACCTCGCTGCCAGATTTTATCAAGTCACCCATTGGGCCTCTTACTAGGCTTAACACGTTCCGGGACAGTGAACGCCTACAGGCGTGAAAACAATAAAACATCTATTGTGTCTGGAGTAGTGTCCCAGAACGTGTTAACGACTATTAATATCAACCGATAATTTAGCCGGGACCAACTGCTTACCGTGCCTTCCGTAGCACGGAGATGCTCGTGATATACGTCACTTTATATGGTCGGAATGGTCACCCATCCAAACACGACCGCGCCGTAAGTTATTTAACTTCGGTAACCACTGCGCTAACTAATGTTATGACATAATAATTACATACATGCAGTTATTTATAAGGCTACATGGGGCGGGTTATATTTATCGCTGCACACACACGGTGTCCACGTGAGCGTGATATACGGGGCTATATTGCGCGGGCAGCAAACAATAAGGCGCGATAAGCAGATTCGGCGGCGCGTTTCATGTGCGCCTTTGTCCGAGCGTAATCCGCCGCGGCCGCGCCCGCGCACCCTACAAGCTGTAGGGCTGTAGCACGCGCGCTAAAAAATATACCTAGAATATACATTGAATCCAGGCGAGGAAGTCTCGACATAGTTCCATGTAAATACCACCAGGCTCGAAAAATGCTGAGATAAAATTAGTATTTTTATGTATTTATTGATATTTTTTTAAGATTTATTAAAGATTTTGCGACGTTAGTTAAAAGGATATTAGACGAAGCAGAAAATCAGAAAATTGAAATAGTCTACGCGAAATGTTGAAAATTTTGCTTCAGACTTCGCCCGCAGGCAAAAACATAACTGTATTAGTACATTTTTATGTACATTACATCCCAGAAATTTAGTCCAGAATACAGTTTAATGTGATTCTAAAGCACTGTGTACGTACAAGTGAAAAATGGGTTATCTTTGTATTAGTAAGAACTGAGTAAGACGACTCCAAAATTCAACTACGAAAAGTAGCTGCGTTGAAATTATATTAATCATTTTTTAATATTTGCGTTTTTTTAAAATTATTCCTACTTGTGAAATTAGTTATTCTCATTCAGCCCAACCTCAACTATTGCGTGATATTCTTACAGGCAGGAAAAAAAGAGTTAGTATAAACTGCGGGTATAATGTGCTGTATACAGCATGAGGCCTGTAATAGGAGCAAAAATTTGAATCAATGATTCTACAGAGCTACAGAGTATACGTAGTTACTTAGACATGTTCATAGTGCTCTAAAATGTTTTAACCCAGAGATATAGTAATCCAAAGTGATAAATTTCATCAATGTCTATCTCTCTAACTCGTTGTAGTAAATGACAATGTCAAGTTCTATGACTGGACGCATTTGTTTGCAATAGATTGGTGGTTCGTTTTATTTATAATTAAGAAGATAAGAATACATTTACTTTGTATCATAAATAATAAATTAAAACCATTTAGAATTGATTATTAATTATTTAAAGGGCCAGTATGTTAAATTTTTGCTCATAATACAGGTTACACCCTGTTTTTAAAGTTCCATTTAAGTCTGCTACGACAACCCTACTACGCCGCCTACGCGCTACGGCGTAGCGTAGTCACGCGTTCCGAGTGCGTTCACACATCGCTTCCTACGACTACACGGAATTACGCACAATGGAGAAATCTTATTCGAATTCCATTTAATTGCTATAATCGTATAATTAAATTATGTACATTAAATAAAATAAAGAAAGCACGCCTCTTATTGTAAGTACCACAGTTTAACAGTACTTACAAGCATCAAGACAATAGCACTGTAAAGAAAAACAAGTTATTAATTACGAGTACGAAATTTTGTTTGAAGAAAGTTGCTTTACTTTGTTTTAATTACAAAGTTTGAAAGATTTTGCACAGTTAATAGTAGAATCCTTCTTTTTCGCTATTTGAGAGGTTTTAATATAGGTATGCTCACGCGCATAAAAACCTCTTGATATTTTCGTTCATACGGTTATAAATCACGTTCACATAATCCATATACGAGCCTACCTACTATCAAATGAATCTGTTAAAAGAATATAGCTTTAATAAAAAGATTAATATCTTAATAAACAGCAGTATAGAGATCGTTCCTAATTAGTCCAGTTTTATTACGCGAGCAGGCCAAGCGTAAATTAATGTTAGTTGGTTGGTACATTGATTATTTGTGACCAGTTTTATTGCGTTTTGATTAACACGGGTCCGCCAGGCGCCGCGGCTGCGCTCATTTATGTCAAGGCGAATCCATCGCTTTGGCACAATCGCGTAATGTTGCGTTCCCAAATCTCAATAAAGGTGTTCATTGACCAATTTCACGGCAATAAGCCTTGACGCCTGTCGGCCGATTGTTTCGTAGACGAGTTTTAGCTCCAAGAACAATGATTGGGCCGTTTATACGCCGCAGTCCATAAAACCTGGTGACTCTGTTTTGTTCCGAGCTGCGTTTTTATTGTGCACTGTATACATTTATGGAATCATCATCGAGTTGTATGGACTCCTCTATTCGTTACCGCAGGTCCATAACCATTACCGATTGTATTTTGATACACTTTATTTACTCTTGTTAAGGCGTTGGCTCTTGGTTTTTCAGACGTTTATTGTTTTAAAGGTGTCAATAATCTGTTTATTTTGTGTTATTGAACGATTATAAATTAACGAGTAGCTAACGAGTGTCGTTATGTTTATAAACTATCGCGTTGATTAACATATTCTTTATTGACTTAACTAATCTACAGTGCAGAAGAAATATGTCCGCAATAATCTAGCTGTCCTTGGTCCTTTAAATTCGTAAAATAATTTACTCGGCTGCAGTTGAGAAAAAAAAAGTTGTTTTTTAATTTCCATTCAATTTTAAAACAGTATGTAACGTAGCTAGCTTAACAAAAATAAAGATTTATGTAACGCAAATGCGGCGAGCGCAAATAATTGCCTCGAGCTCGAATCGAATAGCAAGATTTATAGAAATTGTTATGGCTCAAATCAAACAAATTGCTATACAAATTCACAGTCTTAGCTGCAATACTCAAATATTGCTATCAAATGAGTAACAGCTGACGATGTTTCTGATTGATTTTATAGGGTTCCGTAGCCGAATGGCAAAATACTGAACCCTTATAGTTTCGTCAAGTCTGTCTGTTTGGCCGTCCGTATCTCACAGCCACACAGCTGAAACTTGGTAGGTAGATGTATCTTATTTACCGCTTTCCGATTCAGATACAATAATTAAAAAAAATACGTTTAAGGGGAGGCTCCCATACATGAAACTAAAACCAAAATGAATTTTTACTCATACCTATGCATGTGGGGTGTGTTTTTAATAACCATTTTTTTTAAAGTCTAAAGTTTAAGATATAGACGCTTCCAAAGTGGTAAAATGGGCGTCCCCCCCATCTAACTTTTGAACTAAGAAAGTGAAAATTTTGAAAAATAATTATAATTTAGAGCTCAACAAAAACTTTCAACGAAAATTAGTTTGAATGAGATCAACCAGTAATTTTTGAGATATTGCACATTTTCATCAACCGCAAATATAACTTTGTCTTTCATACAAACACTATAAAACAAAGTTATTTTTGCTGTCAAAAATATTGTGATAATATCGTTAGGTTGAAGTAAGTGGACCCGAATCCAGCTTAGGGTGGCACGAAACCCTAAGTGCGCGGGTCCGACTCGCATTTAGCCGGTTTTTTAATTTTGGGAGAGATCCGTTAATCCATGGAGAAGTTTATTTAAAGAAAGAAAATTGACTTTATATCGATTGCAATTTGTGGTATGAAAATTAGTTGAAATCCAAATGACTGTGATTTAAAAAAAAACATAGCAAAAATATTGACGCGAGTGATGCGACAATAAGCTTTGTGGGTTTTACGCTACGGAACCATGTAATAATTTACTAACGTTCCGTTTATGTTATGTCGTAAACAGTTAAACATCTATCGTTTCAAAGTATGATTTTGTCAATAAACATAAACGGCTAATGAATGAGCGTGACAAACGAACTAACAAACGAAGCAGTAGGAAACGCGGGAAAAACTTTGAGAAAATGTTGCCAATTATCTTTTTTGCGTGGGCTGACAAAACGGTGCGACTCCTACGCAGACATTACGTTAATAACGCGTTATTAAAGTGCATTCAAATTGTTGTCTATATCCGTAAATAAACAAACAAAAGCAAAATTTAAACGTGAATATTGCACTTTATTTATTCTGCGTGCAAACCGGTTGCATACGGTCGTTATGGAAAACCCTGGAGGAGGCTGTGGCTGCTAATAATGATGACGATGTTAAAACATTGCTTTAAAAAAATAATCTTAGAATAATTTTGTTCACCACAATTATATTACAAACGACACGCCCAATGAATATTAACCCGTACCTCTTGTAATATTTAATTTAATATTCTAGCGACCAAAACATATATGAATATAACATGATGGGTAAGGTACTACTTATTTACTATGTTTGACATAATGATATGTTCAAGCAATCTAACCTGAATATTTTTAAAACCTTACTTTAATGGTTTAGAATTCACAATGGTTTAATTCATCATTTAAGAACCTTACTTTAGTTAGATAGTAGTAGCAAATATATTTTTTAGATTTGCAAAAGTAAAGTTTTACAACCGCCGTAATACTAATTAGCTTAGCGCCCTTAATTTCGTAAAAAAATATATTTTAAAGCGTCCATAAAACTCTTGACACACGGCAGCTGTATATAGAGGCATGTGCACGTTCTTATACAGGCATGGGCTCGTTATTTTCTGGTCAATTGCCGCTTTACTGCGCCCGCGCATCCTCGCTTCCAATTACAACCAGCCGCCATCGCTATAAAACTCAAACCCACGTTAAAACGCTTAAACTATAAACCCAACTAAAACATAACCAACCAAAATTACACGCAACAAAACTCATTTTCAATCAGCAACCTTTTCTCACATACGGTTATCATCAGGGTCAGATGCAAATTATGCTTAGGTAAAACGTGTTTGTTGTCCGTCCAGGGTTTTATTTTTTACAATTATATCGGCTCGGTTACTTGGAAATGCATTCACGAGATCTGAGAGGGTTTCGTGATGTTTAATAGGCTTAGATTAGAAGTTAAAAGCCGGGCCGGGAATGACCATTAAATGGTTCTCAGGACTCGGTTACATGGCCGAGCCCTCATTAGAGGAATAACTTTAAGTCAGGCAAAAAAGCTTTGTTACATGATATAATTTAATTTACCACATAGGTACACACACAAACCCAAGGTTTTAGTCATGGAAATACCTAATTATTCAAAACGTGAAATGTAATTATCAAACTAATCCACTATGATAAACTGCGATATCTAAAACCTTTTGTACATACGCGTACCTACCTATCCGTCTTGTTTGGCTGTGGTGTATGCTTGTACATATCCATATCTCAACAAATACAGTTTTTTTAATCACACAAAGAAGAACAAATGAACAATAGCTGACCTTGCTGTTGATAAGCAATGTTAAACGTCTAAAAGTTTATTATAATCTTTCAAAAGGAACAAAAATCTTGGCGAACGAAAATAAAAACCTGCGTTTTACTCTAAATGCGATTTCAATGTTTTAAAAAGGCTTTGTGTGCAGTTTTGCTGATAACACTGTTCATTATAGGGTTATAAAAACGGTTTTGCAAGAGCAATTAGGTCGGGTCTCGGATGCCGACAAAGGGCCGTTTTCTTTGATGTTGCCGACCGCGTGCATCCGCTTTCTCCGTAGATAAGCCCGGATGTGACGTGGCCTTGCGTCTGCGCACCGGAGATTTTCACGATTACTTGACAAATTCCAACGCCGGGATAAAAATGCCACGCTCATGCACGCGGGAGAAACTAAAACAGTGAATCATCTAATGAATGGGCAAGAACTGGCGACGGGTTCTAGTAGGTTTCCGTCTTACGTTTATTGTGTTTGCCGAGTACACAAAGTGTATATTACAGAGCATAAGGAATACGATACTCAGTACGAATTGAAGGGTTAGCCCATTCTATATTATATGCTACCTGAATCAACCTGCCTCTACAGAGTAGAATTCGCTACCGATGTTTATAATGCTTTAAATTATGCAGTTTTAGCGATGCATTACGCGAGCAGGTTCTTGGTTCTTCGTCGAAAGGAGGGGGCCAAAAGAGGGGGAGGCGAGGGGCGGCGTCCGCAGCGAGCCAATAAAGGCGTGCAGTAAATCCACGTAATTTAGAGCGCTCGTAAATTAAAGTTCCGCTATAAACGCGACGTACCTGCCGCGCCCTCGCCCGCTCTCCGTCACGCCACCGCCGTATAAATCAAACTATTCGTGTGAACTTTGCATGTGCTTGGCCCCGACTTTATCGCCTGAAAATAGCTTGAAAGCCTTTTCTTGTATCTTTATGCTGACTTTATATCGCATATTATGTAAATAGTTCACCTTCACATATCATAACTACCTACGAGTTCTACTATCCTCAGCATGAGCCAGCCTGAAATACTTACTGAACAGATTCTGATTAAACTGTTTAACAATTTGAAACTATTGTCTCAGATAGGGATCACATAAACGTAAAATACTGGTAACTTAAATGACTTTGCTTAATAGAGTCGTTTCATGCGCCTATAAATCTAATGGACGGTCCTAACCAAATAGATTTTAGCGTCGTCAAACGTGGTAATACCGAGTTATTCCTGGCCATCACCGAACCCTTTCAGAGATTTACGTCTGGCCGGGGTATCGAACCGCATGACGCCGCGACCCAGGCTTTACGATTAGCCACATAAAGGAACACATTATCTATTTTATCTCCCAAACAAAGAGATAAAGGTTTCGAATTTACCTTGTGTGTAAATAAATTATTTGGGGGTATTGTGTGACGCTTTTTCGACTGTTTAAACTAGACGACACATTGTGGTCGAACGCGGTTGTAAATCAAACAGGGTTGCATCATGTGCGTGAAGGGTTTTATAGCCGTTACGTAGACACGTATCTACGTAGATAAGGGTCCGAACGACACGGCGCGGAGTAAAACTTTTGATAGCATTGTTGGGCAGCTGGGCCGGTCGTTAGGATGATACATTATCTTGAAATACGGCTTTGATTGAACAGAATTGATGGATTTGATTGAATTTACTTATGGGATGTAAGACATAAAATAGTTGATGGAACTGAGAAATGATAAGCACCAAAGAGTAAAGAGTATACATACTAATTTATTACGTTTTTCCACAGCGACAGTTTTCGTTTTCCTAGTTTTTTGTTACTAGTTGAACTGATTTTGAAGCTTTTAAAAATACGTATGTTACCTCTTGCATCTTAAAGGACTATCTACCTGTTCCCTACTACTACCTACCAAGTAAACAGGATGTCCATAAAGTCAAGGTCAAGTCGAAACCGGGTGATAGGCTAGGCCATAACAGTCACTAGAAAAATAAAATAAAAATTCTAACTAATGTTCTTTTTGAGTTATGGACTTTTGAAGAAAAACACCTTGTATTGGTTTGTCGAATACTGTGGCCACCAGTACCAGTATGGTATATGTACTAAACACACTTAAAAAGTGTTTACTAAAGTAAGCAAAAAGCAACTTTAAGGTTACTTAACAAAAATTCAAAAATCACCCCTTTTATTAATTAAATTAGCAAGTGTTATGCCATTTTAGAATCTGGAATAAGTGCGCCATTTTTTGTAGTAAATTGCCGCAGTAGTCCCTATACATTTTTTTTCAGTACAGTGAGTTAAAGTTTGTTCTTGCAATAAGTTTGATTTCTTGGTTGGACTTTAAAGTGTCGTGGAATGAAAATGGTTAGAGCTGTGCTTAAATTTTAAACTAACGTTGACAAAAGGACTATTCAGGCATACAACGCAAAACAAATATCTGAAGAAAAGAAAGTAAATATTTGTGGCCACAGTATTCGACAAACCAATACAAGGTGTAAATTTTAAGATTTTTCTTCAAAAGTCCATAACTCAAAAAGTGCATTAGTAAAAATTTTTATTTTATTTTTCTAGTGACTGTTATGGCCTAGCCTATCACCCAGTTTCGACTTGACCTTGATTTTCTGGACACCCTGTATAAATGTGATTCAATTTCCTTAAAAAACGTTTTTAATGACATATGGCGTGTGATTTTCGATTTTCGATCCGCACGCTGCAATGATTTAATAAAAAGAAACTCAATTTTGTATCTACAGTGCGATATGGATCTTCTGGCCAACGGTGACAGTCGGACTAACGCTGTCAAATTAAAAAATCCGGTTGCCAGATCGAGTGTAGGAAGTTTCCCCCATCTTACAAGAGATTTTCCGATTTTCCCTTTCATTTTATTTTCGTACGTGTTCTGAGTAAAGTATTAATATGATTGTTTATAAATACCGTAGAGCTAAACTCCTTAAACAAAATTTTAATTTTCAATGGTTTTTGATATAGGATTTTAAACTTTCGCGTTGCATTTATTCGCGTTTAGACCCGTCATGTCTAATAGTTATTTCAATGGTTTTTATTGGTAATACAATTGTTTTGCGTCTAAAATCGGTGGAACATACTTTATATGTCTCTTATGGTAGAAAATGCCTTCTACGACATTTCCATCCAAGAAATCTTTTCTTTGACTTTGCCGTGGTTGGGTATTAAAAAATTAGCTTGAAAAGGTGATTAATAAAAATACCCTAATAAATAATAGACTCCCTGAATGAAGGGAGATTTTCTTGCTCTGGCTACCCTTATTGAAAAAGCGCCCCCCTGACAATGTCATCCGTTGGCCAGAAGATCCTTGTCGCACTGGTACATAGACATACTAATACTACTTGCGTCTATTGGCACCAGCACCCGCTGCATGGCACATCGATAAACCTGTTTGTCGCGCGCTTTACCGCGTCTACCTAGATAATTTATCTCCACGTGCATGGTACAGTCTTAATATATCTATATCGCGGGGTCGTAGACAATTAGTCTCTAGTGCGTACATGGCTGCAATATGGCTGCCGTTTTTTATCCAAGTTTGACAGTTTAGGTAAGTTAGCATCTGTCATTTATATCGACTGCTCGAGGGTGGCAGATAAAACATTAATTAGACGAAATTCCTTTAAAAACCATTTGATTTGGTAAAAATGTCTAGACGATAGCTTATTAGGTTTCATACATATTATATATGAAACCTAATAAGCTTCTACGAGTAGAAAAACGAGCGCAAAAGGCAGAGGACGGAGTCCAAGAGTTAGCTATAGATAGGCAAACCGCTTCATTGAGACCTCGCCTGCGGTGCGGCGGGGCGCGCGGGGATGCGAGAGCGGGGTGCGGGTGGCGCAGATATACCCGCCCACACCGCCGCTCACGCACCGCGCTTTCGCCTCCCTCCGCACCTCTGTGCCCCTGCAGGCGAAGTCTCAATGAAGCGGTTTGCCTATCTATAGCTAACTCTTGGACTCCGTCTTCTGCCTTTTGCGCTCGTTTTTCTACTCGTAGAAGCTTATTAGGTTTCATATTATTTAATATGTATGAAACCTAATAAGCTATCGTCTAGACATTTTTTTAAATATAATAAACATCTACGAACTCTTTCTTACGCTTTCTACAGCCACCCTATACATACATACCTAAACATACATATAGAGGGAGACAACCGATGTTGTTGTAAAGTGTGAAATGGGGAACAGGAACAGCTGAAGGCTTTACCGGTCTCACTCCATCTGAGCGAAACAGACTACCATGGTCTCCTTCGCCCCTGTACCAACCTACCTACCTAATTCGTAATATTTCCTACCTAGTTAGTTAATCGTTACCCTACCTAACTTGCAAGTGGGAATTCCTGAATAACCGGTTTGCTATTCAAATAAAACTAGCCATACTAGCTAAATACAATGTTTATTTACTATGGCCCCAACAGAAAATTATCTTTAATTGCATTAAAAAACCTTATAACTAATACATGATTGGGTGCCCGTTTCAACGAAAATTGGTTTAAACGAGATCGAACTAGTAGTTTTTGAGATACAGCACATTTTCAAGAACCATAAAAGTAACTTTGTTGTTCCTACAAATACTATGAAAAACAAAGTTTTGATAATGATATTTTGGCCAAGTGGAAGTAAGTGGATCCCTAATTCAGTTAAAGTTGACACGGAACCCTTAATGCGCGAGTCCGACTCGCACTTAGCCGATTTTTTATTTATTTTACGCCATGTCTGAAATAAATAAAAAGTTTGAATTAGTAAAATATTTTGTGTATTTACACTACAAAAGTCGTCAACACAAACAAAAAGAAGTTTTGGTGGTTCTTGTAAAGAAGTTTTGGTGGTTCTTGTAGTTATTGTATAAGTAAACGGGTAAATTATCACTTGCAATGATTCATTCCAAAATTGTGTACTAGAACTTACATGACGCCACTGCTCCACCGTTTTATCAGGCCCGTATTCTTTTAGTTAGTTTTTTAAGCCACCCACTGCCTGTGATGCTGATTTGAGCCCGTTGGCCCTGAATACTCGCCATTGTCGAAGATTTTGTGGAGAATCGAATATAATACACCAACATCTTGAGTTGGATTTTATTACTGCGCGTTCTGGAACAAGCATAAGTAAAGTAACAGTCTATGTATGTTTTATTTAAGTAATGTAGATTGTTTTTTATTGTACTTACTTTGTATTTGAAGTCATTTTTAAACTTTATTTACACCCACACCAATACCGCGAAACAACTCTCATCAAGGACAAAATCAAAAACAGTTTGACATTGACAGAATAAATGACAGACTTTTCAAAAAATACAGATCATAAAACCATAGAGAAAGAAAAAATCTTCGCTTTAAAAAGAGCGTGCTACTTATTGAAATTCTATAGGATTTGACAGCGAAAGACCTTATGACAGCGAGACCGTTTTCTAAGAAATAATGGATTTAGTGGATACGTCAAGTTTCCGTCTTTGGAATTTTTGAAAAATTATGAATGGATATAATTATAATTTAAGTTTTGTATAACAATTTCAGATGGAATGACTTGTGCTTTCAGCAACTGTGAAGTGCGCCGATGATACAATCCCGAAAATCATACTTTCCACCAGTAAATATGAATCATTGATAAAAAATTGAAATCCAAATTTTATAAAATTTGTGAGTGAAATCGACTCCGATGCCAAATTGTACAGTAAATTTAGGACTTCCTTTGTGATTTGCAGCCATATATCAAAGTTTCCAATAGATTAATTCAGGTATTTTCAGTAAAATAAGAAACCGTTTCTTTACACTAGGGCTTGACTAAATGATGACGTCATCAGTATCGATAAATTTTTTGACTGATTTTTTAGGTAACCGTAATTCTTGCACAGCTTCTTCTCAGCACTGGCCCACACAACTGGCCCGAAGCTGTGCTGTGGTAAGGTCTATGTTGGAACGTGTATAAGTGTTTCTAGAATGTCTTCATACATAAATAAATAAATATGTAATTTAACAAAAATGAGGTTGTCTTGTTTATCAAATAGAAAGTATTATGTAATTAAAAGTGCATTAATTTAATTATTTTTGTTTCAATTTACATGATTTATCGTAACCTCGTCGATAAAACTTGGACCACCATAAGATACACATCACTATTGAACGCACACATGTAAAGTAACTTTTTGGTTACGCTGAAAATCCGCGTTTGTCATTCTATACTATACTACTTTCTATGCATAAAACAGCATTGAATGAATGATTTTAGGACAGCCTTATCTGAATGACGTAAGTGTTGGCAGCATCAAAAAAATTTTTTTTAAATACGGCAACTCCTTATTGTCGCGTATATAAAACTATTATCTACGGTAGAAAACTTACCGCGCTGTCAAACCATGCACTGTTGAGCGATAAAGACTCGCGATGGTTTAAAATCTATATCGCGTCGCGCGCGACGCGACAAGCAAACCCATGCAGCGGCTGCAGCACCCGCTGCATGGCACATCGATAAACCTGTTTGTCGCGCGCTTTACCGCGTCTACCTAGATAATTTATCTCCACGTGCATGGTACAGTCTTAATATATCTATATCGCGGGGTCGTAGACAATTAGTCTCTAGTGCGTACATGGCTGCAATATGGCTGCCGTTTTTTATCCAAGTTTGACAGTTTAGGTAAGTTAGCATCTGTCATTTATATCGACTGCTCGAGGGTGGCAGATAAAACATTAATTAGACGAAATTCCTTTAAAAACCATTTGATTTGGTAAAAATGTCTAGACGATAGCTTATAAGGTTTCATACATATTATATATGAAACCTAATAAGCTTCTACGAGTAGAAATACGAGCGCAAAAGGCAGAGGACGGAGTCCAAGAGTTAGCTATAGATAGGCAAACCGCTTCATTGAGACCTCGCCTGCGGTGCGGCGGGGCGCGCGGGGATGCGAGAGCGGGGTGCGGGTGGCGCAGATATACCCGCCCACACCGCCGCTCACGCACCGCGCTTTCGCCTCCCTCCGCACCTCTGTGCCCCTGCAGGCGAAGTCTCAATGAAGCGGTTTGCCTATCTATAGCTAACTCTTGGACTCCGTCCTCTGCCTTTTGCGCTCGTTTTTCTACTCGTAGAGGCTTATTAGGTTTCATATTATATAATATGTATGAAACCTAATAAGCTATCGTCTAGACATTTTTAAAAATATAATAAACATCTACGAACTCTTTCTTACGCTTTCTACAGCCACCCTATACATAGAGACCCCATATATAGAGGGAGACAACCGATGTTGTTGTACCTAGGTCCTAATATTTTTGTCACCTACCTACATTAGTCGTCATAAAATTCCCACCCGTAACAATCCACTCTATGGGTTACCTACCTACCCTCGGAAAGTGCGAAATGGGGGACAGGAACAGCTGAAGGCTTTACCGGTCTCACTCCATCTGAGCAAAACAGACTACCATGGTCTCCTTCGCCCCTGTACCAAACCACCTACCTTATTCGTAATATTTCCTACCTAGTTAGTTAATCGTTACCCTACCTAACTTGCAAGTGGGAATTCCTGACTAACCGGTATGCTATTCAAATAAAACTAGCCATACTAGCTAAATACAATGTTTATTTACTATGGCCCGAACAGAAAATTATCTTTATTTGCATTAAAAAACCTTACAACTAATACATGATTGGGTGCCCGTAACATACATGATGTAGATCGTAACAAAAACTTTCAACGAAAATTGGTTTAAACGAGATCGAACTAGTAGTTTTTGAGATACAGCACATTTTCAAGAACCGTAAAAGTAACTTTGTTGTTCCTACAAATACTATGAAAAACAAAGTTTTGATAATGATATTTTGGCCAAGTGGAAGTAAGTGGATCCCTAATTCAGTTAAAGTTGGCACGGAACCCTTAATGCGCGAGTCCGACTCGCACTTAGCCGGTTTTTTATTTATTTCACGCCATGTCTGAAATAAACAATAAGTTTGAATTAGTAAAATATTTTGTGTATTTACACTACAAAAGTCGTCAACACAAACAAAAAGAAGTTTTGGTGGTTCTTGTAAAGAAGTTTTGGTGGTTCTTGTAGTTATTGTATAAGTAAACGGGTAAATTATCACTTGCAATGATTCATTCCAAAATTGTGTACTAGAACTTACGTGACGCCACTGCTCCACCGTTTTATCAGGCCCGTATTCTTGTAGTTAGTTTTTTAAGCCACCCACTGTCTGTGATGCTGATTTGAGCCCGTTGGCCCTGAATACTCGCCATTGGCGAAGATTTTGTGGAGACTCGAATACAATACACCAACATCTTGAGTTGGATTTTATTACTGCGCGTTCTGGAACAAGCTTAGGTAAAGTAACAGTCTATGTATGTTTTATTTAAGTAATGTAGATTGATTTTTATTGTACTTACTTTGTATTTGAAGTCATTTTTAAACTTTATTTACACCACATCATAAAACAGCATTGAATGAATGATTTTAGGACAGCCTTATCTGAATGACGTAAGTGTTGGCAGCATCAAAAACATTTTTTTTTAAATACGGCAACTCCTTAGTGTCGCGTATATAAAACTATTATCTACGGTAGAAAACTTACCGCGCTGTCAAACCATGTACTGTTGAGCGATATAGATTCGCGATGGTTTAAAATCTATATCGCGTCGCGCGCGACGCGACAAGCAAACCCATGCAGCGGCTGCTGGAAATACGCACTAACCAACAAATAAATTCATATATGGAAAGTCATTTCGTTTGAAGTATTGGCCAGATAACCCAGGGGCTTTATTTTTGAATCACTCGCGTCAAGATGGCGTGTGATATTCAATGATTAAAGTCCAATTTCAGAATGAAAATAAATTGTAATCCACACAGGAGGAATTTGAAAAAATAAAGCTCAATTTTGTGAGTGCAGAAGTCCATATTTAGCGAAATTTTCGTTGATTTTTAATTCGTTTTCAAATGGAAATCACACGCCATATCCAAGCAATTTATTCAAAAATAGGGCCTCAGAACTTATTAAGGTCACTGGGAAGTAGGAAGTGTGATAATAAGACTCTGAAACTGGCAACTGACTAGGAATTAGGAATTACTTTTAAAAAGCCGTAAGACATCAATACTTTAAAAAATACCGAAGACGTAGTAGGAGGTTTCCCATCGCAAGTAGTAGTAATCAGTAGTTTGATTTTTTCTCATACATAAGACCATCAGAACAACACCTCCGGATTACCTACCCTACAAGAAGAAATAAACTGAAAAGAAACCCTCGATTAAACCTGGCAGCCTGACTTGAACCGATTGAAAAAAAAAACTAGCAATCATCGGTGTAGAGGCGTGCGGTGCGGCGCGGTGGAGCGCCCGAGCTTTATCTGCGATCGAAGCCCCGCCCTAGCGGCGGCGCCGTGCACTCGCCTCCAAACATGGCGGACAAAACCGACGCCGGCCTTTATAGACCTAATGAAAACCACTTTAATTAATTCACAGCAATCACATGAGCCACGGCGCAGCTTTTATGTTTATTGTTTCCATATCATTTTAAACCACACAGTTTTGATTTCTCCTGAGTGTCACTATCATAATGCTTTGTTGGTAAATGACCGGTGTTTATTATTATTGTCTTAGCTAATAACTAAATGTAGGTATAATATTATTTAATTATTACGTAACTTTTCATTTATTGTTATTACCGTTACGCGTAGTATGATAATAACAGCTAATCTTTATGAGTAAATATTGTCATTGCCTATGAATGACATCACGGTCATATTCACAATTTAATTAACTGGGTTTTCATATTCTCAGAAGGAAAATTAAGTATTGAAACATATTTTTATATTAAATTAAATTAATAATCCGATACTGCAGCAATGACTTGAAAGTTCCACTCATCATTTATTACTTATAAATAAGCTAAAGGTACACATTAAGTATATCTATACTTTTTGTAAGCTGACGACGACACATTTCGTGTTGTGGTTATTAGCGCTCGCAGCTCTATTTACATATATATATCTAATTCGCGTCAATATTGTGTGGGCCTGGTGGAAAATCTAACATTGAACAGAAAATCACATATTGAGGTGAGTTATGCTATGCTAGCAGTCACGGGTTCGAATCCCGCAAGGGACAATAATGTTGATGTGATGAGCACCCACATTTTTACCTACCTGAGTCATACTCAGTAACTATTACGAGCACGAACGAGTAAAAAAGACTTGTTACCCGTCCGTGATTATTACGAGTACCTATATGTTATGTGATTAATAGTTTCTTACTATTATTCTACGTACTAAAATTATTTAAAACTATAAGAACAATAAATAAGATTAGTAGGTAAACTACGCTACTAAGCTAACTAATTAATTTTATATAAAGAAGTCCTCGTTTACTATATTAATTTAAATTGTGGTTGTAAGTACAAAGCACACAGTTTCAAACACTTACAAAAAGAAGAGACGATGAGCTTTTAAAAATAATGAAATGAATTAGCAAAATGGCAATGACAAACAACAGTCGCATCAAATTCAAATTGCTATTACCTAAAACGAGATCACATTCCTGTTTTGAATATGGTTATGGCACAGCCAATGAGTAGGGTAACCATCCGTTTTCGCAACCATTTTATGATTCTATGGTTGCGAAAACGGATTTTTTTTTGTGATTACAAAACATGGTTGAAATATCCTATTATAGTTAATCTGAGGTTTAGTAATCATAAGATTTTATTAGTAGGGTGTTACAAATGAGTCTAGATATAGGATTTAAAACTTTTTCGGTTAAGTAACGAATCGCTATGAATCTCTTTTGTTTTCCTTTAATTTGACTTACTAGTACACACAGTACGACACGAACTTTTTCTTCATCTGACCGGAGTTATTCGTTCTAGGCCTTTTCTTGATCTTCAATCGTTGGGTTTGTAGATGGAAGATAGATGAAAGATAGCAAACAAGAGATACTTTAGCAAATTGCCAGAGCGAAGAAAGCACTACATAACAAGTAGCATCGACTAAGAGCAAACATTTCAAACAAGAAGCGCCATTTTTAACACAAAACGGGTTTAATTTACGCATCATCATCATTAACAGCTAACAGTCAAAAGTCGTCCACTGCTGTACATAAGACCTCAGGGCCCCTATTTTTGAATCACTCGCTTGGGGATATGGCGTGTGATTTTCGTTCGAAAACTAATGAAAAATCCATGAAAACCACGCTAAATATAGACGATAAGCTAAGATAAGCTAATTATATAGTGAGTACTCACAAAATTGAGCAATGATTTTTCAAATCTTTCCTGTGTAGATTACAACTAGTTTTCAATCCGAAACTATTGGACGAATATTGGAATTTAAAATCTTAAAACGAATTTTAGATTTTAAAACATACACATACATTATCTTTTTTTTGGTTACTTTTTTAAAAAACCTAGGTACCTCGTACTTTTGTTTTGTGATATTTACTCTGAAGGTTTCAGTCTGCAATTGTTGGCAATTATTAAAGCATCTTTGTGGAATACAATACAGGATGTCAATCTTTGATTATAAATATTTTGCACTTTCCTCGAGTCCCATAGATGATGGGAACCATAGTCCCTGCTCCCCAGCGGCCATTTGTCGGAGGAGTCTCCCCCAAGGCTCGTTAGCACCACCCGCGTCAGCGCGTCACCACCTGATTTATTCGCACCGCGCGCCTCGATACAACTGACACATAAATGTCGCTTTTGTTTCCCTTTACCAAGAGATTTAGAGCAGCTCTGGCGAAAGGGGAGAGGACGTGACGTTCATTTGAGTCGTTTTAAAAGTTGCATTATTTTTACGCCACACCTACTCGGGTATTTCAATGTTGATTACAGTATTTAAACTACGAGAAGGTACAATGCACGTATGGTGTTAAGGCGCTTTCGCAATCTTACGTACGCGACGCCGCGCTGCTACTTTTGTTTTTGGAGAGGGTTTGAATTTTTTTGATAGTTTATTTTATTTATTAATTTTTAGGGAGGAGAGAGGGGCTGTGAACCTTACCTAACCTAACAAATATTCTGGTGTTTTAATGACTAAACTCCCAAGCTTTAAGGAGTTCCACCATCAGCACAGCCTTACAATGACTATCAGGCGCAAATAAGTACATGTCACATTTGATATACTAGTGCAAGAACACTATACGTCCTTACAAGATTTGACAGTTTCCTCGATTAAACAAATATCCCATCATAAGATTTCGACTTTGATACAAATGGGACCCACTGCGGAGTATCTAGGTAAACGAAAAATAATTGCAAATCGGCCCCCCACAAATGACGTAAATATTATGAGGTAACAAATATCCAAAAAAAAACAGTCAATTGAGAACCTCCTCCATTTTAAAGTCGGCTTAAAAACTATAATTTAATAAAGTACGGCTCCTGATTTTGATGCCATTAGGTCAACTTATCTCTCTCTGTTAAGGTCAAACTGCCGTCTTCGGATTATTAGGAGTGTGCATAACTCATTCGCAGTCTGTAAGTTATGTATTGCACATTTATCTCCCTTGTTTATGTCTATTGTGCCATAAAGGTAACACTACGTATTCCGCTACTGATTTAATCTTTGCTAAGGTTGATGACTACTCACTCGCTGATGGATGACGCAGTCGCGTCGTGTAGTTCACGTGAAATTCACAAGATGCAAAAACTCAATATTTTTTTAATTTGCTAGTAGCATTTAAGACTTAAGTGGCTTCTTACTTAGTGATGAATAAATTATCCATATTTTATAAGATACATTACCTTGTAATTAATGTAAGTACCTAAGTTATGCAGTCAAGAACATTTCAGATTTTACAAAATAAAATCTGACGTGGATGTTAAACATATTTGGTTATCAGTACATTAGCTGGACGCTAATTCACTCGAGCATACTAATGTACATTTGTCTTTAGTTGAACTTAATGACCCATAACAATGATAAGAGCAGATAATATGTTGGGAACGCTCAGCGCTCGGTCTCATTTGGCGTAAACGAAGTATAGAAAGTTTCACCATGTCTCTAATAAGTGTATCTGAAGTAAACAAATTGGATAGAGAACAGTTTGAGTGGATGTTTGGAAATGTGGTGGAACTATGTACGGATGCTGCCGTTCAGGTGCAGAAGAAAAGGCCGTTTGTGAACGTGGCGCATCTTTGTAATGCATTCCATGAATATTTGGACAGCCTTAGTATTGAAGGTAAGTACGTTGATAAATACACTAAAACGATATTCCGCCTAAATGTAAGTAACATTTTTTCTGCATACAGCTATTATGATGTGCTTTATTCTGTATTGTGTGCCTCATTGAATTGTGAGTCAAAAATAGGGCCCCAGCACCCGTTGCATGGCACATCGATAAACCCGTTTGTCGCGCGTTTTACCGCGTCTACCTAGATAATTTATCTCCACGTGCATGGTACAGTCTTTTAATATATCTATAACGCGAGGTCGTAGACAATTTGTCTCTAGTGCGTAATGGCTGCATTATGGCTGCCGTTTTTTATACAAGTTTGACAGTTTAGGAAAGTTAGCATAGCGTCAGTTATATCGACATCTTGCGATCGTTTATATACCTATATCTATCTATACCGCGTCGCGCGGGACGCGACAAGCCAACCCATGCAACGGGTGCTGGTAATATTTGAGATTAAGCTAAAAAAACTGGAATTAACTTAGATATACCTCGTCATCAATTTGTCATAATTGTTAAAAAGTATAATAAGGTAAACCAAATTTTTAAAAGTAGGTAGGTACGTGACAGAGATTAATCGTACATGGTGTACCGTGTGTTAATGATTATAGAGATATTGAATTGATAGCGGCTCTTTTTGATATGTTATTAAGTTTATAATACAGGCAATAAAAATACTTAACTACCTATTAGTTTATTTCGTTGTTCCTATTCAGTGAATTTTCATACTTCTTCTTCTTCTTCAGCCACTGTCTACCAATCGCTTGGTGTAGGCCTCCTTTAAACCTCTCCATTTGTCCCTGTTTTGGGCAGTTAGGATCCAGTTGCCGCCCGCTATCTCTTTTAGAGGTCGTCCTTCCATCTCATTTGCGGTCTCCCTCTTGGTCTTTTGTGTCCGTATGGTCTCCATGTTAGGACTTCCTTGCACCAGGAACTTTCCTTTCTCGCAACATGCCCAGCCCACTCCCACTTCAGTCTTGCTACTCTCTCGACCACGTCAGTCACCTGGGCCCCTATTTTTGAATCACTCGCTTGGATATGGCGAGTGATTTTCGTTCGAAAAAGATTTTTTTTCTATGACTTTTGACACTACGTCGAACGAAAATCACTCACCATCTTGAAGCGAATGATTCAAAAATAGGGCCCCTGGCTCTGTTGTCTCAGCCATTTGTTGGTTTTTCTGTCACTTAGAGTTACTCCAATCATTTTTCTTTCTAGAGCTCTTTTTTTCATACATAAGTTACTAATTACATGTAGAACTTTAACTTATGGTACGGCTAAGTAGGTACAATAGGTATTACGTACGTATGACGTTATGGGTTCTTTACCTGATGTTGGGTACGGTAGAAGTCTCTGCCACCTTTCAGACGAAAATACCTTGTTACACAAGAAAAGCGGACGTTACAAAGAAAATACGACGCGAGAAGTGTAATTTTTCCTATGGTAGTTAGGCGAAAAGGACCTCAATTCAAAATATGTATAGCTAAGTTTGTAATAACAAGCGCTTATAATAATAGACGTCATAATTTTAAAATAAATTTGCTTCTTTCCCGAAGCAGAGTGATGACATCGGGAAAAATGGATAGGGTACGTAGACGTGTCGGTATTGAAACATATCCACTATACGTGACTGACATTTGTTTTGGGCAAAATATTAGGTGGCAAATGACCAAGTTATGCAACGAGATTTGTTTTTCAAATATCTGTTTTCAATAGGTATTCCGAATGACGTAAATGAAGAGACGTGAATGTATACCTAACTGCAAAGTGAGTGGTTCTATAGATAGAGACCGTTATATTTGTTCCAGAAAAACTAGTAATTTTAAAGCTCCACCCTGATCTTGCTGGCCGGCTGGCAGCACAAGGCGAGTTGACCAAGGAATCCACGGCCGAACAGAAAAGCGCTGGTTTAACCGACCTAACGGAAGACCAACGTCACACCATCAACACAAGCAATGAGCGGTGGGTGTCATGTAGCTCTATATTTGTCTATAAATAACAAAGATATGGTTTCCCTAATTGACACATAACAGCAGTCCCGCGAACTTCGTTTCCCCAATGTCCTATTCGGGGTAAAGACGAATCAAACGAAAGTATAAATCTTTAATGTTAGGTAGTGTAGTGTAACTAACACGATTTTCTTATATGTTTAGACAAGAGCGAAGAGATAGATAGATAGAAGTTTAAAATAAATAATTAAGTAATAAATGACTGTTACCTTGGACCTCAAAGAATGAGCCAGGGCATTATTATTTCAATAATGACTTTTTTTGTCATCCCTACTTAACGTAAAAGATATGAATAAAGATGACCATATGGTCATCTTAGTGGATATCCACTACCATTTGGCAACTACCTATTATTAACAACAGCCTGTATTAATATATCACAAACAAATTCGTTTCTAGTGTCAAACCTACAAACTAGTGGACTTAGGCCCCCTTGCGGTTGTGCATGATGATATAAACCAGGATTTCGCTTAGCCTGGATTAAATCTTATTCCTGTCTCTGTCAACGTCAACAAGTCATCACATCAAATAAACTGACTGAGACTAAATGATTTCAAATCATCATGCGCAAGTGAGCCTTATTAAATAAGTAGATAGATCAATGGTTGGTCATTAAGAGCCTTTATCACGAATGCGTCGGGACCAGTTCGGGCGAACACAATGCGCGCTGACGACACACATATGCACTTGCGCCTGTGTGCGTAGAATGGTGTACAATCAGTCGAACTAACCATTTTGATCCGTTAAGTCGTAAACTGATGATAATGCTAGTTTGCATGTTATGTCATTTAATACTTTAATTTACTAATGAATGTATTTTTATTTATTATAAGTACGTGTATATAATAAGTGTATTAACACGTTCCGGGACACTACTCCATACACAATAGATGTTTTATTGTTTTCACGCCTGTAGGCGGGCACTGTCCCGGAACGTGTTAATATTTATAATGAAAGGCCATAAAGATTATTCATGCAACACGAAACATTGATACGATGCATGAATTGACTTCTTTTATAGTAAATTTATTTACCATAATTATTTTTTAACTTAAGGAACACAAATTATTAAAATTAGGCCTGTTTTTTTAATGATCACATAAGAAATATTCGTCTGATAAAGTACATTAACTATTGCTGATTTTAAAACGTTGCCTATTTGTAGACAATTTAAAAAAAAACAAAACGTACGAGCATAGTTTTTCAAAATATGAAATCATTACTGTCATTAAATCATTATTGTCAAAATCAGACAACGTTTATGAGGTGGAAAACGTTTTTTCTTTTTGTATGGAAGCTTGCGCGCACACGATCCTCTTAAAATAACATTACTACTACATTTATGAATAATTAAATCAAGAAAATCGGAGGAAAAGGTTTCAAATGAAATTTTATCATGAAATGAATGAAAGAATGTATTTTCGAGGTATTTTTTTCTAACTAGTTTGTAAATATTTTTATTATTATGTATATCAATGATTCTTCGACCTTCAATCACAAGATTAGCCGCGGGCGATACCTCTTTTTCGATGACCTGAAAATCACTATGTATCAAATATTATTATGCATAACAGACAGATAAGTTCTTAATAACAAGATGAGCTTCTACATTACCATTATTTTACTGTCATCAATATCTTCAGTGCTCATCTCAGGCATGAGTAATTTCATCATTTACTTTTGTATTTTCAAAGTAACTAGCATTATCAATATTTTTCGTACTATTAACGTTAATATTTTCTATGCAAAGCCTGAAGATAACCATAAACTAGTTAGTAAGCAGACAAAGCATGTTATTTAAAAGCATAATTTTAAAGGAAGTGGTAAAAATAACGAAATTTTAGCCTTTATAATATGCTCAATGAAAAAATAGGTCACCATAATATTATTGCATCTTTGCACTTTTTAATTCAATTCTACAAAAATCAATTCAGGATATAACAAAGCCGAAAACCACGGTTTATTTTTCACGGTTTTGTCACACCCTGTATTTATTGAATTCTGATAGATTTTGAAAGTGATTTTTGAATGGAATTAATTACTCCCTTTGCTATTATAAGTATAAAGTTTTTTTTGGGAAATTAATCAGGTCATTAATTTATAATCATTACAAAATGATTAATTAAGTAAAAGTAATCAATCATAAACCACAATATAACACTGTGCTCATTATTTAAAAGCAAATTTGGAATTTCTTAGCGACAAAATAAGCAATTTTCTCTGCACACACACACACACAATCATCCGTAGTTATCGTATAGAATGTTAAAGACATGAAAACACACAATGTGCTTAAGTACAAGTTGGTAAATATATGTATAATCATGCAAAATAAATTACTATTGCGTAATGTCTTAATAAAAACATTCCTAATCAAAATGTTGTATGAAATTAGTACCGTCAAAAGTCAGAACATTCCAGGTTCATAGTGAAGTAATTGGTTGCCTATAAATTCGGGTATAAGTATTGCTTGAAAACATCGACCATGTACCCACTTACTTACGAGTAAGACAAAAAAACTTATGACACGTTGCCACGTTTAGATTTGAAAACTTCTGTGAACTACGAGTACGCCCGTGATATCAAATAACCAATCAGAAGCGAGCAAATCATCAACAAAGAGAATCTCACACACCCGCACTCTTGTAATCATCTGACGGTTTTTAGAATAAATCTAACATTATCCGTCTAGTAGGTATATGATCGATGCTTGGCTATTATTAAAAAGACAAAAGGGATTCCAAAATTAGGACCAAGTTCAAAGGTTAAGTTCAATGTTCTAAAGTTAAGAAAAAAATATAATAAGACTTTACTTACAAATACATACAAAAATACTAAATTATTTATTTCATAAATAAAAACAAATATAATATGAAACACCTGTACGTACAAGGTTATGATGCTTGTATTACTATGTTCCAAATTCTTGGAAATCCTACATTTTCTGGATATAAGTGTAAATGAAATATACCCAATATAACCATGAGTTCCGAGTTTTCCTGAGTTCGGTTCAGATATAATGAATTATAATATAAACTATTTAACCAACCTTTTAGCCCTGGCCTTAGATATATTATCGTGTAATGCTCCCTTTCGAGACTTGGAGGTAGCCAGGTTATATTTTTTACATTTGTTTCCCATATTTGAAAAACTGTAACAACATTATTGTAATTCAAGAATTTTTTACTCATTAAATAATATTCATTTACAAAATATTATAATTACCAAAATTGCTTAGTCGCACTATAAATTCACTAGGCGCCAAGGATCACGCGAGGTTTTGCGCGGTAACTCGAGCGATACGTCCACACCTTGTAAAGCCTTGCGGCGGACTGATTTGAAACTGTTTACGAGGATGGTTTTATTGCAGTTTTTAAACTAAATACTAAGAATGAAAAAAAAGGATTTTAGCTAGTTTTTGTTTCGATTTGCGTAGAAAAAGGCATGCTTCTATACTGTGTATCTTTATTTCGAAGAAAAAAGGACTGATTATCCGAAATAAACGTGAAATTAAATCCGCCTTTTTTTGTAAGTTTCACTTTCTTTAAGGACTCGTATCTTTCATTTGGAACAGAAATTTCAAAAATTGTCAATGCAATATTTAGTTGAGGATCTGTTTAATAATAAAAGTTCAATTCTATGTAAAACATGCGAGTGATTTTGAACACATGAGACTCCAAAGTAAGCCCCGTAACATAAATTGGAGAAACAGCTGTTCGTTTAGTTGTTATAGCTCACGTAAAATCAAATAACTTGGAAATGTTTTTTAAAATTTTTTTACTTGAAATGATTGCCTACAATAATTAGCAATTTGAAGTTTCGTAGGATTCATTTTTGCAGAGTTCTTGAGCTTGGAAATCACGCTTTCGGGTCATAATCGCCGTGTACGCTCTTAATCATAATTCACATCGTCAGGAAAGTTAAAATTACATACGAACTTACTTAATTTTTATCTTTCAGCAAAAATAGTTACTTGCCCCATCTGTTTCTTATGATGATAGTACCTAGCTACTGACTCGCATTGCCAATGCTAGCACAAGCAGAGGACAAGACATCTAAACAGTTCACGTACACACCGCCAGATGTCACATAAGGACCACGAAAAGTTAACTGTAACTTGCGGCAGAGGGCGTAACGTTTTCACTTTAGGAAAATTACATGTAGTACTGGTTTCTGTTTCAGGTATAAATCCAAGTTTGGATTTCCATTTATAATCTGTGCCAGAGAGAATAAGGTCCAGTCCATTATCAGTGGTCTTCAGCAAAGATACAACAGCACGCGCGAACAAGAGATAGCTACCGGAATAAACGAAGTCAAGAAGATTTGCAAATTGAGGATACAAGACATTGTAAAAGATGATTAGACCTTAATTACTAATAAATTTTTGATAAAAATATGATTCTGCCTGTAGTGTTTTTATAATTCAATTCGAGTAGTGGAAATTAACTGTTTTGTTTTGCTAGCTGTATTAGTTAGCTCAAGAAAGGGAGTAATTATTTCTTTAGTGCCGGCATGTATTACTGCATGAGCCAAAATCGCTTGCACGTTGCGTCATTTTTTATAACTGACGCCCGAATTTGTGTTTTGTGTGCAAGCTATAGTATATTGTATCTTTTGAATTTAAACAATTTTATATGTATTAGCGTTTATTACAAAGTATTTCAAGATGATAATGCTATAGACCTACACTTAACTAATTTATAAGATGCCCAGAGACCTTTCCACCATGGCATGGGGTTGTCCAGCAACTTCGCAGAACTCTGGCGTGTTGAGAATGTCTTCAAAACCAATGTCAAGGTACCGACCGGTGAGCACTTCATGCTGCAAGTTTGAACTTGGCATAAATGGCAAACGACCCACCTGGAAACAAGGAAAAAACAATATTTTTTATAAGAAATTGGAAAAAGTTGCTTGTGTGTGTGTGTCTGGTGTGCGACAGGTACGGTGTCAAGATTTCCACGACTGCTACAGGCGGTGGAAATCACCTTGACACTGTACCTGTATTTGTTATATGTAATACCTACAGAACAGACGATTTTTTTTATAAAAAGTAATGTATGATTTGGATGTTTAGCAACGTTGGACGTCTTTTGGCTGATAATGATAATGATGATGATTGTAAGATATCTAAGTTCTACATTTGGTGTTTTATTAAGAACTTGTCAGTAAATGAAATAATTTGGTACTTAGCAATAAAATGTATTATGGTGATAGTATTTTTCAGATGACCGTTCATAACTAATACAAACACTCAGTTTCATGAAAAAAATACAATATCTTATGACTGGGCGGATTTTCAACAGTCAAATAACAAATTAAACATTACACACCTTGCTAGAGAACTTCTTTTCCATTGTCAATTTCAGTGGGGCATGTAGACCTTGGATGTTGCGGAGCATGGCCATATTCATCTTTTCCTCATTTAAGTGGTACTGAAATCATTATATTGTTTATGTAGATCTGTTTTATGCTTAGTTATAAACAATAAAACCACGCAATGATAATATCATACACAAGAAAGAGGTAAGTATCACACTAACACTTGAAAATTGATTTCTTTTTAGTTAAAAGTGAAATACCAATATGTTGGTTTAGTCACTTAGGTCAATGATTGAATGCACATATCTTTAGTATGGACGCAACCTGACACAAAAATCGGAATCTTTTAAAGTAAACTATTGTAGCTTGTCCATATTTTGATGTGCTGTTTTTTTTACAGTTTTTATTTAGCTAGTTTTAGTATAAAGTGTATTTATAATTATTTGTTTGGGTCAAATCTAGTAATTGAAATTTTAACCGTTTTGTGTCCACAGATTGATCTGAAAGGGCTTTGGAATTTTTACAAGGGAGTGTGGCTCACTTAGTTTTTTTAATGTTTGCAACAGTGCTGAAATAACAGAAACTCATAAATAATAAGGTACACATGCTAGCACTCGTAATAAATAAAAATTTTGGTCAAAAAACAGATTGAAGTATTGTTTTGTCTTATGAATACTACCCATTTATGTTGCCTATTATATTATTGATAAAACCCTTCTGTTTGCATAACTCAGACCCAGGTTCTATGGTTGGCTTCGATATTTGGATTCATATCTATTGGATCCATTTTTGAAGACCACACAATATAGAAATGCTGTATATCATTGATACTAAGTCTAGTTATGTTTAGCGAATGAATGCAAAATCACTGGTTACTTACATTTCTCTCGGATGCCTGCAGAGGATGTGACACACCAACCTTTACTTTGGTTGCTCCAATACCTGCCACCATTGGATCAGGAATCCCAAAGGTTCCTTCTGCTGGCTTTGTGATCTCAGCATGTTCGGGCTTCACTTTAATCGACGGCAGGCCAAAACTCTGAAATTAATGGAAACAGCATTTAAAAATTATCCGAGGTACCAAAAAGTGTTTGTCATCATTGTTTCTACAAATATAACCTCAAACTGTACCACTTACCATATTGATATTTTTTTGTAATAAGTAAAACAACGCAACACTTTTTCAAGTATTTCGCTTTGTTCGAATTTCAACGAATGTAAGTAGTGTTAGATCAAATTAATTAAGTTTCCCGAAAGCTTGACGCCGCAAAAGCAAAATCGACTTCTTTTTTTTTTGTTGAGCGACGAAGTGTCAATGTCATGTCATTTCATTTTATAGTGACGGGACACGGTGATTTATTTCGACAATAGTTGATTTCGATTTTGTATGTATTTATTATTATAAAAGTCTGTCGCTGTGTCTTAAAATAAAAATAATAAAAAATAGGGTAAAAACATTTTTTTTGTCACAAACCACAACCAAAAATCTTAAAAGATGAACAAAACTTGCACGAGGGCAGCAGGACTCCTATTTTGGTTTCTGATTTCATCTTTTACGAATACATTATTATTATGACTAGCGTTGTAAGTCTACCGTAGCCTACCAAAACGCACGGTAGCCTACCGGTAGGCTTCGGAATACTACGGCTACTAGCTTTCGTAGATAACGTTTATTATGGAATTTGTAAGATATTACAATAAATCATGGTTAAAGCACAGGTTAGGTTTTCTCTGTTAAAATAACAAGTTTTGCGTCCAGTTGCTAGTAGTATTCTATGCATACCAGCTTCGTCCGCAGCTTGTGAAAAAAAACTAGAGCACATTCGGAAAAGTAGCAAATGTGACATCCCAAATCTTGCAATCATTTTAAGTTGAAAGAAAATCCTGTTTTACTTCCTGTATAACTTTTTTGCGGTGACTTTTTGTATCAAAAATAATTATTTTTTATTTTATGTTTTAAAATGAAACATATTAACTAAAAATAAATAATAATCTCTGTTTTAGTAAAATTACCATGATTTGTTTCAAATTCAGGTTAAAGAACATTTATTTCTGACAAGAATTAATTCGTAATACAATTAAATGAAATCTAAGAAAGCTACCGCATCATTATGGTAGGATTCTGAAGTCTACTGTAGTCTACCGGTATGCTACTGCATACTTCGGTAGGCTACCTTGGACTTACAACTCTAATAATAATTATTATGACACGTCTGTGAGTGTTAAAAACATTATGAACCCCAGCCAAAAATGTAGTTTTTCAGGATACTTTTGTATTTCATTGTGTAAAAAGAGGAATAATGCATTTATTCGATAAATTTATTATTTAATTTGCTTATGATCGTTTAATTATCTTTATTGTACTAACTAATCGCCTAAAATCATGTTGAATTAACAAACAACAACACTATTGTCAATGTCAAATTCTGTCGTGTCATTCCCCGTACGTTCAGAAAAAGATTTAAATTATTTAACTGTGGTATTGGCATACAAATACAATCAATGGGCTTCATACCGCCAAGATGAAGGGAGGAAGTCCATTACAGGACTTCATTCCTTTGCTTCGATAACATCCGTGTAGCCCAAACATAATCCGCAGGCGGATGGAAACCAAGTTTCCTCCAAGGTCAATTTGAGAAAACGGGGGATTGGCATTCGTCTGGAACGTGAAATGAGGATTGGGGGTCAACAGGTTATGTGTGCCTACCACAGATTAGTAAGAGTATGGTGCCTACCTTAGACGAAGTATATTATAGACTTGACAGCCGCGTTCACCCGTATGAGACAGATATAAAGTACTTACGTATTTTGGGGTGGCCATGTTCATAAAAATTTACTCCCCACCCATATAAATACACTAGTAACCTTAATTACAATAAATACTTAATTTTACAGTCAAAATCTTTATTTATTTGTACAAAAAAATATTAACATAGGGATAAAACAAAAATTGTGTACAAAAAAAATGTTTAAGAAGGAAATAGGATTTTTAACGTCATAGAACAGAATAAGTCCGCCAATTATACAACTTACAGAGCAATAAAGTTTAAATAAAATAGTCAACAAATAACTTTTATGGGCCGTTAAATGATGTAAGTTTATTAAATAATAACATAAATACGCAACATAAATTTGTTGCGTACATTCAAATATTTGCCAAATAAGTTATCCGTTGCTTTTTCTGAAAGCATTCGGTTTTAAAATGGATAGAACACATGCGAGTGTGCTTGGTAGACTGCCAGTTTTGCCGTCCAGTCGCTGCAATCCAAACCTTTAGTACCGTCTCGTCTTTTGGAAATCTATATAAATGAACACAAATCATAATCAGTTCTAATAATAATGATCACTACAACGCATGAAATGTTCCTCCAGCAATTAAAATACATATACGATTTTAAGAATTATTTAATTATTATTTTTAGTTTAGTTTTACATCCCATTATTTCGACTCTTAATTCTAAATTAAATATTTGGTACTTGGATGACGGAACCATTGCTGGTGACGCTCAATCTGTTCTTTCCGACCTAAAAATACTAATTCATAAATTTAGAGAGATTGGCCTAGAACTTAATTTTTCCAAATGTGAACTGTACATACCTGATTCCAAATTCTCGCCTATTGAGTATCAAAACTTGATTTCTGATTTCATGACTCTGGCTCCGTGCATCAAAATTGTTAATAGGCAATCTCTCCGCTTACTTGGTGCTCCAATTTATGAGGATGCCTTTCCCTTTTTCATTGAGGATCAAATCCAAAAATTCGAACAATCTTCCGAAAAACTTTTCCAAATTAACCCTCATATGGCCTTTTTTATTATACGTTTCTGCACTTTTGCTCCAAAATTTACTTACTATTTACGATCTACACATTTTTGGAAATTCTCAAATCTTCTGTCCAAAATCGACAACCTTTTGAAATTAACACTCAGCAAAATTCTAAATTGTGATTTTACGGATTTTTCTTGGACTCAAGCCACCCTTCCAATTCGTTATGGTGGTTTGGGTACAAGAAAAATCTCTAGCATTGCCCTGCCAGGTTTTCTGTCTTCTGCTCACAGTACGTCCGACCTCTTTAATAAAATACTCTACCCTTCTTTAGGTGTAGTGGAGGTGGCTTACTTGACAGAGGCAAGAAATGCCTGGTCAGTGGCTTGCCCGTTGATCGATCCTCCCAACTTAACTTCCTCTCAAAAAAAGTGGGATGAGCCGCTCTGTTTGTGTGTTCAAAATGAACTATTAGATCACGCAGAGAACACAACAGAGCGTGCTCGCCTACTGGCCGTCTTTCAACCGGAGTCCGGTTATTGGTTGCAGGCTCTTCCTTCAGCCAATGTCGGGACTCTGCTTGACAAGACTACTTTTTCTTTAGCGGCTAGTTTAAGAATCGGCGCCAGGACTAATCAACCCCATCGCTGCCGGTGCGGAGATCACGTGACCGAGTTAGGACATCATGGTCTTTCCTGCCACTTGAGTGCTGGTAGGGTCTCCCGCCATGCCAGCATCAATGACGTCATCCGCAGGGCTCTTGTTGCCGCCAACGTGCCAGCGGTGCTGGAACCCCCCGGCATTTTTCGTGACGACGGCAAGAGACCTGACGGCATGACGCTCATTCCTTGGAAGCAGGGTCGTGCTCTTGTGTGGGATGCCACATGCGTAGATACGCTTGCGCCATCCCATATAAGCAGCACTTCTACTGCTGCTGGCGCGGCGGCAGCCTCTGCCGAGTGTTTGAAAAGGCGCAAATATGCAGCTATCACTGATAACTACATATTTGTGCCTTTTGGCGTCGAGACCTTGGGCACTTGGGGCCCTTGTGCACGTTCCCTTTTTAAAGATCTCCGCCAAAGGTTGACTGAATCAACAGGTGACCAAAAGGCTGGCAGCTACCTCGGACAGCGGATTAGTTTAGCTATCCAGAGGGGTAACGCTGCCAGCATTTTGGGCACCATTCCATATAGCAGCGCTGGGGGTGATGTTTTTTATATTTTATAAATTTATTTTCTTCTTTTTTTCTGTTATTCTGTTATTTAGCTATGTAGTTTATGTGTAAATAAATCACTTCCTCAATAATCTGATAATGTCTGAAGCAAAATATAAATCACTCAGAATTAGTCGATTGGAAATTACCCTTAAATCGAGAACTTTTACCCTTTGTATTGTGGTATCCCTAAAGGTAACGATAACCCAGCAAAATTTAAAATACTAACAAAATGGCTACCGTAAAAGCCATAACCCACAGAGTTGAGCCATAGACGACCTTTTATATTTGGTCAGGTAATAATACAAAAATATTTTACAATTCGATTGATAATTCACTACTTTTTAGGGTTCCGTAGCCGAATGGCAAAAAACGGAACCCTTATAGTTTCGTCAAGTCTGTCTGTCTGTCTGTCTGTCTGTCTGTCTGTCTGTCTGTCTGTCTGTCCGTCCGTATGTCACAGCCACTTTATTCTGAAACTATAAGCATCACATAGCTGAAACTTGGTAGGTAGGTGTATTTTATTCACCGCTTTCCGATTCAGATACAAAAAGTAAGAAAAAATAATATTTAAGGGGGGGCTCCCATACATGAAACTAAAACCTAAAATTTTTTTTTTACTCAAACCTATGCGTGTGGGGTGTCTATAGATAGGTCTTTTAAAATGATGTTGAGGTTTCTAAAACCATTTTTTCTTAAAGTGTAAGGTTTGAGATATAGACGCTTCCAAAGTGGTAAAATGGGCGTCCCCCCCCCTCTAACTTTTGAACTAAGAAAGTGAAAATTTTGAAAAAAAATATATGATGTAGATCTCAACAAAAACTTGCAACGAAAATTGGTTTGAAGGAGATCGAAACAGTAGTTTTTGAGATATTCCCCTTTTTTATCAACCGCAAACATAACTTTGTCTTTCATACAAACACTATGAAAAACAAAGTTATTTTTGCTGTCGCAATATATTGTGATGTTTTCGTTAAGTGAAAGTAAGTGGACCCTGAATTCAGTTAAGGGTGGCACGGAACCCTCAGTGCGCGGGTCCGACACGCACTTAACCGGTATTTTTTCCACTATTATGTATGTTCTTTTATAGGATTTAAGATTAATGCACTTCGATGCAGGTAAAACATATAGGAACAATATAAATGAGGCTTACTTACGTGTGAAATGTTGTTTTCATATTTACGCTCAGTACGGCTTTTACATCCAAGCACACAACAATTTACCATGTTGAGTAAGTAAAACAATCACTCCGTAATCCACAAAACACTTCACTTGCACAAAATTTATTTTAAATTTGCAATTTTATTGTATTTTTCGCATAGACGTCAAATGTCTGCCATTATTTTTAAACTAGCTTTTGCCCGCGACTTCGTTCGCGTGGACTTCAGGTTCGTCCCGTCTAGTCTAGTAATAAGTAAGAAATACGGTAACTAAGCACTGCAGAGCCCTAAATTGTAGCCTATATGTTATTCTGATGTATAAGCTATATTGTGGTAAAGTTTCATTCAAATCCATTCAGTAGTTTTTACGTGAAAGAGTAACAAACATCCATACATCCATACAAACTTTCGCCTTTATAATAGTAGTAGGATTGTGGCAGGCAGAAATTACCTATGAACGGTGATAAGGACAAAAAACAATATCTGCGTCTCTCTCACTCTTAAGTACTTTTGTATACAGCCATCACTTTCTAACTTGTCAATTTTAAATATGTGTCAAATCTACAGGATACATAATCTAAGGTGCCTACCTAGGCCTTTCATAAGTTTGGAGAGAAGTTTTTCCTCGCTTCATTACTAGCACTGCTGATCGTGAAATAATCTTTTTTGATTATTAGCGCCAAAAAATTATACACATTGCATTGCTTTGATCTAGCCAAAAAGGCCGAGAAGCGATATCATTGGTAGCAGTATTTTTTTTGTCAGTGTCTGGTGTCTGGCAGTGTCTGGTTTGACAATGTTTGTAAAAAAAACATCATATTACATCATCTTGGAACATCATCTTGGAATGTTTGTTTGGAAAAATTGTAACAAAATAAGTTTTTCTTATTTCTTTGTTGTTTTTGTCTACTTAGAGAAAGAAAATACATCATAAATAAACATGGCATCCAGAAGTGGCACAAAGAAGAAAGAAATGGTTTGTAACATCAGTTTATATTATTTATACACATAAAGGTCGTTGACCGTAAAGCTGATAGATTGAAGCAATGGATAGGAATTGCAAGTCTTACTCCTCAGCAGTGAAATGTAGGTAGATAATTACATCTTTAATTAATCTTAAAGTCTAAAGGTCTGGGCACACAGCCAGCGTGGCGGGACGGCGAAGTGACGGCGACGCGACGCCGACGGGTTGGACGAGTTGTATAATATAGAAATATGGGAGAAATGACAGACAGCGCCGTCACGCTCGGCAGGGCGGTAACTGGCGAGTCACGTCGGCGTCGCGCCGGGCGCGAATACAAAACACAGCGCGGCGGGACGGGCCACCGTCCCGTCGAACGCGGCGTGAGCGGAACGGCAAGCGTTGTGTTATACGGAGTTCGTATTTAGTAGTCACACAGACGACGGAGCGTGGACGTGTCGCGCTCGGCGGGACGGAGTTTTGTATTTAAATACAACTTTTAGGACCAAAATAATGGATAGTGCAACAACTGAACGTCTGATAAAATGTGTCAGAGGTTCACCATACTGATTTCTCTTCTGGTTCACTTGATGCACCCATAGTCATTTTTTTTTTCTTTCGAGCTAAAGCAAACAAGAGTAAAGATGCTTCCAAGTCTGAATCGCTTGATATCTTATTTAAGAATGCGAAATCACGTCACACCGCGGGCGGAACGGCAGGCGCGACGCCAGCGGGACCGTCACGCCTGCAGTGTGACTGACTCATAGCGCTGGCGTTCCGCCGGCGTCGCGTCGGCGTCGCGCTGCGCCGGCTGTGTGCCCAGACCTTTAAGGTCTGGGCACACAGCCAGCGTGGCGGGACGGCGAAGTGACGGCGACGCGACGCCGACGGGTTGGACGAGTTGTATAATATAGAAATATGGGTGTAATGACAGACAGCGCCGCCACGCTCGGCGGGGCGGTAACTGGCGAGTCACGTCGGCGTCGCGCCGGGCGCGAATACAAAACACAGCGCGGCAGGACGGGCCACCGTCACGTCGAACGCGGCGTGAGCGGGACGGCAAGCGTTGTGTTATACGGAGTTCGTATTTAGTAGTCACACAGACGACGGAGAGTGGACGTGTCGCGCTCGGCGGGATGGAGTTTTGTATTTAAATACAACTTTTAGGAAATAATGGATAGTGCAACAATTGAACGTCTGATAAAATATGTCAGAGGTTACACATTCACCATACTGATTTCTCTTCTGGTTCACCTGATGCACCCACAGTCGTTTATGTTTTTTCTTCTTTCGAGCTAAAGCAAAGAGAAGCAAAGCTGCTTCCACGTCTGAATCGCTTGACATCTTATTTATGTGAAACACGTCACACCGCGGGCGGAACGGCAGGCGCGACGCCAGCGGGACGGTCACGCCTGCAGTGTGACTGACTCATAGCGCTAGCGTTCCGCCGTTAGCTAGGCGTCGCGTCGGCGTCGCGCTGCGCCGGCTGTGTGCCCAGACCTTTAGTATTAAAGTTCATGTTTACACTTAATGTTCAAAGGATCCCGAGGAGATGATGAGACGCAAGTTTCGCGCCAAATGCTTGTTTCGCGCGCTCGTCCGTCTTGTCATGGCGAACGCGTACTGGCTGGCAGAAGCGGTCGACCATTACGAGGGCGTAGAAGATGTGAAGCGAAGGGTCGAACAGGCGGTGCGAGGGAAAGCCAAGAAGAAGCAGCTGTTGAACATAAATGTACGGAATATGGGTTAGGTTAGGTGGTTTTCAGGAGAGAGGCTTTTGGCTTTCTTAAGTCCAACCGTTCAACTTTTAGTTAATGTTGTGTATGCCGTATCATGCAGCCCGTATGCTTGTAAAGTTTTCCAAAAAAATATATTTCTAGAATATACGTAGGTACTTACTTTTGCAGGAATCTCACTAGAGAGTTAGTTAATTCGCTTTTGAATTGGTTATTGATTTTTTTATTGATTTTGATTGTGATGGAATTTATTTGATTGAATTTATTGATTTTGACTGTGATGGAATGTTAATGCTTAAACGCACACTAGCCATGAAACAAAATGGTTCTAATAGTGCTTTTCTCAGAGCATAGCTTTGTGATTAGTTGCTCCTATTATTTCAGGATAAAGCACTTCTTAATAAACCGGCCGAAGAAAGAACTGATCAAGAGAAGAAATATATTTACCGAATTATTGGCGGATTGAAGTGTTTCAAACGCTATCCTAATGTAAGCATAAACATTATAAGTCCCAACGTTGCTTAAAAATACTTATATTAAAAGAAAGGTTTAGGAATGCAAAGCAAATCATACTAAGGTTGGTAGGTTTTAATTTAGGAAGCTATAGGCAGCTCGTATCTAATCCACGTTTACCTCCAAACTGATCTTCGGTTTAGCTGTTTATTCAGAAGTTGACTCACACAGGTTTTTACTTTATTAGCACGTGAAAAAGAAACTGGCAGCCGTAACATACTTCAAGTACTACAGTCCCGGGCGGCCTATAGTCCGTCAGCATCACGAAGCGCATGCGCTGTATTTCATAGTCACCGGTGACGTCATCGTCAGCCAGATGATCTACGATGAGCTTCTTTCTAAGTATGTGTCGGTGGACATCGGCGTTATGCACCAAGGGGACATGTTTGGCGAAGTTTCTTTATTGCATAACATACCCAGGACTGCTACCGTGACAACAACTGGTTATTATTGCATAGTTTTGATGTTTGTAGTGTAAGGCTGTAGGTAAATCGTCATGCGTTAGTTAGATCGTGATACTTAAGGGCTCTAGTTTTTCATATTCATCCATACTAGGATTAAAAAGATCCGTTAAAAAAAAAGTTTATATTAATTTCATAGTACTAATGTAAGCCTTGTTATCATTATAACATTGCGATCAATGGATATTAATAATAGAATTATGTAAAATATAAAATTTGAATCACCAACCAAGAGAATATTAGAACTAGTCCACGTCAAGTTTACCGAATTCGATCAAACAGCGTGTCTTAGAAACCGATGTAAATATTTACTACTAGCCATACTTGCGTCGCTAAGGAATCAGTCTTGCACTCGTCTTGTAGGTCACTGTGAGTTGCTGGCACTTATGAAAGAAGATTTCAAAAATGTCCTCCAAGCTTCTGTGCAGAAACAGTGGGATGAAGTCCGCCAGGCCATGTCGGCTTTTACATACTTTGACGCTCTTGATGAGGTAATTTTGATCTTATTAAATGTAAGTTTTTATACAGTTGGAGACCTTAGTAACTCATTAAACCCACCTTTACGGGCTACTTCACGATTCATTAACATAGTGTAATGTGTACCTGTGACCACGGACAATGTAAAGAGTTCAAAACATCAGGTCTTAAATAAAATGGCGAAGTTATCCGCAAATGCGTATTAAAAATACTTAGTTCAAATATTGTGTTAACTTTAGAAGTAAATAGGTATAGTCTTTTAAGTCTTCAAACTTCAATAATACCTATTTGCTGTGTAAAGTATAGTTGAGTACTAACCAGCTGTACATTCATACGGAAGATGAATAAATTGCAAATCATTAGCAAACAGTGTCTAACTTTTCGTTTGATTGATAGGTAGCTAGGCGTGAAGGTTGTATAGTGGCAAAAATGAAGTCGTACGAGATAAACGAAACGCTCCTGGGCGACGGCGTGGGTGTGCCCAATTTTGTCTACTTTATACTGTCGGGCCGTTGCCAGATGATTGAGACCATTCAAGTGGTCGTCACCACCCACTTGGGCAAGAATTACTACACGCTCTATGATCCGTATGTGAGTATCGAATGCCTAGCCTAAGGTATGTATGCCTAGAGCTACTTCAATATTTAGTAAGGTATTGGTCTAATATTCATATTGAGAAAAGGTAGGTAGGCTGGGCACTCCCTGTGCTCTTGCGCTTCGCTTGACTCTGTTTAGGCGGGCCTGCCGTGACCAGTTACAGAGTGTAGATTTCAATCTGTGCACTGTGCAGTAACTTAGACAGGTGATCATATGCTTACGAAAAAAATTAATTAAAGTTAGCCTGTAAGCATCCCACAGCTGGCTGGGCAAAGGCTTACCTCAAGTGTGAGGTAGTATGAGCCATACGAAAAAAAATACTAACAAAATTTAAACCACCTTCGAAAACTCACTAAAAAGCTTACAATAACTCATGACTTCTATTTAAGTGAAACAAATAATTTGAAGTCGGTGCAATATTATTATCTGTTGTTGCAACGGTCTACAACAGCTACACACATCATGCACATGATATGATGACAGACAAATGTGTTATTTTAAGACGAGGTGGGTCGGGTATTCCTAAAAACACGTTTCTTTTTTCCATTTTCGAAGTAGTCAACAGTGAAATTGAAATGTAATAAAATTTATCAATACCATTTATGAGGATAATTAAGACTTAACCGATGGAAACACGATTTGTTAAAGTTGGCTCGATAGACTTTACAAAGTTTCCTTATAATTTAATCGGTATTAACGGTTTTTATTCAAAATAATAAAAAAACTACTTGACCGATTTTGATGAAACTTACTCTGACCCTTTCGTTGGAGTATGGAGTATATAATTTAAACTCATTAAAAACATCTTGATACTTATGACTTCTCACTGCTACGAAACCCGAGGACAAAAATACAAATATTCAATTAACTTACTACACTTACAAAATTTTGAGCACGTGCTTGGAAGCTTAATTATTGAGATTACCTTACCATACTCAAATATAATCCAATTCCAATGACATGTCGAATAGATAACCTTTTTTTATTAAGTCGAATAAAAATATAACATAAACATAATATATTTTACTTATTTAGATAGATAATATTATTAGAAATAAATCGAAAGGCAATGGTAGGTACTAGAAAGATCTCCGTACATGAGCCACGGAACGTCTACCATGAACTAAGTGCCGTAGAAGGTTTGAGAGCATTTGTGGGAACCTCGGAAACGGAACTCGGCCTCAGGAACTCAGACGCAGATTTTGTACTGTACCGCGGTACTGTACAGCGCTGACCTTGCCTAGCCTGGTCAGCGCTCGGACACTCAAGCCAGCCGACCAAGTCGGTATTATCTGGTCACGGAACCTGGGTCACGGAACGGAGACCGAGGAACTCGCACAGTGGATCTCTAGAACCTTCTGTTTAGCATTCAGGACTGGTCTCGGAACCTTGGACTCAGAACTTGGATTTTTATTTAGGTTAGGGAGGGTAGGTTGGAGGACTAGACATATTAGCCAACTATTTGTGAATTTTACAAAAATAACTTGAAATATTTCGTTAAAAATATTATGTTTTGTTGATCTCACTGCTCTGGTCTAAACAACAAGGTCCTACTTAGTTTTATAAAATTTGAAACGTTATACATACTGTGGATATCCATGTCAGGAGTGAGGAGATACATAGGCGCTGATGGAGAAAGCGGTGGCAAAACCACTGCCTTTTTACATATTAGTAAGATAACACTTGGTTAAGTATCACTTTGAACAAAATGTTAACCCGGAATAAATCACAGTATCAAATTACAATGTTATCACGGCAAATTGAACATAAGTAAAACACAGTGAACTGCGCGACACGGCGGTCGAACAAAGAATGCGCCCGCCGCCCCAACTGACCGCTTGGTCGAAACGTTGAAATGTTCCTTGCAGATACCCTCAAAATATATGTTTTGTGTAAATGGTCTAAGTAAAATATTAATTTCAAGGGTCAATTAAGGTGCCTTTTTTCACTACGATAATAATTTAATGACGTCGAAATATACATAAATGAGAAAACAGGTTTGAATGATTAAAACAAAATGTTTTTTAGCCGGTAGTCGGAAATACAAAATAATATTATATCTTGAATTGCATGCAAAAACCACGTAACGGAGTCAAAAACATACATATATGTCGAAACGATAACCTCCTTTTTTTGAAGTCGGTTAGAATTGATACTCATTTTTCTAAATAGGTAGCGTTCGACGCTTAGGTACTCGTTATCGCCTTTCTATCTTTAATTTCCCAACAGGTTCCGGAGGAAGAAAGCGAGCAAGATTTCGACCAAAAATACTTCGGTGCTTACAAAAACCTGAATAAGGAAAGCAAAGAGTCTCGTCGCTCAGGGGAAAGCGGCCAACAGCATTCGCAGGCACAATCACAATCACAATCTCAACCGTCAGCGTCAGCGTCAGCGCGCGAAGGATCCTCGAAAACGCTTGAAGTGCCCAGGAACTCCAGTATTCTGAAGCCAAAGGGAGAAAGCGTACAGGTGATACTGCCGGAATCGGATGAGAAAAGGACAAGCGAGCAGAGCGACACGCTGAGAGAAGAACGGACGTCGTCGGTCAAGTCGCAAGTTCTATTCCAGCCCTCGGTGCAGACGCGACCGTCAGTCAAGTATGAATAAATTCTTAAAAAAGGTAAAAGTACTAAATTTTATTTTAAGGAATGTAAAAATGATTTGTTTTTTACAGGTTGAGTATTATTCCCGAAACTAAAGAGAAACCAGCCAATCTCCGGACTTATTTTATGCAGGTGATGTACTAGAATCATTTTTTATTATTTATACGTACCTAGCTTAAAATTTAATGGATTAAAATATGATAATGGATCGGTACCATGTACTCTGTGATCATGGTACTTGCAACAGTGCAAAATATCAGAGACTCATAAATAAGGTAATATAGAAGCAACAATCTCGTATCGGACTTTTCTATTCATATTTTTTTTGTTATCATCTTACCTGTTTGTTACCTCGAGGAAGTCTAAATGCCAGAGAAGACAACCCTAGATAGAATATCCTGGCGCAGATATGTGAGGAGACCCGACCCCAGATGATGGGTATAGGGAAGGACGACGAAGAAGAAGAAGATATTTTTTGTTATCATGATAAATGTCTAGTTTACCAGGAGCGTTCATGTTTCAGGTGTGTCAACTAAACCCGGGGTCAAGTTTCGGCTTTGGCGAGAATATGCGTGACCGCCGGATTATTGCTTTGACACCGGTCGACTGCATGCTCCTGCCCAAGATATGGCTGCTGCAGAGAAATACCGCCAATATATGGTCGCGCATTCAACACTATCTGGAGAAAAAGGTGCGAAGTTGTGAATCACCATCATCATCAGCAGCAGTACATCCACTGCTGTACATACCTCCCCATGGTTTTCTATATTTAGTCTGACTCCATAGACTGCATGCTGTTGCTTAAGGTATAGCTGCTCCAGCAAAATACCGCCAATATCTGGACACGTATTAAACACTACTTGAAAAAAAGGTGTGAAATTATGCATATCACAATTTTTTTTTGCTGAGGTAGAAACTTAAAGTCTTTAAGTTTGTCGACATAGTGCATATGCAAGCTTTGTTCAGCAAATAAGTATTAAATAAACTGCAAACAAAATATGTTAGCCCCGTACACCACAACCACCTTTGGTTGCTTTGGTTACACACCATCCTCATAAAATCTTCGTTATAGTTATGATTAGATGGTACAACCGAGCCTAATTTGGTTAAGGTATGTAATTATGACGTAAATCGTACATCAATACCTACATTAAGGTATATAAATTTGTCTAAGTTTAAATTGAGCCATACGTCGATCCTAATCTAATGTTAATGTTCTATTCAATTAATTCTGTGCATGAGCTCATTTGCCGTTAGAGGCTAATAGCTAATTACGGCCTCCCACTTCTTACTGTAACACAATGTTTTAATTTATTTATCGTAGTCTGTTTTAAGCTTAAAAGGTTAAAGAGGGCAACTACGAGTACCTTACTACCATATTATTTAAAGTAGCAATAAATAAGTACTTGTTTTCCATCGTAGCATTAACGGACATTTTCACACTTTAAGGGATGCCCCATTTTTTTAAAACATTGGTCCATAGAGATGGACGTAGAACAGTTATGATCCTGGAAATACTTATTTCCTTATGAAAAAATAAAGCAACACGCAAAAAGATTGCTTGAAAAAATGGGTGATCTTGGTTAATGGGTGATCTTGCCTCTAGACTAGATCAGGCAGACGCGGGTATAGACAGGGATAACGATGGGGCGTCTATATCCAATATTTGCGCTAGTGATCCAGTTAATCCGACAGCTTCTGCTATTACTTAGCTGACAAGACCCGTTCTTTCTGAAACTTCATTTCCCTAAAAGAAGATTTGTTTTCTAGCCCAATCTAATAAATATCAAATTTGTTTCTTCTAGATACCAACCAAGAAGCAGTTGTTCAAAGAGTTTGTCTCCCACCGCCGCTGGCAGGAGTTCCGCGAGCAGTTGGTGACGGATGTCGTCGCCAGGTCCAACACCGTCAACTGGACCTCACTACATGATGTGCCGTACTCCATCAGGATGGAGGAGTTGCTTGATATCTAGTTAAAATAATTTATACTTAAACCGACCCAACTACTTAAACCAACCAATGAGCAGTTATTCAAAGAGTTTGTTTTCCAACGCCGCTGGCAGGAGTTCCGAGAGCAGTTGGTGACATACGTCGCGGTCAGGTCTAACACAGCCAATTGGACCTCACTACACGAGGTGCCTTATTCCATCAGGAGGGAGGAGATGCTTGATATTTAGTTATAATACTAATTTTATATCAACTATAAAGCAGTTATTCAAAGAGTCAGTCTCCCAAGAAGCAGTTGTTCAAAGAGATTGTCTCCCACCGCCACAGGCAGGAGTTCCGGGAGCAGTTGGTGACATACGTCGTGGTCAGGTCTAACACAGCCAACTGGACCGCACGCACTATTCCGTGCCGTATTCCATCAGGAGATGCTTGATATTTAGCTTAAAAACTTAATTTACTTAAATGGAATTTAACAACTTTTTCTCTGGAGTCATGAATGAAATCTCAAACAAAGTTTCAGATGCTCTTGTATATAAATCTGTTTGACATCAGTATGGAAATTTTTATTTCTCAAGAAGATTGACTTAAAGTTGTTTTACATGTTATACATTATTTACAATTTTTAGGTAGCGACTCACCTTCTTTATAATCTAGTTACATTTAGGAATTTATACGCTTCTTATAATTAATTTGTTGTTATACGTGCGGTTTTGTTATTCATTAAAATATATTTCATTTGTTTTATGATCGTGTTTTAATCTTCTATTATTATAAAATGCTTTGTCCTGAATGATTCACTGACTGATGGATCAACGCACAGCCTAAACCGCTGATCGTAGAGACCTGAAACTTGGAAGGTGTGTTCTTTGTATGACGAAGGGATCCGATAAGAACGGATTTTCCGAAATTTCACCCCTAAGGGGTTCAAAAGGGGGTGCAAAGTTTATATGGGAAAATGTGATTCCTTGGTCCGATCTACTTCAAACTTTGCATAAACATTCTTTAAAAATATTAATGAAAAATACGTATCGAATTTATTTGAAATTTATCTCGTAACGGGGTTAAAAAGGGGTAGAAAGGATTTTTGGGGGTGATTTGCTACAAAGTTGATATAATACTCTTTAGTGGTTATCAAAATAATTATTATTTCATTTTTGACAGTCATTTGACATATCTGAGACAGAATGTTTTGACACATGTTTGTTATTTATTTATGTTTGTTATTTATTTTTATGTTTGTGATTATATTCTCTTTGAATTTTACTCTCGAGAAGAGATTTTATCATGATTTTTGTGTTGAAACAGGGTAGGTATCAAGCAATCTGTGTCCAGTGTAGTATGCAGATCGTTTGTTCATATTGTTGGTGGACATTCTACGCTGTTCCTGCGGTCGATGGGTATCCGACCTGGAACTTTTCTGCAAAATTTTTCGTGGAGGCCTATGTTAAGCAGTGGGTGGCCATGGGTGTTGATGATGATGATGAGGTAGATCCCTACATATAATTTTCCCTTTGAATTCAAACAAAGCTCAAGTTCAAACTCTTAAGGTAGCGGGGGAAGACCATGAGAAGACTTGATATGTTATGTGGCATAATGCTGTGTAAGCGCACAGAGTAGCCTGGTCTTTTTAGCACCCGAAAGAAATATACGATTGACGAAAGGCGTAAAATAAAAAGATAATATCCCCGTGTAAGTTTAACCAGATTAAAGACCGGGCTACGTGTTGAGTCTACACAAAATAAAACATTTGTCTATAATTTAAAAACTAATGTTCTGTTGGTTTGGCTGAAGGCGCTAATCACGGGAACTATTGGTCAGGTTATAAAATATAATAGATACATTGTTAAATAGTGAATTATCGGGGTAGGCTTTTTAATTAGTTTAATGCTTAGGAGGCTTATAAATATTTTTGCTACGATCTATGGGAACGGAGTAAAACTAAAACGTGCGTACGAAGTCGCTGGCGGGCCGCTAGTCTATACATATAAAAGGCTTTGTCCTGAATGACTGACTGACGGATCAACGCACAGCCTAAACCGCTGGTCGTAGAGACCTGAAACTTGGAGGGTGTGTTCTTTGTATGACTTAGGGATCCGATAAGAACGGATTTTACGAAATTTCACTCCTAAGGGGTTGAAAAAGGGGTGCCAAGTTTGTATGGGAAAATGTGATTCCTTGGTCCGATCAACTTCAAATTTTGCATAAACATTCTTTAAAAATAATAACGAAAAATGTGTATTAAATTTTATTTAAATTTATCTTGTAACGGGGTTAAAAAGGGGTAGAAAGCTATTTTGGGGATGATTTTCTCGAAATTGATATCAATACTTCTTGGTGCTTACGATTGAAATATTTTTTATTTCATTTTTGACAATCATTTGACATATCTGAGACAGAATGTTTTGACACATGTTTGTTATTGATGTTGCTCTCTAGAAGAGATTTTATTCCTTAGAATAGTAAATAATATTGTTTTGTGTTCAAAAAGGGTAGGTATCAAGCGGCATGTGTCCAGTGTAGATTGCAGATCGTTTGTTCATATTGTCGGTGGACATTCTACGCTGCTCCTGTGGTAGAAGGGTGTCCAATCTGCAACTTTTCGTGGGGGGGCTATGTTTAGCAGTGGACGGCTTTTGGGTGTTGATGATGATGATGGCGTAGATCTTTACATAGAATTGTCCCTTTGAATTTACGCTTTGAATTCAAGAAAGTAGAGTATTCGCTATAATAACCGTAAACAAAGCTAAAGTTCAAACTCTTAAAAGGTATCGGGAGAAGACTTGAGAGAATTTGCTTCTCCCACAGCCTGTATGTGGCATGATGCTGTGTAAGCGCAGAGAGTAGCCTGGTCTTATTAGTACCCGAAAGAAATATAAGTACGATTAACGAATGGGCGCAGGAAGTATTTCTATTTCGTTGTAAAATAAAAAAAGATAATATCCCCGTGTAAGTTTGACCATTAAAGACCGGGCTGCGTGTTGAGTGTACATAAAATATAATAAATAAATAAATATGCGCCAGACACCACACCAAGGGTCTGGTTTCGTGGTAAGGAATTATCTTCCTTGTGTTACGAAGTACCAGACAACGATTATGACGGGTGCGTCTCCCATAAATACTTAAATACATATAACATCCATGATTTAGGTACAAATGTCCGTGCTCATCACACAAACATTTGCCCCTTGCGGGATTCGAACCCTCGACGGCCAGCGTAATAGTCAGGAGTGCAAACACAAAACGCGTCGTCGAATATAACATTTATCTATACGCATTTCTATGTATATATTTTAAAACTGGATGTTTTCGTTTTTTTGTTTAAAGGCGCTAATCACAGGAACTATTGGTAAGGGTATAGAATATGATAGATAGCTAATTTATCAGGGAAAGCTATAGAAGTAGTTTAATGCGTATAAGTATAGGCTTATAATTTTTCGCTACGATCTATGGGAACGGAGTTAAACTAAAACGCGCGTACGAAGTCGCGGGCGGGCCGCTAGTTATAGTATAATACAGTAAACTTTCGTTTTCTATCTGCCTATTTCATTAGGGGTACTTATATTTATTTTACTAGTTGAATCAAACTCATTGATGGCTCATTGTTAGCCGTATAAGGTGTTGCTAAGAAATGTTGCTTCGGTTTTGCGAGGGCGGAACAGGCTGGGGCATTTTATAGTGAATAGTGAACCAGCTGCCTATTTTGAGAAGTCGACGTGGATTTCTTACCATGCAGAAAGGATTTTACCATAGAACAACGCTAGTAAGTAGGTATCATCAATGTTATTTATCTATAGATATCATTAGAACTAAGTTATTTGTCCAAGAATTTATTATTTGGTCCGTGGAAAACCAATTAAAAAGTATGTAACAAACTTTGATGATGATGTCATTAGTTCAAAGAATACGACATGAGAGACTATTTTAAGAACTTATCAATACTATGTTGTTGAATTGATGACGTTAATAATTATTATACGGATCATTATTCAAATAATTTAATCTCTCCGACTGGTTTATTAATGTGCATTCTTAATTTCGTTTCACAGACATCAGTACTTCAATTTGGTCAATGGAGTTTAAATTTATGAATTTTCTAAATTCACTGCTCATAGTTTGATCAAAGCTGTAGAGACTACATCTGATAGGATGGAACAGAACTTACCTACATTAGGGTATTAAGTTTTTTTTAATAAATCAGAATTTTAGGATGTAGTTAGGTGATGCTCTAACTTGTCTTCTTAAACTTAAGCTTAAACTTAACTTGTCGGTAGAGTAATTGCCATTCTTTTCTTTTGTTTGCCTTTTTCTTGATCTCCTGATATGACATCACATTTACTTTTTCCTTTACTTGGTCGAAATAACTTCTCCTAGGTTTTCCTCTTCCCCTCTTTCCTTCCACTCTAACCTAACTAGCTCAACTTGTATGATACACAATAGTAATGATTATTCAAAATAGTCGTAATGACCTGGCAAGTGGGCATCAAACACTTGCTAGGCAGGTTTGTGAGCAGTCCTTGTCCGTTCATCATTGCAAATATCTATTACTTCTATATACTCGTAACTTCGTAAGAAAAGGAGCTGGAAAATGTATCATCATCATACTCGTAGCACTTCGCGTTCGTAGCGTTGTCGAAGTGAAAAAAAAAACAATAATATGTAAGTTTGTATTTGTTGGTTGTTTTTTCTTACGGTTTGTCCCACAACTCCACGTTTGGTTGGTTATTGGTTTGTAGGTAGTCACATTTTGTTATATTGACTGCCTTGAAGCTTGTCGATGTTGATATTTCTTCATCCTCGGAGTAACATATGTGAACATACGTACAAATATTTCAAAAGCTAATTTCAAAATACGACAAACGGCAAGAACGATATTGCTTGAAACGGAATGGTGGAATAGTTTGACGTATCGCGCGTAACCAAGGCAACCGGTTTAGGCGGGAAACGCCTACGCGGAATCGCTTGCTTGGGGTTCGGTACAGTCAGCCGCGCTAATACATTCGACCGCAGTGCACCGCGAGAAACGACCGCGCGATAACCCGACGACAGCCACGGCTGATCGAAAGTCGTTACTTGATAATGTAAATAAACAAACTCTACTTATCATAACAACGATTGTAATCTAACAACTAACGAACTGAGAGCAACTAGTAGTAGAGCGACTTTATTCAACGTCTAACCGGACCCTACGCTGGGTAAGTGTTTACGTTTACCTCTTCACTCTATAGGTATATTTAAACTAACTAGTGTAAGTAATAGTTCATAAGTATTAAAGTTCTAATAAACTAAAATTATTAGGTACTTAAATACACGTAGATAAATAGATAAAGAACTCTATAAGGTACATTACGTAGAGGTGCTTATAATTTAAGGATTGTGAGATACTTATTACGGCATACAAAATATCAGATTTATTTTAAATTGTTCCAATCAACAGCTAATAAACATTTGTGATAGTTTATTATTTATTAAAGGTTAATTAAAAGACAAATCATAAAAAGAGTGGGTTAAACCGAGTCTACAAACAAGTTTTTCTTACTCCTCGAATTACCTTCTTTTAGGTCAATTAAGCTACTGAGCTACAATTTTATTCTAATAATATATTCTCAGCATTTAGTAAACGACTAGGTACTAAAACATATCCACTGTGAGAAAAGAAGATGTTATGTAGTCAATAAGTATAATTGTTTGGAATGGCTACAGTTCTCGAAACATAATTACGAAGGTGGCATTGAGCAGTAATCGACTAAAAATATGCTGCAGTTATGTCACCTGCTCTGATTGCTTCATTTCAAGGAATTATGTTACACAAGTCTCAACAGAATAATTTGCTTTATTGAAATTTATGTTTCGTTTTAAGAGATGTCTAGACGAAACCAATCTTAAATTAGATAGAATAATATTTGGCAATATTATAGTTTTTTAATGTGATAAAATTATGGATAGTAGAACTACACGAACGAAGGTAGCGTTAAACGCTACCGGGCTCCTGGAGCTCTATTATTCAAAAATAGCGCCCCTGAAATTTATAATATATCAGACTAAGGTGCAGTAAATAAGGAATAATTAGTGAGTTGATTAAATGGTTAGGGAGTTACTGGTTTGAACTATAACGATGCGACTGTTACCTCATGGGGTAGAAAAGTGGTTTGATAGCTGCGTCAAAAGCATCTTTGCGCGTATATGCTGATGTAACTTCACCTCACTAATTCCCGTATACATAATTAATTATTTATTTAATTGATTTGTCTGTCATCCACTTCGCAAAATGCTCTTTGTATAGAGACAGTTCAAGGCTGCATCTAATGTATTAATTGCATTATATTGTATAAACTTTAGGATAACAGCATGTCTGTCTATTTATAATAATAGCAGTGACCTTACCATATAGCCTCTGATAGTTCCTGTATTGCCCAGCCAAGAGATCTATTCATGTTGAATTGGTCGATGACTACATCTGGTTGGTTGCGAGGGTTATCAGTAAATGAGCTAAATTGAACACAGTTTCAATGATATACAAGATCATATTTTAATAAACATAAACACATTTATACTTACCTGTGACTAGGATCCTGTGTATGAATAATGAATGAGGCAAGCTAATTAATTATTGATAAAATTATGGGTTGCTGTACAATAAATCAGTCTGGATGAATTTTATTATTTCGGATGGCTTATTGGATGGCGCGCTCGCCATAATATTGGATCATTATAAGTCAGTGACCCTTACACAATAAGTAGTAAAATATTAGTATGAATGAATTTAATTAAGACACATTAATTTTGGAAATGTAGAACTATGTAGGTTTACATAGGGTGGTCTTTGTAGAAAGATATGGTAGAGCACAATTATATTGATTGTATTAGCAGGACAATCAAAAATAGAATAGAATCTTCTTTGCCTGATGATAAATGATAGATCCAAGGTTCCAATAAAGATTATTCGCAAAGATTCAAAACTGACGCGATGGCCCAGATACGAATTTATTCATTTTTCATGACGACAGCGACTCGTACCACCTGGCACTGAATTAGCTTTTCTTTTTATCGGCGACTCGCCCACTGAGTTACAATTTTTGTGCAGGGCACATACATAGTCAGCGACAAACAGGTACCTACGATACGAAAGATCAGGGGAATTTCTACAGTCAAAATATAAATTGCTAGGCAGCACCGAAACGAATACTTAGACATGCAGACTTATATAAATATCTAAGATTAGTGTAGGTGCGCTAAAAAACGATTTATGGCATATACCGTCTCTTTAAAGTTTTTATTCCGCGTGGTAAGATATTTTCACTTGCCATTTAGTGTTCAGCAAGGACAAGGATCACCGGTGTAATATAGGAAGTTAAAGGTGCGAGTCATAATAAATCGCTTTCCGACAGCGATGGTAGTGGGCGACACCGAGGGCGGCCATAATGAGTAATAGCTGGTATACTGCTGCCAATTTAATGCACACGACAATAACACTCCGTTATTGTTGGCAGTAAATAAACACTCAATCTCGAAGTTACATTTACATTACGTCATTTACACTTTTGCTGGCCACTTCACACTTATTTCATAACAAGGCACACAAACATTACTTCTAAAATACAATAAGTTCGAATCTTCTGAGAAGATTTTGCTATTGTTGGCCAAATAATGCTCGACTTATATCAGTAAATTGAATTGGGGATATATCTAACGAATGAGTTATTAATCAGCTATATCAGTGAATCTCTAGAATAGGTTGCCAAGTAAAACTAGATATTATTTATTATACCTTGCCTTTGTTCTTCATGATACGTGTTTGGCTCTATTTAACTACACGAAAAATAAAATGAAAGCCAATTTCCCCCGAAATTTTGTCATTGGCTTGCCAACAGCGTCTTTAATGCCTACGCAACTTACTTCGCACCATTCATGTGATTGCTTTTAAGGCAGAACAGCTTTCTACGATCAGACTGCTTTTAATTTTTTGCGAAACGATTAACTCTCCTTAAATGGCTGTCAGCGTATCGTGAAGTACCCCGTACCCCCACGATACTGTAACTGCATGGTTTTCTACTTGGGAATTTTTTAAAAGACAGTGTATGCATACACGTACTTATATAACACAAGTCTTCTTCATTTGTGTCAAGTATTAACTTATTTTATACCTTTGTAGGTAAGGTAGAGTCAAGGTTTGCGTCTATGTATGTATGTATGTCTATTTAGATTGATGATCTTACGCAGTAGTCAAAATGGGTATGTTACCTACATACCGATTATACATCGACTTGCGGTTTCTTTGATTCACTGTGTTTTTACACAACCAGCTAAACTTATTCATTGTTTTTTCAATAATCAAAAGCTTGCGTTTACTTTTAAAGTAAGTATTTGCAAAAAAGGCATCTGACGATAAAGCAATATTGCATATTGTGTAATCTAGTATGAAAGTTGGAAATGAGTGCATAATTGTTATTATTGTGCGAAGCATTCTATCTTTTTGACTGATTTCAGACAGTACATATATACCTCCTTGTATGTGTATCATAGACTAAGAGAAAAACTAATCTGTCATTGAGTGACTATATGTGTCATAGAGTGACAATTTGTATTTTTTTATTATTTTGTCATGAGGTGGATTATTTTATTGTTTTGCGAGTTTTAGAAATAAGTTGATACAATCCAATAGCACGTTCTATGCCTCTTTAAGGATTATTTCATTGTAATAATTTATTTTGGAGATCTATTTAACTTTTAGAGTGAATCGACAATGAATCAAAAATCTACCGTCAGCACAGCCACATCGGTACTGTACTGTTGTTTTGTTCACCAATTTGAATTTGAATTTCCTATTCATTGTGCTTACTTTTCAGTAACGATAATTATGTTAATACTTATGGTTATCGTTAAAGATCTTTATTTCTCATAAGATTTACAAATTCACTTACTGAGAAAACACAATTATCAGTTAAAATTAAACACAGATGAGCGTACAATACAATAAATACTTAAACACTTAAATACTTAACTTTTTAATCTGGTTTATCTAGCAAATGCAGAGGCATCTCGCTATAACATAATGAAACTGTTAAGAATATTTTAAATATTGTCTGTTTTTATCAACATCAAGCTATTATAATTTATTACTATTTATTGATTCCGTGCTTTTCATGAACAGTATTGTAAAGGCCGTATGATATCATTTGCAAACTTGTATCGGATGACGTTACCAACTTTTCGCTTGCTTCACACAGGTCATAACACCGATATCTAGAAGGACCGAAGCACGAATCCGGACGTCTTCGTCTCTGCCCAAAAAGATCTATCCGTGTGAATCACTCATGGGAGTGCGTCAGAACCCTTGGACGCCGACTAAACGAAGAGGGCCCATTGCAGCCGAAGCCTCCAGCCCTGGACCGGCTGTGGTCTCCCTTCCAACTTTAATAGGTATTTGGAAAGTTACTCATACTTAACTCATAGCCTCAAAACTGGGCATGGTTCTGATTCTTTACAGATATGATTCCTTGATTAACGATACATTGGTGTTTTTGCTCTACTGGCGTAAATCAAATGATTGCTTGTGTGTGTCTTCTACGATAAAGATTGTCATTGTAGATTCTGATTAAGTGCATTTCAAGGCAGACAGGGTTATAAACAGTTATTACCTGGCAACTAGACGGCTAATATAGAGATCCCACTGTCTTCCCGGTTGAATAGATACTGTCATGGATCATTGACTAGATATACTTGAAGTGAGTGAGTTACTTAGAAGTAAGATGTTGGATTAATATTGAATCAATACTCCCTATTATTTAACTTACTTTAGCCTAATACTTCGAAGCAAAGAAAAAGACGTACATAAAATAGAAAACATCACCTTTAAACCTAAGTTCGTAGTAAGTACTTAGTTTTACTTTCGTGATTCTAGCGATAAAAATTAAACTTCTGAACTTGAGCTATTTCTGTACAAGTAAGTAAGAGGCACTAGTTATTCTTAAATCAATTTGTCACAAAGGATAACTAATATATGACTTTGGCCTTGTATATTTTAATCTCATTTCCGAAGCAAAATAAAAGTAAACATGTTATTCATCGACAATCGAAGTCGCGCAAATATTCCACATAAGTAAACATAAAAAAAACCCGGCGTTATACAAAATGTTTAGACTGATAACGTTTGAACATCTTTACGGTAAGTGAGTACATTATGTATGGTCATTTCTTTTGTAGATCACTTAGTTTCGGCTGCTCAATGTGCGCGTCGCGTCGCGCTGATGTCATCCGGAGGCAGCGAGATTATCGCTCGCTCGCGAACCGCGGCCTCGCTCGTTTTGTTGGTACACAACGTGACATCATGTATTATTTCGCGCTGAGCATTGCCGAACCAACTTTTTATTCCTGAGCAATAATAAATCAAAGCGTTATTGACCTTTACGAAGCGCGCACGCATCTTAGACTTACCGGTTTTGTGACTTGTTTATCATAATTTTCTAAGGTACTGCTACTCGTGACTGTTTCATTTCGCGAGTGACATCTGTTCTCATAAGTGTCTGATTGGTCCATCTACACCGTTTATAGGTATCGCCTTATGTGGGCGAAAACATTGACCCTGTCCAAGGTGAGGTCCATTCTGCTCGAGATACAATTTACTGATTGGAAAAATAAGTCGTGTGTCGTTTCAACTTTGTTTTAATCTTCGAGAAACGCAGCTATCATCAATCGAATTGAAGTAACATAATAATTGGGTAATATTGAACGTTGCAGGCAAACCACCCCAAGAGTCACGCAGGCCTCGAGCACCCGCCTTCACGTTTGGACATAAGCTTGAACTTCCCGGCAGTTTCAAAGCGGGACCTGGACCTGCTTCTTACAATACAGGGGGAATGACTTCAAAAGGTGAGTTCACCATTTCAGTAACAGTTGTTTGTTACTGATAGATGTAGCTTTCACAAGTTACCAAAAACTTACAAAGCGTAGCGTTAGGACCATAAGTGAAATTGCGTGTGTAGACAAAATTTACTGCCTAATCTACTATCCAAATTGCCTGCCTACGATAGTCACATAATTTGGGCATACTATTTGGATTTTTGTGTTAATCATTGTAGAAAGTTTCTAATTGAACCAATATGTCGTGATATACTGACTACGTTCAATGTGACCATTGTTATTGTAATTGCTATCATTTCATTTCATTTATTTATTGATACACACAACAAATTACTGTCTTAAAAAATACAACATTTCAAATAATCTTTTATAGTGGTGCAGGACAATAATTCTAAAACATGTGTACACAAATTCATTAATTAACTTAAGTGGAGATATGCAATGCCAAATAGAAAAAAAAAAATACAGGTAATAAATTAAAATTATTATACATTCAATTCAAAATTCAAACCATTCAAATTAAAATCAATGTCAAAGCAATTGAATCTACCATAATAATATTGCAATGAGAGATAAATATAATTTAAATTACATTAAATAACATTTCAATCAATTAATAATAATTAGGCCCGTGTTGACTTGAAAACACCAGAGCAATCTGAGAAAAAAAAAAAAAAACTATGCAAAAATAATAATAATAATAATAAAAAAAAAACAATCAAACCAATAAAAATAAAAAAAACATCAAAGTCTATAGCAAATTTTCAATTAAATACAATTTCACACTATATCAAGTATATGTCTCTTAAATCTATACAAGCTGAGGTGGTAAATATCGATACAGCTATGTTTCTTCGCTACTTCATTATATGTTCGGCACATTCTGACAATTGGGTTGTAAAATGATGTATTGTTTGAATAAACTTGAAGGTCAAAACAATTGGGGTTACGAGTCCGGAATCTAATGTTGAAGGAAAGCAATGACAGGAGAGACGGGGAATCCAACCGCGAATTTACTATTTTGTAGAGGCACATCAGGTCGTTATATGTGCGGCGTGATTCGAGACTCGTCAGACGGAATTCACGCAGTCTATCACCGTAGGTAGCCAACTTTCTACGGCATCTGAGCCTGTAGCATAACAAACTGAGAAACCTTGCCTGAACGCGTTCAATACGTTGTTTGTGGACTTTGTAAAATGGAGACCAAATGACTGTATTAAATTCCATGACACATCTCACTAACGCCCTGTAGAGGTATATCAGACTGCCAGGGTTTCTAAACTCTTTAGTACAGCGTAAGATGAAGCCCAGCATACCGTTGCATTTATTTATAATGTGATCGTAATGAGCGTGAAATGTGAGCTTCGCATCAAAAAATACCCCCAAGTCTCTAACCACGTCATTTCGCACTAATGTATGACCCCGTATTGTATAGTTGTAAACGATCTGATTTTTCTTACATGTGAAAGAGATAACACTACATTTTCTAACATTTAATTGCATAAAGTTTTCAGTACACCAATTCACTAAGACTTCTAGATCGCTTTGGAGTGCTAGAGCATCTTTTACACTTGTTATTTTCGTGAATATTTTAAGATCGTCAGCGTATAATAAACAAGAACACTTAAGGAAATCTACTAGGTCGTTAATAAATAAAATAAAAAGTAGCGGCCCCAAGTGCGAGCCCTGTGGGACGCCTGAGGTGACCGTAGCCGGTGCAGATACAAAACCTTTTATAGTGACAAGCTGACTTCTACGAGTAAGATAAGACTCAACCCAACGGTGCAAACTGCCATGAATGCCATAAGCTTTCAATTTTTCACATAAAACACATCTGGCTCTTGCACTATTCACCACACCCCGAATGTCGTCAATCCATCGGAGCGTATCCGAATTGACAGTCGAAGACACATGGCTAATCGAATTTACTTGCCATCATCGCCTATAATTGGAATCGTGGAAGGTGGTTCGGTACTGTCGTTTACCAGATAATTGCCGGCGTTTAGCCTAAGAAATCATTCTACCGGCAATTAGACATTTCCAGAACGTCTTTTATAACGGAAAGGAAATAAATATTTTGTATTTTTGCATTTTTTGTTTTGTATTTTATGAGAATGTAGAGTTGATTTACATTTTTGTACTCGCAGCTTTTTCGGTCTCAGCCGTTTAAATTAAAACTTGCCGCTGCAATATGGCTGTACGGCACGCGAAAGTTTGTGACAAAACGAAAGGAGACGTTTTCACGGTATTCTGTGATTCATTCTGCGACACTTGAGGATAAGTAGGTCATGACTGCAGTTGGATTTGCATAAGCGATGTCGCTGCAGTGTTTATGTTTTCTCCCTGGTCATATGTTTGCTTAATGCAGTTTTAATACCTGCGCATTTTCGCGACGCCTACATGTCGACTACTGCGATAATATATAAATCCTAGCTTCAGTATGACGTTTGCTTCCGTACCATTTAAAGGAAAACTAAATACAATCATTGAAGACGTAAACTAGTAAATAATACGTTGTTTTGTTCAAGGTTTCACCTCTATAATATTTTTTGCGTTTTCATTACTTCCTTTTTAACAATGCATAGACAACTACCTATAAAAATCAATGACTGTGTTCAATAATAAAAAAGGATAGGCCAAGTTATTGCCATCGTTTGTGGAGTACTCGTACTGTATATTCAAAAGGGATAAAGGCTAAGAATATATTGTGAAAACAATAAAAAGCTGTCAATATTTGCGAGCAAAGTCATCCGCCTCGCAGCCTTGTAAGGTCTCACCGTAGCCGGTTTGCGTTCATAGTTGGACAATATTAGTTATCGGCATTGGAGGAGCTTAACAGAACGTCTAGATGCATTGGATGTCTCCAAATATGTCCGTATGAACGCGAAGCTGTGAAGGTGATCGGGAGTGAGTCAGCGTGTAGGTGCCCGCGCCCGTTCGGTCTGTAGCTCGATTGCTTGATCCTCCATTGCGCCTGAGTACCCAGCTTGTGTCGGTGTGGTACAACTTGTGTGATACAGTGAGTGGGAGTTTGATTACCGGATAAGTGTTAGTGCGCGTTACATCCTAGCTGTTAAATATTGAAGGTAGAGTTTTTTTTAAGATTTTTAGCGTATGCTGATTTAAATTAGATCTAGTTTGAGAGGAATAACATGGCCAAAGAAATATGGATCCAGATTTTAATGTTAAATTAATCGCGAACTTGAGATATTCTCTTTTGAATATTCATGGCGATTTTATTATTCAACAAATTAAATGGCACGAATAAAATTATATCGTATGGAAATTAATATCTACTATTATAGTAGCCAGTTAAGCTAATAAGTTGAACAAACTACTTTTATGTTATTTATTAGTAGATTTTTTACGCATTTTTAAATAAACGACATCAAAATTTCTCATTTTAGAATAAAAACTTGCCAATATTTTTTAATTTGCATTTCGAGTTTTTTTTCGTAAAATCGGTCGTCGGTTGCTACGATGTAAATATTTGGTAGTATTTTTTTCTAGGTTTTTATAGGTACCAGGATTAAGAAGTTAAATTGTGTATGATTGAACGATTATTTAAAATGTTGTAAGGGGATTATTAGATATTAGATCCAGTTGCCATTTCTAGGGTTCCGTAGCCAAATGGCAAAAACGGAACACTTATAGTTTCGTCAAGTCTGTCTGTCTGTCTGTCCGTCCGTATGTCACAGCCACTTTATTCTAAAACTATTAGCATTATAAAAGCCAAGTATTCTCAATCACCCTCGAATATTGAATAACTGCTGATTTGTTTTTTTTTCTATTGGTTTGTTAATGATATCAATTCATTCTAACTTCTAATCTTTAACTTCCATACTATGCTTCGATATATAAAATCATGTTATGTACACTATTGTTGGACTACAGTTTTGTCTGTAATTTAATTAGAACCCTTATTTATAAGCTAGTTAAGACTGTAATCTGTTTGTGTACTTCATAAATAAAATAAATGAATAAATTAAAAAGTTGAAACTTAGTAAGTAGATGTATTCTGATAACCGCTTTTCGATTTTCATAGAAAAAAAATAATATGTAGTTTAAAAAAAAACTTGTATGTATGTATACATGAAACTAAAACCTAAAAATATTTTTTTGGTCAAACCTATGCGTGTGGGGTCTATGAATAGATCTTTTAAAATGACATAGAGGTTGCTAAAACCATTTTCTCTAAAAGTGTCACGTTTGATGGATAGGCGCTTCCAAAGTCGTAAAATGGGCGTCTAACTTTTAAACTAAGCTAGTGTAAATTTTGAAAAAAATACGTAATGTAGATCCTAACAAATACTTTCAACGAAAGTTAGTTTGAGCGAAATTGAACTTGTAGTTTTTGAGATATAGCACCTCTGCAACAACCGCAAACATAACTTTGTTCTTCATACAAATACTATGAAAACTGCCTCTTGAAAGCTTGACTGCCTCGGTGGCGCAGCGGTGAGAGGGTCGCATTTTAAAGCGACAGCTGCGCCGGAGGTCCCAAGTTCAATTCCCGGGTCGGGCCAAAAATATGTACCGAAGGTTTTCTGTTCAGAAATTTCCAGGGCAGCCCGGAGTTTGGAAGTTGGCGGTGTTTCACCCCCGTGCCTCGGAAAGCACGTTAAGCCGTTGGTCCTGCGCCTGATCTCTCTCTGGTCGTGTCAGATTGCTGTCCCATCGGGCTATGAGAGTGAAAGGAATAGAGAGTGCACCTGTGTTTGCGCACACACTTGTGCACTATAATATGTCCCGCGCAGTCGGTTAGTCGTTGTGACTGGCCACCGTAGTCGAAATCGGCTAGGGACTATTACTATGAAAAACAAAGTTATATTTGCGGTGAACAAAATATTGTGGTATTTTGTATTTTAAAAATTCCTAATTCAGGTAAAGTTTGCACGGAACCCTCAGTGCGCGAGTCCGACTCGCACATGGCCGGTTTTTTAATTTGAAAAACTGTGTTAGTTATATTTTTAGGGTTGTGTTAAATCAAAACGGAAACGTTATAGATTGTCCGATGCGTCCTTCTGCTTTCTAATTTGCTTTACCAAACCCAAAGATGGTATGACGTAAGTAACTGTATTTTTTGAAGGGGCTTTCGAGGGGGCGAGCAGCTTTTTTCATTCCATATCATAGCTAAGTATATTATAAGTCACCACAGAGTTTTACCCTCAAAAGTGTTGTAGGTAGGGAAATGTAGAGTATCATCAACATTCAAAGTCCCAATGCACCAGGGCGTGCGGTGGGCCCAGCTGTGTCTCTACACGGTCGCTGGCCGCCGCCTCGAGTTGCGCCCACGCCTGCGCCCTGCGACTATGAGCCCAACAAAGCGGCCAAGGCGGTGCTAGACCACGCGCCAGCCTTCTCGATAGGACTTCGCGTCAACCTGCCACAGCCCAGCGGGAAAACGCCAGGTGCTACGATGTGCATGTGCTCGTACCTTGGCTTGTAGCAAAGCAACTATCGTGTCTTTGTTGTTCTTCCTTTAGTTATTCCACATCGGTAGCCAGTAGCGTAGGCTGATTATCATTTTGATTTTCTCGTCTCTGTAATATTTTATGTGTTTTGTTATTTGTACATTAGCAAGCTCATTAAACTCTATTAGCCAGTAGCGTACCATTGGTTGATCATCATCAAGGATTTATTATTTTTCTTCTGTTTACTATTATTCTGTGCGTTTTCTTGTTCTTTTGACACTTACAGCTAGACATCATTCAACTGAATCAAGTCGGGAGAGTTTGCCTTTGCTGATCATCATATTTTTTTTTTAATTCTATTTACTATATTCTGTGCATTTTAGTTCGTTTTACACTAGCTAGCTATACATCATGAACTAATTATATTACTTGTGTTCACTATATTCTATGCGTTTTGTTTGGTCATTTAACACTAGGAGTCATTTTGAATTAGCAGGATCTAGCGAGTAGCGGCCGTAAACTTAAGTATGATTTTTATAGCTATGAATATTTTGTTATCCTCTTTACACAACAATGTTGTTAGCTCATCATTTAGTTTACCTACTTTGAATGACAGAGTTTGGCTTATGCGTAATACGACATCAACAATGCTCGTCATTCCTTATTTTGTATCATTTCGGTCATTTTAATTCAAATCAGAAAACATCAGTTGCGTACAGTATTTAGCTGTTTATAATCCGATCAACTCTATTGACGACAAAGTTGAGAACTTGAGCCATTGTTTTAGTCGTTCGTTCAATCTGAATGTTAAATTTCCAGCGCCGAACGTCTACTCCATGCCACCTGTTCTCGGCGAAGCAAAAGAAGGAAGCAAACGAGCCGCGCCAGCATTCAGCATAACCGGTCGGGCTAGAACCATAGAGTCCAAGACTCCTATGCCAGGGCCCGGCACATACACCGTGGACAAGGCAGCGGTTGCGTTGACGAAGAGGCCGCCCGCCTACACCATGGCTCCGAGGAGGGATCACAAACAACCTTCAGAAGCCGTCCCCGGACCTGGGGTTTATTGTCCAGAAAAGGTTGGTTATCGAAAATAGTCCTAGCTTAGTTGACTAACAGCCTGTTTCACAATCTGTCAGTAGGTAAGTTTTAGTTGTGCTGGATACTTTGAACGATATGACGTAACTTATTTGCGTAATTAGTTGGATGTTGCTTACCTTTCGATTGTAAAACAGGCCTTAAAACATAATAATCCTTCGTTGTGTAATAATAACGAATAACTTTTCATTTTTGATAAAATCATAATAATCTCATATCCTGATTAACTCACATTTGATTAAATTTTTCTAGCTTATATGAAAGTGATAGTATCATATAATATCCCAACCGGATGAACTATTTGCTTGTAACTTACTAATATGAATGATTTTAATGAACATTATTAACAAAAGCATAACATGCCTGCCATTCTATCTTCTTTTTCATCGCATTTCTGCATACTAACATTGAGGTGGGTAACCAAACAGGTGTGCGTGAATCTCCCGTGGGCGCCGGCACACACCTTCGGCATCAGACATTCGCAGTTTATCGGACAGCCCGTCTACTATCCAGTACCCGAAGGCATCACGGCAACCTAACCTGTCTGTAATCTTTACACGAACTCAACCATCTTCATTTGTGACGCTTTTAACATTCTTCGTGTGTTTTTCTAGCACTTATTTCATAATCAGAAAATTATAACTACTGTAAATAAATGTATTATTTTATTTAATGCTTTTGAATTCATAGATTTGTAACTAATCTTTCTAAATTATCGCATGCTGCTCTGCTTTTATGAGTGACGTCCTATGTACGGTATGATTTTATAATTTGTGTATAAAATAAATATTGTAGTTGAATAAATAACGCATAAAGAAATAACGTAGCTTAAATAATTACAAGAACTTTTTTTTCAATGTTTATAAACCGTGATTTGTTTTATTTCAGGCCAACGGCATTATTAGAGAGAAGTCGCACAAGTACACTATATCAAGCAGAATGAAAATGGAAAAAGTTGAACAGATTCCCGGTCCTAATGCTTACTGTCCGGAGAAAGCAGATAGACTATTGCGAGAAAAATCTCCAGCATTTTCCTTTAGAACGAAAAGTGAAATAGTGAAACAGAGTAGTGCTCCAGCACCAAATATGTACTCACCCGAAAAATCACTCCACTCTTTAAAAAATGGCCCTAAATACACTTTGGCCGGAAAAGGAGTTGCGGAAAAACATGAAGTAACACCTGCTCCTAACTCTTATAACCCTCAAAAAGCTGACAAGCTCTTACATGGCAGTTCTCCATCATATTCATTACGATCAAAAGAAACAGTAGAAAAGATTGAGCAAACACCAGGGCCAAATGTTTATGCTCCTGAGAAGTCTATGCATATGTTAAATGGGGGACCGAAATACACAATGACTGGAAAAGGAATGTGCACAAAAGTATCTGAAACACCAGCGCCAAATAGTTATGATCCTGCGAAAGCTGATAAAGTTCTGCACGAGAATTCGCCATCATACACTTTTAGAATAAAAGAGCAAACGACCGTTAGGAGTGAATCTCCCGCTCCGAATATGTATGCTCCTGAAAAGTCCATGCATATGTTAGACGGAACACCTAAATATACTATGTGTGGTAAAGGTCCATCTGAAAAGATTCCTGAAACACCGGGTCCTAACGTTTATTGTCTAGATAAAGCTGATAAGCTGCTGCACGAATCGTCTCCTGCATACACGTTCAGAACTAAAGACCATGTTAGTAAAATAGATGTCACTCCTGCTCCAAATGTATATGCGCCTGAAAAATCTATGCACATGTTGGATGGCTCTCCAAGATATACAATTGCTGGCAAAGGGAGTGACCCGAAATTTGATAATATGCCTGCACCAAACATGTACTGTCCCGACAAAGCTGATAAACTTCTGCACGAATCTTCACCTGCATATACTTTTAGGCCTAAAAGCTCTCTAGATAAACCAAGTGATACACCAGCCCCTAACTCGTATGATCCTCATTTATTAGATGGCACACCAAAATATAGTTTATACGGCAAAGGCCATGATGCAAAACCTGTTGATACTCCAGGTCCTAATGCGTATGATCCTCATTTATTAGATGGAACACCAAAATATACGATGGCAGGAAAGGGCCAACCAGACAAAACTTCAGATGTACCAGCTCCGAACGCTTATAATCCATGTTTGCCAGATGGTACTCCTAAATTTACTATGTCCGGAAGGGCGCCAGATGGAAAACCATCAAACACACCTGGGCCAAATAGTTATGACCCACATTTACCAAGCAATTCACCTAGATACACAATAGGTGGAAAAGGCCAAGATGGAAAATTACCAGATGTTCCAGCACCTAATGCTTACGACCCACATCTGATGGACGGAACACCGAAGTATACTATGGCAGGAAAGGGTCATCCATCAAAACCCTCAGATACACCTGGCCCCAATGCTTACGATCCTCATCTTCCAGATGGAGCCCCTAGGTTTACCATGAGCGGTAAAGGACATGACGCTAAAATATCAGAGGTTCCGGCACCAAATGCATATGATCCACATTTGTTAGACGGTACACCTAAGTATAGTTTGTACGGTAAAGGACCTAATGCAAAACCTGCTGATACACCAGGGCCAAACGCTTATGATCCTCATTTGCCAAATGGAACTCCTAAATTTACAATGGCTGGAAAGGGTCATCCAGGAAAAATTTATGATACACCAGGACCTAATGCGTACGATCCTAGCAAGTATGATTACATGTTGGACGGTGTACCTAAATACAGTTTTGGTATCAAAGGTCCAGCTCAAAAACCTTCCAATAATCCTGCTCCTAATGCCTACTCTCCAGAAAAAGCAGATAAAATGCTACATGAACATTCCCCATCGTATACATTCCGTCCGAAATTAGAAAATGGAAAGGTCATAGAAACACCAGGGCCTAATTATTACAGTCCAGAAAAGGGTGACAAAATGTTACATGAAACATCACCCTCTTACACGTTTAGGCCTAAAGTTAATGATGGCAAAATCGAACTAACGCCTGGTCCAAATGCGTACAATCCAGAAAAGGCAGACAAAGTGCTTTCGGAAACCTCACCAGCTTTTACAATGTCACCTAAAGGAAAGGATGGCAAAATTAGTGATACGCCTGCCCCTAATGTTTACAATCCTGAAAAAGCGGATAAAATCCTATTGGACAATGCACCGCGTTACTCATTCAGGATAAAAACTAATCCACACAAGCCTGATAATGTTCCTGCGCCTAATAGCTACAACCCAGATAAGGCGGATAAAGTATTATTGCATAGTGCCCCACAATATACGTTCAGAGTAAAAACAGATACTCTGAAAGTCGTTGACACGCCTGGTACGTGGTTTATTCTACCTATTTAAAGTTTTTTTGTCTCGATAGTATTTAAAAAGTACTAAATAAATAGTCTACTTATCTGTATTTCAGCGCCCAATTCGTACAATATTCCGACGCCAGTCAAGACTCCTCTGTATACCATATCTGGAAGGCACAAGGAGCCGATTGACGAGCGTCTGAAGGTTCCAGCGCCCGGCACTTACAACCCTGAAAAGAGCTACAAGTTCATCTTGACGTATTCACCACAGCATTCGTTTGGCATCAAAATCCAAACTGACAAATATGCCGATACTCCTGGTAAGAAATTTTTGATTTCTATTATATTCAGAGCTTCAAAGCTTATTTTGTTTATTTTAATAGAATGTTCTGATCTGTTTTTACATGATGTATACCCAGTAGGTGCTGGTTGACTGGATATGTAGGTACAATTCAATAAATAGGTATTCCCTATCAGATAGTATTATATAAAATAAGTACACACATATCACTTGTGCTGTTCCGCTTTTCACGTCGAATGTTTCTTCGGGAAAAGATTTTTACTTGTATCTGCCTGTAAATTAATAATAAACTCAGTCAATCCGTCCTTCCCTATGGGCCGTGATAATGTACTGATTGATTATTGGGTCTCTCGTCGCAGTGCTTGACTAATAGGCTAGTTTTCCATAAGAACAAATCTAAAACAATTAGTTTATGGTATGGATATAATAAAAATGAGTTCATTTTTTAATTTAAATTAGGATTGACTGATATTTTAAATAATTAAGTTTGTCCAAACACACACTTTAGTTCTGGAACTCTGGAGTCAAGAGCAACCCCATATTAATAAAAACATGTAAAGGTTGCAAATTTAAAATAATATCAAGGTGTTTGATTTACTTATTTGAAGTATTATAAGGTTTCGAAAGGACACGGTCGACGCGCCATACATTGCTTGCCCCAAAAGTAAAAATCCATGCGTCACGACCAAAACTAATTTTATGGGTTCGTTTCTTCGCCTTTTAAAATAATATAAAGTAATATAAGCCGTAAATAGCGGGGTTTTCACATAAAACGAAATAAAATGTGTGGGGTCAATCTCTTGCACACTATCTAGAACAGGTCTTTCTAGATCATAGCGCCATCTGTGTCGAAAAACCGCCATCTAGGCCACCTAAACTAAAACATAGAAAACTGCCCCGCTAGGGTGCGTAACGCGTGAAAATTACGATGACGCTAACAATAGCCAACGAAAAGAAGTTCCTTGACACAGTTTTTTTTTCAAGTTTTAGGAAGAGGTTGGTTGGTTTAAAGGTTAGTACCTGTGGGAGGCAAACGTCATCTTCCTTCTTAAAATAGCGATTGCGAGCGCTTACTTATTTAACTAACTGCCAGTTATATGACATTGTATGACACAATATGCCATTTCGTTAAGAGGTCGCCAGTTTGCTTATAAGTGCTCGAAACCGCTATTTTCTGCCAAACACAACAATTGTTGGGGACAGGAAATTGTGTTTAATTGTTGTCCTATTTTTTTTGTAGATTTATATGCCGCTAAATAAAAGCAAAGTAAATTAACAATATTGTATTAAAAATTAAATATATTTTTTGCAAAATGATATAGTCAAGTCTCTTAATACTTTTCTTTAACCAAACATAAAACGACTCTGGGGCAATTTACGACCGTGTCCTTTGGTCAACTAGCCTATTATAAATATGCTGAACATTCCTGTTGTTATTGTTTCAGCTCCAAACTCGTACCGTATCCCTTCAGTGCTGGACACACCGGTGTACACGATGTCAGGGCGGCACCGGCTGCCGACCGACGACCGCGCGAAGGTGCCCGCCCCTGGCACCTACTCGCCTGAAAAGGTATATAAAATACAATACATAATACAATTATTCTTACTAAGGCCTGCCTTTGAAATAACTAGGTTGGTATCGGCACCGACAAATAAGCACTAACCAACGAACAATCCAAATATAGAACGTCATTTCGTATGAAGTATCGGGCAGATAATGTTAACCAGAACTTATTATGACATTGTGAAATGTAAAGAATGGCACCGATGGATCTTACATAGAAAATTAAGTTCAATAGAGAAAAAAATCTAGCTAAATGCTTCAGCATAGCATAAAAGTAGGTATCTAAGTGTCATTCTAGGTATGTATTATTTTATAACTAAACCACGATTTATACATTTACAGGTGCAGCTCAATAAGACACCGCAAATAACCTTTGGAATAAAACACTCTCCCCTGCTGGGACAACTTAAGCCTATCGAACCTCTTCGTCCCACCGTCAAAGAAGTCACCACACAGAGGCAATCAGTCAAAGATGTCTCGCAAACCTCCGAACGAAGAGTTACGCAGATGCAATCAGATAACGAGTCTGTGAAACAAACATACAATGTGATCGAAAACAACGACAATCGACAGATTATAAACGAGTCTACATCGACGGACGCCGTCCAAGACACGCGAACACAGGTTACGCATTTGAGGGCAGAAAGCGAGCTCAGAAGTTCCACGGTCACTCCTGAACCGGTTCAAGAGGTGTTGACCCAAGAGCTCGTCTGGATTCCCGAGCAACCCGTGCCAGCCCGCCGTGGTTCGTACACCATCGACAAAGCAGATGGTTTTACCGAACATTATCACAGCGAAGAAGTCGTTCCGGTCGAAAATGGAATGAGAAGAGTTGCAACGAAAGGGGAAAGAGGTGCAGTTTGCACAGAAGAGAGTAGCAACCATGTGATCAGGAAGGAAGGTTTCGAGCAGAACGTTCAGAAGAGTGTTAAGAACGCTAGTGCTCATGAGAAGAGTCAAGCCGCTACTGACGAAGTGCGAACCGGTACTGAGGTTCAACATCTTGCGAATGGTGGCATCGCTAAAACCACAACGACAACTACCATTAGGAAAGTAGGCACCGCCGCTAAGACGGCAAATGCTTCTACAACAGTGACGCGCACTTCCACTGCGGTAACATCGCGAGACATTGGGGTCAAGTAAATTGCTCCTAATTCAATGTGTGCAGTTACGGCCCGCGTAGGAAGCTTCAATTGGTGACAATAATATTGCTGCTACCGTTTACTTACACTGCTTCTGAACTGATTTAACGCCTTTAGGATTACCTGCTGATTGACCTAGAATAACTTATACCTACTTTCCACCCAGCTACAATTAACTTTTATTTTAAAGCATATTTTATTTATTTTTATAAGAGAAAATGGCATCATCTCTAATAGGGAGTAAATTTATTAACGTTACTAATGTTGTTACATAATTGATATTTTAATAAACATTTTATTTTCAGTGTTATCTTTTATTTCAATAACTCAGGTATAGAATTACGGTATACAGTTACCTAAATAATTAAGCAGGAAGCTCATTGAATTTAATATTTACTATATGAGTATAAAGTTAGTGCCTCGTGTATATATCAGAATCAATAATATGGACCTATTTATAATACAGTACCATAATTAATAACCTATTTTCCTGTTTACAATTTAAAACAAAACATTTTAATGATTAAATAATTGAAATTTAAATCTCTTACACGTTTAACGCAGCACATTTTAGCGAAAAGCGATTTTTCTGTCGATAATTAACATAAAAAATGCGTCAAAATATGTCATGTTCAAAGTAATAATAATAATAAAATGCGTTTATTGCTTCCCATACAAAAATGAACTTATTTTTATCACTAATTTCTTAAAACTATAGCTAAAACTAGGAGAGGAAATGGATGTGGCTCAGCTAGTGTTGCCAAAGTCAACGCTGAGTTTCAGCCACTCCCAATGTAGTACTATTATATATTCTGTGGTAAGACTTTGTAACTCTAAATGTTACAGTGCGACATGGATCTTCTGGCCAACGATGACAGTCGGAACTAACGCTGTCAAATTAAAAAATCCGGTTGCCAGATCGAGTGTAGGAAGTCTCCCCAATCTTACAAGAGATTTTCGTACGTGTTCTGTGTAAAGTATTAATATGATTGTTTTTAAATATCGTAGAGCTAAACTCCTTATTTAAAATTTTAATTTTCAATGGTTTTTATTGATAATACAGTTGTTTTGCGTCTAAAATCGGTGGAACATACTTGATATGTCTCTTATGGTAGAAAATACCTTCTACGACATTTCCATCCAAGAAATGTATTCTTTGACTTTGCCGTGGTTGGGTAAAAAAAAAATCGGTAGAAAAGGTGATAAATTAAAATACCCTAATAAATAATAGACTCCCTGAATCAAGGGAGATTTTCTTGCTCTGGCTACCCTTATTGAAAAAGCGCCCCCCTGACAATGTCATCCGTTGGCCAGAAGATCCTTGACGCACACGTTCAATAATTTTCTCGCGTCAATATGACGTGTATGTATAAGATAAGTGACTTGTATTAGGAACAAAAAAATTAATTATAGGCCTATTAGTAAAGTAAACATTTTTTTTTATTAATTTCTAACAAAATAAATCGACCCAGCAATGTATTTCAAACAAATGTGTCTACTTAGTCATAGAATTTGAGTTTGACATTGTCATTTACTACAGCGAGTTAGCAATTTTGCTTTTGATGTACATTGATTAGGGAAACTATGAATTACTACATTTTAAGGATATTTTGAAACGAGTTATAGGGAAAGAAGCTTCAACTTTCAATGAATTAGTAACTGTGTTATGTGAGGCAGAATCAATTATTAACTCGCGTCCCATGACCGCGATTGGTAATACGTCAGAATTAAAGATTAACGATCTTACCTATGGTCTTACCACAAATAAATAAACAAGGTTTGGATCACTGTTGAATTATAATATTAATAGTTTAAATTCAACGTCAATCAAGTCAAACGACATGAGCGTGACATACATTTCACTTTAGCTGCATAAAATTTTAACAGTAGTTGAAATGAGTTGAAACTCTGTTTAATTATTTGTGGTAAGGCGGTTTGACACCTGCGTCATTTTTGTTACAATTCCGGACGGACGATAATAGAATGTATAATGGTTTAATAGATATAGATAGAATAATTGATGGAAAAAATTAAGTTCTAGGTGGAGATATATTACCAAATTATGCCCGGACCTTAAAATGCATTTTAAAACAGAATACTTAGGACACTTAGGCCAACTTGCGCATACGCTTACGCTAACCCAGGATTAAATCATCATACTGTCTCTGTCAGTTTATGTGACGTTGACAGAGACAGAATGTCGATTTAATCCTGGGGTAGCGTAATCCTGGGTTAAATCATCATGCACAAGTGGGCCTTAGTAAATAAGCCTGTTAATTGAAAGTCATTGTCTGTCAAGCCCAAAAAAAACATTCAGATCAAGGGCAAACGTTGCCCTCATTAACAGACAATGAAAAAGTATTAATTAAAATGAACCTAACACTCATGACCTCTTGATACGACGCAACATTCAACTTTTGCTTTATGTTATACCTAAAGCTTATTCTTGGTCTTCCTTTCTTCCTTCTATTCTTCCATTTATTATCGTTCTGATGAAACTGTCGTGTCGTATCATGTGTTCCAGCATTCTCCTTCTTCTACTCTCAATAGTAGTCACTATACAAACTTAATTGACGACGCGTTTGGTGTAGTGGTTAGCACTCCTGACTGCTATGCCGGCGGTCGCGGGTTCGAATCCCGCAAGGGGCAAATGTTTGTGTGATGAGCACGAACATTTTTACCTAAGTCATGGATCTTTATATGTATTTAAGTATTTATGGGAGACGCCCCCTTCATTATCGTTGTCTGGTATTCGTAGCACAAGGAAGAAAATTCCTTAGTTCGATACCAAGACAGTTGGTGTGTTGTCTGGCGCATATTTATTTATTTTAATAATATAAATTGCACTGTAAAAATCATCTTTGTCAGACAAGGAATCGAACTCTATTCGGGCGCATGTCACTGGCTAAGTGGTATGTTAGTTTATTTATTTATTTATACACCTGGGCATCTTTTGAGCGCAGGCATAGCAAGTACGAGTAAAAGTAAAAGTGGAGAAAGGTCGCCAAGGTTGACCTGATATAATGGTGTTAAATGGCCCGAGATGGGCTCGCCGTCGCGAGCAAAAACTGTGTGCGGTGAACGTTTGGGGAAGGCTTGGCTACACCAAGTTCACCACACACGAGGAGGAGAGCCCCACATAACCCTCCGTCCGGCCAAGCGGAGGGTATGCAATTCAATGCATTTTTTCCACCTTAAAAAAAAAAGGCATACCTATGCGCCCGGATATCGTAAGACACAGGGTTCGATTTCCTAACTGGCACAGTTGCTTTTCACAAGAGCAATTTATATTACATTAAAAGTTTTACGAAATGAGTCACAAACATGATAACTAAACCTCCCTTCACATTTCAAAATGTAACGAGAAAAATAATTAAGTTTTGCTCTAAATTATCATTTGTTTTGTTTTAAATGGGTTATTTACAGTGCTGTTATTTTTATTATCTTTGGCTGATACACACGAACAGGCGGATGTGATAATTTTGCTCATGCAGGAAGCTTTAAGGCATGGACAATGGATAAGGGCAGTGAACTGTTGCCCTCCTACGCAATGTCCATGAGTTGTCGCAAAAGTGACACCCTTGTTCAGTAGTTAAAGTCAATTAGTAACTTTTTGTTTCCAATCAGTTAATATAATACCTTTTGGTGACAAAATATTATGAGGCAGATGAAATGAACTTTGTTTATGTAATTTAAAACTTAAGTTGTTGTGTGATACTACCTTTATCTTTTGATTATACTCCGTTCTAGTTTAACCTAGCGTGATAAAGTGGTACGGAGTAAAATCAAAACGTTTTTTACACATAAATAAAGCCTTTTTTGATAAATAAGTTGTGAAGGAGTTGGGTCTCCTGGTACAAGCATTGCTTAAAAGGAGTTCACTGCCACTAGCTACATGTCTTTGAAATGTTTTATGTTATTGCAACAACGACCTCATGTATTGCAATAAATAATTGAAACTGGAATTTGAAGCTATTCAACACATTTTTTTTATCAAATCGGATTATCGGCCCTATTTTTGAATCACTCGCGTCATTATGGCATGTGATTTGCGTTGAGTAACGTTCGTTTTCGAATGAAAATCAGGCGAATTCCACATGGCAGTGATAAAAAGATTTATTTCGTGACTACTCCCGTCTATATTTAGGGTAATTTTAATTGATTTTCGAATGAAAATCTTTCGTAATATTCAAGCGAGTGATTCCAAAATAAGGCCAAATGTAGTTTCTGATTTAGCGAGTTCAAACAAACTCTTCAGATTTATAATATTTGCATAATTATTGTAATAAACACTTCTTACTCAGAGCGGTATGCTATATTCTTATATCATTCGTTAACTCAAAGAAGACGTTTAGACTAGTAATAAAGTAGGAAGCGGGTAGGTAGCTGCTACACTTATATGCTGTAACTCTTTTTAAGTGACGTTAATAGATAAATTACTCGCACGACTTATACTATCTGTGGCTGTTTCATCTGAACATGTACCTTGTCGTCTGTTTCTGAATGTGAAATATTTATGAATGCTTCAATGTATTTCGCTTTTTGCTCGCATCCGGTCAATTTTGTGTGGACCCGGACAGCAGACCGCAACCAGTGTAACAAATCCTTTAATCAATCAGGTATCAAACGACTGCCGGGAGTCGCATAATAATGGAATTTCTATTGTGTCTCGTTCACACATACTTGACGAGTTAAACTTATTTTTTTGCGTTTCTTATGTATATTACGTTATCCCGAAAGTAACTAGCCGATATTATTTCTAAAAACCACTTTTTGTAGCAAAAATAATAAAGAGCATGCCAAATTCTAACCATATTACAATATATAGTGTGCCTGTCAGAATTGCATTTTGTTGAGATAAACAGATTTATCTGTAGAATGTTATCACTACAGTAGTGACGATAAAATGTTGAGTATACAAATTAAAGATATGATATATTTCTGTTTTTCATAGTTTTTGGGAACAAATCCAGGATTTTGTGATAAGTATAAGTTAGGATTAGAGATGTACCGACTAGTCGGTAAAGCCGACTAGTCGGCCATTTTTGTAGTCGGCGACTAGTCGGCGATTAGTCGGCTAAATCCGCCGACTAGTCGGCCCGCTTCTGACTCATGTTAATATGCTTAAAAAATAGAGTGATTGAAATGAAATTGTATCTTTACTCTTGTTATTATAAGAATCACAGTTTCAGTTTACAATAAAATTTAATATTTGGTAGAAAATTTAAATAGGAACTCTTCCTTTAGTCTTTTATAAAATAACAAAATATAGGTTAAAGTAAATAATCATTGGTAATAAGTAGGTTTAATTATAACATAAAAAATAGGAACTCTTCCTTTGACATCCCAAAGTTATTCAATCTCGAAGTTAATAAGGATTAAAAAGAACCTAGTTGAGGCATCAGTTGTGAATGTTTGTACTTAATATGATTTGTCATGCTCGTAGTATTTGCCTTTTTCCTCTGACCACCACGAGAAATAACTGCTTGACACTGATTGCACTTCACTTTACTGCTACCTTCTCCCTCCAATTCGTCAAAAAAATCAAAATGCGTGATTTCTTTTTCGACATGACGCAAACAATCTTATTTAGTTAATTTCACTATTAATTCAATTATTTGCACTGTGTTAGCTTAGTAATTGAACGTTATATATTCTTTATTTCATTAAACACCAATAAAAAACACAGTGTGAGGAGAACCCACTTACTTAATTGCTTATGATTGTCGATGTATAAATTTTGTAAATTAAAATGTAGATTCGTTATTGGCTGTAAGTTTAATTATTAAGTTTATTCATACATACTGTACTGTACTAGAGCTGTGAATCTTGTAATATAAAAATAATTTAAAAAAACGCCGGTTTTTATGTTTACAAATAATGAATGACGTAAAATGAACGACGCAATGTCAACAAAAACATGTCCTGACAGGTCCGCGTGGGCGCCGGCTCTGTGCGCCCATTCTACGAGCCGAGAGCGCACTCACGAACATTTCCGACGTCACCCGGATTTTACCGAAAGTAATGATCGGCCATTTTGCTGCCGACTAGTCGGCTAGTCGGCTAGTCGGCCAAAGTCATAGTCGGCACATCTCTAGTTAGGATGTTTTTGATTGGTGGAGGATAATGTTGTAGGTAGGTTCTTACAGTTTCTTACTCAACAAAATGTTGTTGTCATAAAAAAGTCACTGCACGGTTTGCAAATACCTGATATAAAAAAAGATAATAATATAAATTGCACTTGTAAAAAGACAACTGTGAACCTCCTCGTCTGTCACAGGTTCACAGTTGTCTTTTTACAAGTGCAATTTATATTAGTAAGTTTGTATGGTGACAAAACACTATAAAAACAAAAATAAACTACAAAAAGATAATACTTAATTTATTCTCTGCTTTTCACTCTGATGTTAACTAATAATTTAAAAGTATGCAGCGGCGTGCCACGCCTGGTTCAAATAATTTCAACAAAATAAATGTTTACATCAACTAAACCACAAGGGCGCGCGCTACCATTCTTTCCTATAGTTAATAGTACATGTGTGACAGTTTGTTACATCACCCGCGCCCCGCGCTTATCTCAATCATAAATGAGTAGCGAGCGCCTTCGTGAATGGAACTATCTATACGCTGGATGATGATGCAGGCGCATTACAGCTTAGGAGCGTAACGCATATATACACGATATTTCGGACCCTGAGCCGAAATAAGTCAATTTAAGTCAACATTACATAACATGCAATTGACCGTTGCTGAGCTGATAGCGTGAAAAGAAATTTTATCTGATACCTTAATAGCATTTATGTTTTAAGTGGTTTTCTAATTAGAAATTGTAAGGTGTAGGTGGTTGTTCCTTGTTACCTAAAATTCCTTGCAGTAGGTAAGCATATTATGTCCTAACACTTGTATTTTTTTATAGCTACAAAAATTATGTAGGTGAAGGAACGTACAATAAATTTATTTTAATCAATATCTATGCACGTAAATGTAGGAATGTCAAATTAATTCATTTCAATTTAAGATTTGGTACCTATGTCAGAACATACGAGTACTACGGCAGGCCTACACCAAGTTAAGATAGGTGCTAACCTACTTACAGCGTACTAATTCAAACGAACATAAATACGTCATAGTCTTTCTTCGAACCCTTGAAGTGTATTTTCCTTATTTTCATTCATTTGTAGTTATTTACCAGAACCTCTCAATCTATTTGCACACAGTCTGTCTTTGATCATATTCATCGGTTTACAAATATTTTTTTGGCAGCCGCGGTAGACGGATGTGCGTCACAGTCCGCTAGAATTATAACAGGTTAAATGAAAAGGTAGGCAGCGTTGCGTTGTGAGGGCGAATCACCCCCGGTTGATTGACGCAATCACCCCCCTCCCCCTCTCGCTCCCCACCCCGCAATTAACCAAATTAATGTTTGTCCCCGATAAGTATATGTTGTCGCTGCACACTGCCAACTTAATCAGCCCTTTGCAGACGATGGAACTTCGTTACGGGTTTGGCCACTTGAAGTTAGCTACAACTTCGCAGCGAATTTTTGAGAATGAGCAGGCTTCTACCGAATTTTAGCTACAGAGTTGATGAGCCGAAATACTGAGAACGTAAGAATGTTTTTTTAGGAATTTAGACAAGACTTTTTTCTTTCAGCAAAGAGTTTTCCACCCTATTTATAGCAGTTGCCAAAACCTGCAAAATAAACTTTTTAAAGTAATTGTTCTGAATATGGTATGCGCACAATACAGTTGATAAACGTATATGCAAACACATATGCACTCTGTAAGTCGATAAGGTTAAAGGAAGTTAAATAACTGAAAAAGATATTAATGGCTTTATCATAATATTACTGATCTTATTTTTCGCTTATAAGTACACACAATAAAGCGGAAATTCTTTAAAACTCGGGACAAATTTGTCCTCAATTCATTAAATACCCATATTCATTTCGTGGTAGCGTCGTATTTTAATAGTTATTTGGGTATTTGAATCATGTTGCGAAGGAAAAAAGGAAAATACAATAGATAGACTAAAACAATACATACGAAAACACTCTTGAATTTCACTTTAAAGAAATACAATAATACTTTGCTCACATCAAAGCAAAGTATAGCTAACACATCAAACGCAAAAATAGAGGTGTGTTATGTGTATCTGTTTGTGGTATTAGCTCTCAAACGAATGCACCGATTTTCGTTTAGTTTTCTTTTGTGTCAACAATAATTTTATCTTGAATGTTCTTAGCCATGTTTCATGGAAATTTGTTTAGCCGTTTTTAGGGACGTTTTTTTACTAAATTGTAAAAAAATGATAATTATTTTCAAAATATATTCGAGTACCTAGGTACTCGTAAACTATGTTAGACCGAATTCACAGATACAGTTGTTTACCAACTTAAAAAAACCGGTTAAGTGCGTGTCGGACCCGCGCACTGAGGGTTCCGTGCCACCCTTAACTGAATTCAGGGTTTAATTACTTTCACTTAACAAAAACATCACAATATATTGTGACAGCAAAAATAACTTTGTTTTTCATAGTGTTTGTATGAAAGACAAAGTTATATTTGCGGTTGATAAAAATGTGCAATATCTCAAAAACTACTGATTCGATCTCCTTCAAACTAATTTTCGTTGCAAGTTTTTGTTGAGATCTACATCATATTTTTTTTTCAAAATTTTCACTTTCTTAGTTCAAAAGTTAGATGGGGGGGGACGCCCATTTTACCACTTTGGAAGCGTCTATATCTCAAACCTTACACTTTTAGAAAAAATGGTTTTAGAAACCTCAATATCATTTTCAAAGACCTATCCATAGACACCCCACACGCATAGGTTTGAGTAAAAAAAAATTTTAGGTTTTAGTTTCATGTATGGGAGCCCCCCCTTAAATATTATTTTTTCTTACTTTTTGTATCTGAATCGGAAAGCGGTGAACAAAATACACCTACCTACCAAGTTTCAGCTATGTGATGCTTATAGTTTCAGAATAAAGTGGCTGTGACATACGGATGGACAGACAGACAGACAGACAGACAGACTTGACGAAACTATAAGGGTTCCGTTTTTTGCCATTCGGCTACGGAACCCTAAAAAGGGAGGAGGTAATCAATTTGTTTGTGTGTTTTTTACAATTGATGATAGCATCAATTGTAAAAAAAAAAACAAAAACAAATTGATAACCTCCTCCTTTTATATTATTAATTTAACGCAGATTAAAGAATCTGATCAGAATATGGAGTTAGATAAGTAGGTTTTATGATGTTGCATTGCAAACACAATACAATAATTATGTAAAACTAGAGCAATCAGTATGCTATGGTATTTCCATGTCGTTATCCCTTAAGGATATCGTTTCAATTATTATGTCTGCGCTGGAATCTGGTGAGGTAAAAACAATTTATTTTTAATTGGAGGCCAAGTGGATCTGCGTGTTACCCTCCTACCATTAGTTACTATTCGATGTCACATTATTTCTATAAGGTAAATTATGAAGTTACAAACGACAAGAATAATTGTGGCCCTTTGATTAAATACAGACCTAACTTCACAATCTCGCAACATTGATTAGGTGATATACGCATTTATTAAAACACTTGCAAAAGATTTCTTGCCGCGGAGCAAAAATCTTCTAGCATGTCTCCCGAGTCTTACTTATCCATAAATGGACTCTTTTTAGGGTTCCGTAGCCGAATGGCAAAAAACGGAACCCTTATAGTTTCGTCAAGTCTGTCTGTCTGTCTGTCTGTCCGTCCGTATGTCACAGTCACTTTATTCGGAAACTATAAGCATCACACTGTTGAAACTTGGTAGGTAGGTGTATCTTATTCACCGCTTTCCGATTCAGATACAAAAAAATAAAAATATATATATTTTAGGGGGGCTCCCATACATGAAACTAAAACCAAAAATTTTTTTTTAGCTAAATCTATACGTGTGGGGTGTCTATGGATAGGTCTTTCAAAATGACATTGAGGCTTCTTCAACAATTTTTTCTGAAAGTCTAACGTTTGAGATATAGACGCTTCCAAAGTGGTAAAATAGGCGTCCGCCCCCATCTAACTTTTAAATTGAGGAAGAGACATTTTTGAAAAAAATATATTATGATGTACATCTTAACAAAAACTTTAACGAAAATTGGTTTGAATGAGATCGAACCCGTAGTTTTTGAGATATCGCACATTTTTATCAACCGCAAATATAACTTTGTCTTTCATACAAACACTATGAAAAACAAAGTTATTTTTGCTGTCAAAAAAATATTGTGATATTTTCGTTAGGTGGAAGTAAGTGAACCCTGAATTCAGTTAGGGGGGGCACGGAACCCTCAGTGCGCGGGTCCGACTCGCACTTAGCCGGTTTTAGGGTTCCGTAGCCGAATGGCAAAAAACGGAACCCTTATAGTTTCGTCAAGTCTGTCTGTCTGTCTGTCTGTCTGTCTGTCTGTCTGTCTGTCTGTCTGTCTGTCTGTCTGTCCGTCCGTATGTCACAGCCACTTTATTCTGAAACTATAAGCATCACATAGCTGAAACTTGGTAGGTAGGTGTATTTTGTTCACCGCTTTTTGATTCAGATACAAAAAGTAAGAAAAAATATATTTAAGGGGGGGCTCCCATACATGAAACTAAAACCTAAAAACTTTTTTTTACTCAAACCTATGCGTGTGGGGTGTCTATGGATAGGTCTCTAAAACCATTTTTTCTAAAAGTGTAAGGTTTGAGATATAGACGCTTCCAAAGTGGTAAAATGGGCGTCCCCCCCCCATCTAACTTTTGAACTAAGAAAGTGAAAATTTTGAAAAAAATATATGATGTAGATCTCAACAAAAACTTGCAACGAAAATTGGTTTGAAGGAGATCGAATCAGTAGTTTTTGAGATATTGCACATTTTTATCAACCGCAAATATAACTTTGTCTTTCATACAAACACTATGAAAAACAAAGTTATTTTTGCCGTCGCAATATATTGTGATGTTTTCGTTAAGTGAAAGTAAGTGGACCCTGAATTTAGGTAAGGGTGGCACGGAACCCTCAGTGCGCGGGTCCGACACGCACTTAACCGGTTTTTTTAATTTGGTTTAAGTTGAAATTATAAACAATAAGTACTTTTAGGTAGCTATTGTTTTATCCAGTGTTTTTTCTTATAGTAAATCTTAATAATTCATTTGCAGAAGTTGTTTGTCACCAAGAAGTTTATAAATTCCTACAAATTAACAAAATCCTGCAACAGTAGAGCAATATGTTTTATAATGGTACAATTTAAGCTGATGTATTATGTAGAGTTTATGTAAAATAAAAAGTGGAAAAAATTGAATGTAAGTTCCTACAAAACTTTTAACATTCCGAAATCTTACATTTGAAGATCGAATCGATGTTTTCAAGGCAAAATGCGTGTAGTTTACAAAGTTTTGAGCAATGCGTGAGGATTGCCTTGGGTGAAAGTAGGCATGCGACAGTCGGCACACGCGACCGGTCAAGGGCGTTCGTGCACGTCGCCATCACACCAATTTGTAGAATTAGCCCCACACTTGTACGTACACGATTTAATTAGAGTGCGTAGCAGACAGAGAGCCACGCGTAGACGTGTAGAACAGGCCTATTTAAATTTATTTCCCGCCACGTCACGTATGACCTATTCTAGAGAATCTGAAGTTTCTCTTCTTCACTCCAGCTACTAGATAGAGTCGAAGAGCAAGCCTATTCTTTCTTTAGCTTTGATTTTTTTGTATGCCATTATAGCTGATTGAAGAATATTCCTTTTTTGGCCTTATCTGTAATAACACCATATTTACCTATATTACACACATAAAATGATTTGATTTGATTTAAACAACCCGTAGAAGCCAAGAGTAGCAAGTCAAAAGCTTTTCAATGGGAGTATGTACAATAGTTGAAAATTGACAAAATAAAGGCAGCCTTTTGGATGGATTTTTACATATTTTTTACGTACGCACCTCCGTTCCGTAAGTACCTGGAGCCCTATTTACATTTACATTTAATACATGCCTGGACACACTGTATATCACAATGAATGAATATCTACTTTCATATTACTCTCCATAAATAGTTATTGTTTGTTACTAACAACATTTCAAGAGGTACTAAAAGAAATAAATCAATGCCTGATTGAACGTACATGGTAGTCACCGTTGAGACGAACTCCGATATAGCAGCCATGATACATCGGAGTTCGTCTCAACGATGGTAAGTTAAGTAAAACTAAGATACACGTAAATTGCCAATTAATTGTATGCACGTGTGCTTTGTGCAGTAAGGCCGCCCAGTATGGTGCCTATAAATTTTGAAATAATTCTTGCAGGATATCGTAAATCAAACAGAAGGTTGAAGGAAAAAGAAAAAGAGGAAACTCTTAATAGCCCATAAAAGAAAAGCTAGGCGTGTCGTTAATTAATAACAACAACGAATAAAAAAATACGGACAGTAAATAAAACATACAGTTAAACACGTTTGTCAGTTTAATATGTCATATTTACGATTTAATATGACATATTGCATTAACACACAAGAGTTGGACCACTAATGTCTCTCGTGAGATATAAAATACAAATTAAGGTAATAGTTATGTTTCCTTGTAGAAATGTTAACTTACGAGTATTATAAGTTTGGTAATAATTGTTCTTCTAATAACAATGTTTTAAAGTTTCCGGTCAAATTGGTGAAAATCTTAATGGTGAGGAAACCATAAATTGCCAATGCCAATTCCAAATTGTATGTTGTCGTGAAAATGTCTCAGATACAAAAAAAATATTCAGAGAAAAGCTTACATTTTCCTTTTTAAAACACCAAAGGGTTCACTTTGATACATATTATGATACATTTGTATAGGTTTATCTGAGCCTAAAATAAAATTATATTTACATAAAAGCTTTCATGGTAAAAAACAATGTTTTACGATGGAGTTTGAAAGCTCACTTGTGCAGCATGTTTTCTTACGCAAATAATAATGCTTTATTTTCAAAAATAGCTCGGTAGTTTTCATAAACAAATGAACGTGTGTGAACAAAAACTAGTAGAAGCGCCAAAGTTAGGTTTTTAGTCCAGTATAAATGAAAACTATTAATTATTTGTGTATCTAAATTTACTATTATGTATAAGTTCGGTATAGATAGTGCCATCCACAAAGACGCGCGCCACCATTATTTGTCCTAATCGTTTAAAAGTAGTATATACCTGTAGAACTCAACTTTTTTAGAACTTTGGTTAATATAAGCTAATTGATTGTGTTTTTCGAAACTTGATCAAACGAAAAGTGTTGATACTCGACCCAAATTTCAGACAAAAAATTATGAACAATAGTTGTTCGCCATATTTATTTTTTATAATTTATTTTTCTAATAATTTACGTCGTGTGTTGAAACGGTGTATTTTTTTACAAAGTAGTCTCATTTGAAAGCTGAACAGTTTATCTATCTACTACCTAATTTTTTTTAAAAAAGTTACTTTTTTTTGCATTTTTTTCTGACAACAATAACTTTTATAACATTTTTTTTTCAATAATTTTGGGGTCTAGTATCCGCACATTTTGTTTGATCAAGTTTCGCAAATAAATACACAAGGTTAATGATTATTAGGAAAAAAATAATAATACTTGTCACACACACGCGCTTTTTTCAATCAAAACGAAAAAAAAGTATTAGTGGCGCGTGCCTACGTGAATGGCACTATCTCTGGTGGGTATATTATTTACACCTATAAAGGGACAAGCATGAATAAAACCTATGTGCTTCATTCAATCAACAGTGTTGTGAAGACAGGCTCATGTGTCATTGTAACCGAATCCCTATTTGTAGATTGTCAGGGATGACACACAATTTTGTACGTGTCGTTTGTGTGAGCCTAGAACTATCAATCACAATTACGACACTTATTAATGGTCCTTCTTATTGTGTGGACGACCAACATTATTTAACCACGCGTACTCCTTGAACTAAAGCCCAAGTTACTATTTCGGTGTTTTTTAAAAACAAAATAAAATTAATATTTATTTAGGAATCACATATTACAGCTATACTTACTTAATATCTTATTCAGCCTTGGGGAAATTTAATATTAATTATAATGTGTTTTAAAATTAGTATAAAGCAAGAGGTTAATGATACAAGTAAGTACCTACCTGTAGAGGAAATCCAATAGGTGATAAATATAATAATTAACAAAATTAACATATAAATAACAAATCTAGCTTTTACAAATTATATGTAACGCAGCGCCAAATTTTGTAGCATAAACTTTAATTTGGCAAAAACATCAGGGGCCTTATTTTTGAATCACTCGCATCAATATTACGAGTGATTTTCGTTTGACAACGAGTTATTTCCTTTGACTTTTAATTCATCCTCAAACGAAAATCACTCTTCATCATGAAGCGAGTGATTCAAAAATAGAGCTCCTGATACACAGTGTTAGTGGAGTCGAACAGAACGCTAATCAAAGTAGTAGTATCCAGGCAGTATCTAATTGCAATAGTACTTGTGGCGATAACGTTGGTTTCGCTTGCTAGTATTGTAACCAGTAAAATACGATCGCGTATTGCCGCGCGGGCCAGCCACTCCATGGCAGGCAGAATTTCACATTCCGTACGAACGATCGCACGGAGCGGCCGCGTCGCTTACATCCATTCAATAATCACGTGTCGCGCGCTTGTTAAACAACTTTAACCCACTCTGTGACCGATATTTTAGTGTAGTGCTACCACTGTGTTGTCACCACAATAACAACAACAACTGTTTAAGTGTCAACAAAAGTTTTATCATGTGTTAATTGTGAAAAAATAAACACTCTCAAACCGTATGGCTTAAACCAAAATGAGTCAGTGTTTTCATGTTCTAAACAGTTTACGGTAACAGTGATTGTACTGTTCGTCATTGAACGTAACTGGTGGAATGCGCATACTTCAGCTCTGTTATATTGGAATCGTTAGAAATAGAACGTACGATTAAAATTCCGTGTGATGGATCTAAACCTATAGCTATTAATACATACGTATTAATAAATGGAAGCGACGGATATTGTGTTTGGTTTATTGTAAGGTATCAAGAAAGTGTTAACTATGAAGAGCAGGCGCAGTTGTTTGTTGTTGTCTACGCTGCGGTTTGTGTTGGCGACGTCCATGTTCGCTGAGATCTATAGCGACTCGGACGTTACGACGACTAAACCAGGTTTGACGCTTCAAGTTTTTGGGGGAGACCTGACTGTTTAATACACGCAATAACTTCTAGGTTCAGATATTCGCGTCAAAAATCCCGCCAATACACAGACCACGCCGGACTGATGGCACAATTATTCAATTGAGCGAATATTCGAACTTTTCCGATAACCAATTACAAATTAATTCAATTCAGTTCTATTGCACAATTTTATCTTATCAGTATGGATTGCAAAGCCTTTTCCAATGTCAGTTTCTCAGTGTGTGTTTACCAGTACCGTACGCAGTCACCAAAATTCTCGTGTGAAAACGAAAGTGGAATTTTATTTATGAACAGGTAAATATTAATTTTCCTTCGAATAAATGAGTACTTAACGCGTAATTTACCTCGTATATGGCACGTACACAGTCCACATTCTGGTACAACTTACGTCAATGTGACCTCTGGTACGTTTCTATCGACACTTGTTCCGCACCAAGCAACGTAGCTTTTAGTGTCTAAAAATATTCATTGTATTTAATAAGGATACGGTTGCATGTAGGTATAGATAACAATGTTTTTTTCCATTTTCTGGCATATAGGTTCAACATTTGGTCAGATTAATATTGATTATTGGTATTTGGTAAATATGTTGTTTACATCGCACGTGAACTTACGCATGGAATTCATCGAGTTTAAAAAAAAAACTAATACCCAAAAAACATATTAAGAAATTTAACAAAATTAACATTGAAACTGTACCTAAAAACGTGAATATTTTGGTGATGTTATTAAGTGTATAAATGATAAATAACGTCATAAAAACAATGCTATATAACATTTTTATTACCATATGTGCACTGAGTAAATAATATGATGTTTAAATTGAAAGATATTTGGAAAAGCTTTGACTCCATATTGATATAGTGTACAAATAATATAAAAATTCAATTAATTCAACTAATTATCAGCATTTTGGACGTTCCTATCACCTTTCTTGCGCATTTCTGGCATTCTGACAAATGGTCACTAATATATGATTAAGGCTTGCTACTGTTTATAACAATCTGTCTAAATAACATACACCCGAAGATAGATAACAGCACACGGGCTTGGCTTTGGGAATGCTCAAAGATTCCTGAAATTAAGTAAGTATGCTAATGTAAGATGTTGTATCTAATAATTGTGCTAACCTTCTGCGCACAGTTATGGACGATGCGAGTTACTAATTGCAACTTGAAACCATACACCATCAATGAAGCTACCAAAGATTTGGACATAGTCAATACTATTGGATCACATCGGTCGATGGACAATACAATACAAATTATTTATAATGTGCTCATTCTGATCCCCTTTCGAAACGTTAAAATTAAGTATGCTACAATATAATCAAAGCTTTCTTAGTTATCAATTAACTGCACTTTGATATTTTAAAGTTACACGAAAAATAAACAATAAACTGTCTTTTAAATTAGAAACCTACAAAGAGTGTGTTGTGGTCGTTGTGAGAATTATTATTTGTAGGCACGATCATCTAGCTTGCAGCTAGATTTTTATCTGAAAGTAAATCAACTTAGAACTTGGGCAGATTAACTACTGATTTCTTTTTATTATCTTATCTTGACTTATCAAGGTTGTCTTTTATTCTTTTTGAGTGGGCACTTGCACTTCTACTGGGCTACACGGTGAGCTTATCAAAATATCAAACAAGCATTTTTAGCTAATTTTAAGCATTGAACTACTTAATATTACTAGCGTATGGAACTGACATCACGAACAAACTTTGTGCTCCATAAATTGACGACACGGTCATCAACTCGTAGTACGGATTCATAATTCGAAATTAAAATTTTAAAGAAAACGTCACAGTTATGTCGTATTTGCGATACAATTTTTGCTTGGCATAGCTTCTCTATACGTAGTAGTAACAACTCCCTGGTGGTTTTAAATTACCTAGCACAATCATCATAAGTTAACGATTATCATCATTTTAATAAACAATGTTCAAAATCCGTCGAATGGAAATAAAGATAAATGGAATTTAAACAAGTAATTAACCGTTATATTTGTACAGCGTGTGGCTTGTAATAGGAGCAAAAAAATTTACCACTGATTCTTCAGAGAAGATTAGAACAGTTACCTTGACCTGAGGCCCTATCTTTGAATCACTCGCTTCAAGGTGGCGAGTGATTTTCGTTCAAAAATGAATTAAAAGTCAACGAAAATAACTCGCTAATGAAAATCACTCAGTAAACAAATAAAGATGCTGGTCATAGTGCTGTAAATGCTTTAACTTAGAGATATAGCAATCCAAAGTAATAATCCCCAATCAATGTATATCGAAATCTCTAAATCGTTGTAGTAAATGAAAGTTTCAGGTTATATGACTGGACACATTTGTTTGCAAAACATGCTGGTTCGATTTATCTTGTTACAAAATAACCATTTTTAAATATTATTTAATTAAAACCTTTTATGATTGAACTTTTTTTTGCTCCTATTACATGCCACACCCTGTATACATATTTAGTATGTCTAGACTCTAGACTCTAGACGATACGCGATGACACAGACAGAAGCAAATAATAAACAAAAGACTTTAAAGGGAACATAATGACTTGAAGAATTACAATAAGTAAGAAAGACACTGCAGTTGACTCAATGTTGCTTAGAAGTGTAAAGGTTACTCACATTCTATTTTAAAAACAATACCATTTTATTAAGATGTGCAAGCCCCTTACATTAAGCATAATCCTTATCAGTTATCAATCTGTATGTATAAACTATCAACATAGAGATTGCAGTCAAACATTTCTAATAAACTCGCTATGGTGCAGTTAAATCCCTTATATTATTTATTAATTCAAACTTTATTTCAGTGTGGGTTTAATGTAGGCAGACTTCATGTCATAGGTCATTTTCATCCAGTCAATTGTTTAGGAATGCATAAAGTTGAATCAGTCATCAATCATATACAATAAATAATAAAATGCATTTAAAAAGACAAATAAACATACATAACATTGAAAATATGAGGCAAAAGAATAATAAACATGCATTAAATACACAAAACCAATTTATAAATGACTAAATTGAAGACATTGACGACATCTAGGTAAAAGAAAAGAACGAACAAAGTGAACGAAAAGGTTAATTTAATTCTGAAGAGAGCCAAGGTGAAGATAGTGGGAACTGAGTGACTTTTTAAAAGAAAATTAGTTAAATGACATTCTGATCTCATTATTGATGATATCGTAATTAATATTAATGATTTATTATCATGTGTAACGCACCTAATGTTACAAAAGCCTAAAGTTACTACCTTAAAAATCAAGTCAAGCGTATAATACTTTACGTGGCGTCGTATATATTGGTAAAGTGCGGAACTTGATGTATTCTTAATATCGGTGCAATATAATTTGATCATCTAACAAAGATATTAGTAGATTTGTTTTGGGAGGTGACACAGCCTCCGTAAGGCGCCATGAATTATATGACTCATTCCCATTTTGGTCGCAGACTGTTTTGCGAGATCTACCATGCTCCATGACTCATTCTTCATTCTTTAACATTACGGCTAAATCTATAGTATTTCCAATAACATTGTGACGTATGAGAAAAACGACATACAACACATGTGCACATAAATTCGTTACTTAAATCGTAAAGTGTGTTAAGTAATACTCTTCTTATCTTTAATGAGGCGGTTACGTAGTGCTATTATATCTTCTGTGGCGGTTACTCGTAAGTAAAGGGATTCCTCTTGAGGTTTCATGGGTTAAATACTTGAACAATACATAAGAAAGTGTTCAATAACTTAAGTACTACAGAAATTCAGAGTGGTAAGTATTACCACGCCATGAGTTGATAAAAATCCTGACATTCAGATTCAGCGAAACAAACGTATGCAATATCATATTTTTTTATGGTTTATCTATGCATTTTGTGACAACTGTACAAGTACGTAAAAAATACTTGTTTCTACAAGTTTAAAGGATTTGACATTACTGGATGCGTTCCACGGTCCAGATCCATTCGAATTTGACCGGACTAGCTAGGATCTAGACAATGTCAGTCTTGTTATATCATATCATCCACTCAGTGATCCACTCACACACAATCTCGAAAGAGAGGCAACTATAGTTGGAGCAGATGCGGAACATAGGACTTATGTTCCATATGAATGAGTCGATTATGGCAAAACCAGTTTGTTTGATAAGATACTTGGCCAAGACAAGAATTGTGTCTGTAAATAGATGTGACGTCGTGTGCGCAGATGGAACACATGAAAAATGTATTGTCTGATGCTGTTATGGGCTTGACGAACGGTGAAATAAGACTTATTTTATTTAGCAGATTAATAGACATAGACACGAATTGGGCATTGTAACATTTTCGTTAATGCCTCGAAATCTAGCTAAACTACTTTATTGATGCTAGTTGTACTGTTTTAAAATAATAGCAAAAAATCAGCCCGTTTATTATCATTAACCAACCTTATCTTTTACGACGAGGGAATAATGAAAACGACCGTCAGATCAGTAATCTTGGATTACTACAAAACAGATTTATTTCTTGAACAAAATGAAATATTTTTTAACTTGTTAGCTTTAGATTTACGAATCTCATTTGCAGGTGAGATTCGCTGTCATAATAAAGTTTTTATTAAAAATGTTTTTTTTGGCTATGGCTATATCAGTTCGATTAAAAGTTGTGTTTAAAAAAGATTCCCGGAATACAACGAAAGTACTATAGTAATAGTGAATGATATGTATGTCTAAAATATTGACCGAAAATATTATGCTGTTGTCAATAACGTTTTATAGCTCGACCTACCACCAAATAACAGTAAAGCTAAACGAGCTGTTAAATATTAATGGATAGTAAACAAATAAGACGACATGTTGTCTTCGAATGGTCTCTGATTTCTAATAGGCTTTCAAGGTACACTTTCAAGGAAATATACCTTGTAAAAAAAGAATAGTTTCTGACGAGACACTGATTTATGTCAAGGTAATTGTGAAAACTCGCTTTATTTTGTATTATCCTTTGGAAAAATAACCTATTACGTATAAAAGTACTTTAGTTGGTCATTTATCACTTAGATGATTCGGTTTTAAATGACCAAATATCTATGGCCACACTCTTCTTACGCACACTAAAATTGCCATTTATTTGGTCCTTCCTTTGTCAAGTATTCTCAAATCTCTCAATCACTGGTTTCAAAATAGAGATGGGGCTTTGGAAACTGCTCTCGTATTAACACATTTCATATTATGTATAAAGTCAAATTGTTTTAAGTGAAAATCTTCTAAGGGCCTATTTAGATTAAAAAAAAGCATTTTTGTATGTTGTTTTTTTTTATACTCTAGTTTAAGAGTAAATTAAGGATTAAGATTAATATACTTTTATTTTCTATTAATTAAGATTAAAATAAGAGAAAGAGGAGAATATTGCATTGATATTAGAGAGATGGAGGCGATAATGTAGGGGTGTTTTAGCGTTGATAGGGTGCTTTTAAAAAAATATTAAATTAAATATTAATTTGTAACGAAAATAAACTAGAAAAAAGTTTCACTTTACAACTTCAAGACTGATGCTGAAGATAGCTTTTAACCACAGACCTTCAAAAAAAAAACCTTATTGGGACCGTGCGGAGTGTGTGGTGGGGGAAAAGAAAACGATCACTGCGCATGCCGTGGCAAAAATGTGCAACTAATCGGGGCTACTTGTCAATGTTTGTCGTCAAAGCTATGAAAATGGGTAAATACATTTTATAATTAACAAATAAGAAACACGGCTGCCGTTATGTAATTTGCACGTTTCATATAGAAGGTAATTATTTATATGTATATAGTCGATCTGTCATTCATAAAAAAGTTTGCAAATAGTAGTCGTGTTTTTAATTGTTTAAATGAAACTTATTTTATACATTTTTAGAGACGAGAAAGAAAATAGGCTTAGGTATATGTAGTGGTAGCTGTTTCAATTGATCGTAAGTACTTATTAATTGTCTTTCTGTTAAATATTCTTATGTTAGGATTTGGAAAACTCTTTTGATTCTATTCGAACTAATTCGATGTATCCGCGCTGCCAGCACCCACACACAACCTGCTATCGCTTCCCCACGTGCCCCTGTGCTCTGCAGGCGAGGTCTCGATCTCGCGGTCTACATAAAGAATGTTTTTTTAGGTTCGGACAGTACTTACGATTAACCTTGTTTTATAAGGTGTAATGGTCAGTGATGTTTGTCGAATTATATCGGCTCGAATAAAGTAACTATTGCTTTTACTTCGTACTTCTTCTACATTCCTTACGTGTTCGGCTAAAACCAATTTGCTACCTTTTAGCAAATTTTGGGGCTGGAAATTGATTTTGTGTTTTACACATTCAAAACCAGTTTTTATTACAATATCAATTTTTCTCTCCTACTGCCTGTACAAACTGCCTCTAAAATACGATTTATTGACTTTCTTTATTTTATAAATTTGCTTTATTTAATATAAAATAACAAACACTTATCAGTCACAATTTGACAGGTGCCCTGAAAGTCGCGTTTGCCAGAGGGCGCTACTAACGTGCACGTTCCCAATACGTCTCATTGTTTGTGTTTATTGTATCAGATTTTTTTTACAAAAATTAAACCACTGATTCAAAAACTCAAAACACTGAACATTTTTACTGAAACTGTTGTCTAGTTAAGTAAAAATTTATATTGTGTAATAATGTTTGTTGTTTTTTACAAGTTCATACAAAGAACTGAGTAATAACCGAATGGATTGGCAAATTAGGTATTATTATACACAGGATATATCCAAAATATATCTGAGAATAGCCGAGTCTTTATTAATTTCAAGAATCTACCTCCCATCTCTACTACCAACAGTTATAAAAACATTTATCAAAGCCGTCTTTTCATCATTCTTCTATTCATGTTGTACTCACAAATAGTCCCCAAAAATGTTTCCTCTACTGGTTGCACAAATAAAGAAATAAGGATACCGCGTCGTCGTTTGTTTTTTTTTCAATCAACTAGAATTAATAAGGTAAGCTCTACATTTCAATTAGGTCTAAAAGTCTTTCTTGATTTTGCTAAAAATTTGTTTTATCGCATTTTTAGAGAAATGAGTCAAGTCAAGTCAAAATAGCTTGGACTAAATACTTTTCAAAAAGCACAATAAATTGCTGCAAACCACTAGTTACTAGGTAGCCAAAGTTGTTTTATTACAGTAGGTACTTGGTTCTGACCTAATAGTTCAATTAATATGTACTATACAAATCGAATGAAATGAAATTGTATTTTGACTAAGTACTGTTACCTTGTCACGTACTTTGTAGAAGCAACTTACTTACCACTTTCTGGATAGTTAGTCGAGTTCAACAGTTAGTTAGACCTTTGAGAATATACTTGACCTTTCTACCCAAGGTTACGCTATAAATGCTTGCTATTGTAGGCAATTCATAACCACCTTATACTTGTTATGTTTGTCGAAAATACAACTGCAGAAACAAATTGTTAAAACCCTAATTTTTTGTTCCTTGGCAGTGCACGATTTACTAAGAATATTTAATGAAATATTTGCTTAATCGAATGAGTGATTTCACTTTCGACGGTCTAGTTTAGCTGGTGCCCTATTTTTTAATCACTCGCCACATTAAGGTGTGTGATTTTTGTTAATTAATGTTTGATTTTCAAATGAAATCCAGATATAATCCGCAAAAGAGTGATTAAAAATAAAGCTAACCGTGATTAAGTAAACGATAAATATGTTATGTTTCACTCAGACATAATATTACTGAATAAAATAATGAAGGTTATTTTAACAAGCACACTTACTTAAAATTATATCCCGTTTGTTTCTTACCTAACTACGGCTGCTCGCTGCAATGAGGAAATAACTCGTTTTATAATATTTTAGCAACAGGACGCACTCACTGATAAGATAAACACATTCATCCGCTTTAACTCTAAACAAAGCAAAATATATTTTTGTGGTAATTAGTTACTACTCTATAACTAATTAGACGTAAAATAACATTACGTACAAACCCTATATATTATATTATTGAATAAAAAAATATTGAACGTGATAAGATCCGCATTACCGCCAAGCTAAAATACGAGTAGGTAGCTAGTTTATTATTATTATACCCTTAATATTTGAAATATTTATAATAGTTTGATCAATTCAACAAGCTTTAAGTTAAATCCAGGAAAAAAATTGTGACGTCAGCGTGAAAATCCATTGCTTTTGCGTCACCCAAAATATTTAATACTAGCGGTCCCAGCGAACTTTGTTTCGCCCCGGCCCCGTCCCGCCCCAGCCCCGGCCCCGTTGAACGGGATAAAACGGATCCTATGTCCTTCTCCTGGGTCTAAGCTACCTCCCTGCCAATTTTCAGCTAAATCGGTTCAGCCGTTAGGCAGGGTACGCAAAATAAGTAACTTTTTTGGTTGATTTTTTACACCTTGTGTCCGAAAAACCCTAATATCCGAGGAACCCTACTTTTGTTCAAAATAATATATAGCCTATATTACTCGTGGATAATGTAGCTTTCGAATGGTGAAAGAATTTTTAAAATCGGTCTAGTAGTTTATGAGCCTATTCATTACAATCAAACAAACAAACAAACAAACAAACAAACAAACAAAGTTTTCCTCTTTATAATATTAGTGTAGATAAGAGTGTATAACAGTGAGTAGAGTGATATTTATTCTTGGCGGCGAAAGACGTCAGCATTTCCACCTAATGGGATGACCATTAATTTGTTGATAAGTAGAACCGCGGGGTCCTATAATCACTTAATTGGTGGCAAGTTCGGTCAACCAATTGTTATCAGCGAGCGACGTGCGACAACGGTTCATTTGCCATCCTGATAGGAGTAATTTCCCGAATGTTGACCGCACCTCCGTCGCGCCCTGAACCCGGCTAATTAATAGTGCTTTCGATAGACATGCGGTGAAGAGACAGCTCGCGTTACACTCGTCAACCATTAACCTGATAAGCTTACCAAGTAGCCCGCTGGAAACGTTCGCTTCACCCTATCGCGACGATATATTACTCCCTCGATTGACGGGGACATTAAACATACCCTCATCAAGGTTGCTATTGCTTGTTTTAGTAACGCAATTACCTTACTCCACGACCTTCCAAAACATATATAAATTAGCATTATAGGAAAAAATTCTACGAAACAACTGTATGTAAGTTATTTATAAACAAGTGCAATATTAAAATTTTACTTGATTGTCTTTATTAGAAAGGATAACAAAGGGTCTTCAACGTAGAAATGATCGTTTAGGAAAAAAAATAGTTATTTTATCATAATTGCAAGTGCCTAAGTGCCTAGAATTGTATCAATATTGGAATATGCATTACTCTTTTCAGATAAACAAGGCACGAGAATCATTGGTCCGATTTTCGATCGAATGGAAAATGAAATAATACTAAAACAGGGGCAAAATTATACATTCACATGTAGTGGGACACGCCCGTTAACTATAAAACAACAGACATTACCAGAAGTTTGTGAATTTTTTACGCAATTGGACGGTCAAGGCACAAACAACGTTACTCTGACTCTTTACAATGTCAATGAATGCGCCGTGGGTTATTATGCGTGCTTCGACGACACCGTTAAATATGAAGACGTACTCTCGAATGTCATAGAAGAGCCTACTAACACAGAACACGCTACATATACTTACATCTTTGTCGATGGTAAGATGTTATACGCTTTGGACGTTGTTTATGTACGCGTACTCGTACGTACACACGCGTTTGATCAACTAATAAAAATATTTTGTAACAATTTTAGGACCAGAATTGTTTTTTGCACCTGTATCAGAGTCCGCAAAACAAATAAGCCCACAAAAGGCTCTCGTGCAGTGTAAACCTGCTATGCCAGACATTGAAATATCATTAATGACGGTATGTATTGCTAAGTGAGCTTCAATGTAGATTTTATTCAAAGAATATCTACATATATGAGAGCGAAATATTTGTTTCAACATTCTTGAGTAAAAAAATGACAAAATCAACGTTAACAAATTTTACGACGCATGCATGATTATTATACTTACGTCAAAATTAAACTAAACCAACGCTTCAAAACAAGATTGTGTTTTTTCCCATTGGCAAGTTCATAATTTTGTCGTCAAATTTTAATAGCTCATGAAAAGAAAAAGTTAATAAACGCTTATAGCTAATCTGCAAAACTGTACTAAAGCATGGTCAAGCACATGTATTTTATAAAATAAATTCATTCTTAACATTCAGGATATACTAGAAGAACTCCCATTTGAGTATGAAACATACGACCCTAAAGTTGGAATGATTGTAAACGTTGATCACTTCGCAGAGTTAGATATTCTTCTTTTCAAATGTTGTGCTTCGAGAAATAACTCGCAGGATTACAGACACCTCTTTTATAATAGAAAAAAAATAGGTGATTAGATGTGTTTCTTTTTAATTTTTAAAGCAAACCACATTCACGAAATAAAATGTAAATAATAACATCAAAGTACACCCAGTTGTGCTCTATCACAAATACCGATAAAGACAGAGTTTTAATTCCCAATGTTAATCAATTAAGTACAGGCATATTGTGTCGATTTCTCAAAAGATATGTAGCTGTAACGTTTTTCTTGAATGTGGCTGACCTAGTTTTTCAATTTTAAGTGCTCATACGTAAATAATTTAAAATTGAAAAACACTGATTCCATGAATATTGAAATATACTAACAAAACTATTATTTTATTTCGTGATACATATTAGGAAAAGGGTCAAAAGGCACCAGAATCTGAAATAATAAAATACTCACCAAAGATTGGGTTCCTTATTAACATAAAGGAATTTTCATATTACATTTGTTCCGCACCGGGAAAAGAGAATACGGGTTGGAGACGAATAATTTGTAAGTAATGCACACCTTGATGTCACCATAAGCGGTAGTGTGGTGTGATGGTTTCATTTATCGATTAATTTCATTTGTTTTTAGGGTTCCGTAGTCAAAAAGGAACCTTTTTTTCACATTGTCCGTTTGTCTGTCCACCGCCTTGAGATTTTAAGTAGAAGAAAACTTAAATCAAACAAGAAAATATGCTAATTTAAAAAAGTCACACACTTTTTAGAGTTATTTTTGTGAGTACAAGTAAAGGGTAAGATTTATTTATAAAAAATAGTGAAGCTATTACTTTTAACTGCGGCTAACTAGGGTTAGCAAAACGCACAGATAAAGTTTAAGAATTCATATAAAAATTAAGTAAAGCATTTCATTTTATTAATCTTTGAAACGATATGATCAATTAAACAAATACATATACGGATTTATTCGTCTGTATTTTTTTAATGTTATTCCACGATATATTTGTACAAGTCACATGTTTTAGTTTTTTTGCAAGTTCAATAGAATAAACATTTTCACTTTGACCTAGAATCATGTGGCAAAAATATAATTTATTTTATTGATAATTGATGCGGAATTCTTGGTGCGCGAGTCTTACTCGCACTTAGCCGGTAATTTTCGTGTTTGTCAGCTCGCCGCTTGTCTAAAACTTACTTTTCTCTGTGTCTTAACTTTTTGGTGTCTTGCCCTGTCTGCCTATAGTTTGCACACAGCCTTTGTGTTTTTTTAACAAATCTTTGTTATCACTAATATACTAACACAATTAACCTGTATGTTTGTATATATTTAGTGTAAATTGTGTTGCATTTGTTGAGATTAATGTAAAGACAAGTGGAACGCACAGTTGGTGGGTTTATAAATTCGCAATTTTGTAATTGTGAAAACTGACAGATGTAACCAAAATATCCGCTTCCGCCATAATGGTTCTGTTGTTCTGTATTGCTTTTCTGTTTAAACCATTAAATGAAGCTATTTGAGTTTTTGATAGCTGAACATGTTATGGGTGCAGCGACTATGCAATTTGTGGTTAGCTTTTTTAAGTTCGTACCTATATTATTAGCTTATTTTGTTTCATTAAATATTACATTGTTTCCAACTCAAAACCACGGTAATATATTAATATATTACGAACGTTTGTATGAAGTTGGAATACTGTATATATAACATTACCGTGTCAAAAGCATGCGAGCAACTGATACAAATCCATCTTATTAGAAACAGATTAACAATGCATTTAAATACATACAGGGTGAGCCTGTACCAGCAAAAGTCTGCTTTGCAGTTAGGTGACAAACTCTACCCATCGGTCGGACCCATATCTCGGAACATAACTAAATGGGGCATAACGTTCGTGATTAGGTGTTTTAATTTTGCCTGTCTGTCGTAAAGTCGCCTAAATGTGAAAACGTTCTAAAGGACATGGATGTTCGTTTGTATGGAGAAAATGCCAACACCTTGAAAATGATATTTTATTATATCATGTGTATTTCGGAATAATTACTTTTAAATAAACGTAGGGTGAACAAGTAATTAATATTCGGAATAATAACAAAACATACCACATAATTAACGCGTTAATTTTTGGTAGATTATAATGTATTGAAGTGGAACCGTCAAATCGTGAAATGGCATGCTAGGGACCTCGCGCGCTGATTGATTGAACGGCATAAGGCATTAGCCCCGCACCGCCATATTTGTTTTGTATTGTAATTTGTTAGATGACGAAAAAAAATTTGACAATCAATCAATGATAGTATTTTTTTGTTGTGAAAAAAATAACTTATTAATAATTAATTACTTATAAATTTGTTGAAATGGACACAGAACGGCCTTCTGTAACACAGACCAATCAGGGACAGCTTGACAATTAATCGTGCAAGTCCGTGCGATAGATTGTGATTTAACGGTTTTGCTTCGATAGCTTATATTCTTACGAAAAATATTGCGTTAAATTGTTTGTTAGCAGTATGCTACGGTTCACAATCTATCGACGCTTTACAATATCGCTAGTGAGATTATAATCTAAATGGTATTTACAATAGTCATCACCAAAATAGCTATGAATGTAACGTGTATGATAGATACAGTTATGTAATGTTATTACTGATTTTAGTTTAGAATATTTTGAAAGATCCGATTGATTTTCTTACTTAAAACAAGGTCAATAATAGGAGCTGATTTCACCGTGAATCTTGATCGTGATTAACTTCTGAACTTCGTTTAGAAAGCTGTCACTCTTTCCGGCAAAGAGTTCAAATTCGACTACCAGAAACTGCTGCCAGATTACGACAATCCATTTCAGAGGAAGAAAGAAGAAGCACCCCCAGCTGACAAAGAGAAAGAAGAAGAACGCTCTTCTTTAGTTGTATGGTTATGACGGTTTTTTTAAAGTTCAGGAGCTCTATTTTTGAATCACGTTTCAAGATAGCGAGTGATTTTCGTTCGAAAAAGAATAAAGAATCAACGAAAACCACGCGAAATATAGGCGTTAGTACTCACACGATTGAGTACCGATTTTTTAAATCCTTTAGTTGGACTTTAATCAATTAATTACACACGCCATCTTGAAGCAAGTCATTCAAAAATAGGGCCCCAGGAGCTTTATTTTTGGATCACTCGCTTGGATATGGCGTGTGATTTTTGTTGGAAAACTAATAAGAAATTATTGAAAAACAACTCGTTTTCGAACGAAATTCAGTCGAAATAATGACACGAGTGATTAAAAAACAGAGCTCCAGGGGCCCTATTTTTGAATCACTCGCGTCAATATTACAAGTGATTTTCGTTCGAAAACGAGTTTTTGTTGACTTTTATTTCATCCTCGAACGAAAATCCTTGAAGCGAGTGATTCAAAAATAGAGCTCCAGAAGTTAATCGTTATCAAAATCACAGGTGAAATCAGCTCCAAATATCTCTTGGTACTGAAAGGAGATGTCAGCAGTTTGGTAATATACAAGAAAAAGTTGTCAGCTAAGTAATTCATTGTTTTGTTTCTAGTTTATCATCCTACTGGGGTCGCTGTCTTGTCCGTTTGTTAATCTTAGTGAAAAGCCGTATTTTGTCATATTGCTATAAAACTTATGTAGGTACATTTTAAAGGACACCATGCAAGTTTCATACATTATTGTGCAAAATTGAAAGTATCGGCCAATTATGCTAAATGCTATCTCCAATTAATGATCATCACCGCATTACTTCTATATATTTAAATACTGATTATAATTATATTGTGTTATGACGGCTACTATCTAAGATAGTGCTTATAATCGGTAATTTAAGTTAGGATATTTCATACGTTTTCTGAATTGCAAGCAACTTCTACAGTATCAACCTACAGCCTTCAAAACGACTTATCAATCATACAATGTCGCCGTCATGATGAAAAACAGTTATCACCATTTATTTTCATTTTTGGGTCCAATTTGATGTCCTATAAGGTTTTTTTCCGCTACCTTGTAGGTAGGTAAAATATATACTGGGTGACTTTGAAATCATTGGCAAAAATTAAAACTAAGAACTTATTCATGATTGATAGTACTTTCCATCTACTAAAAGGAAAATCAAACATTATGAAGTACAATTTTATGAAACCGAGATAAATCACATTAAATACTTTAGAATTGATCATTGTTACCTAAGAAAGTAATTAATAAAAGTTTTAGATTTTCTAAAATTAACAAAAAATATTAAAGAATCATAATCTTTGCTCCACCTAAGCACGCGCCAATATTCATTAAAGCAACGCATACGCAAGCTAACAAAGGGGCGGTGACGCGGCCCTGCGCGTAGTAACTATGCGCGTAGGCATGCTGGCTCAAATCGGAGTGATACTTTATTTGCTTATCATTTAATTTGTAAAAAAAAATAATTACTTGTTTTATTTGAATTAGAATAACATAAAAATATTGCATTTTATGAGTTCTTTAATAGGTCGAATTATTGCCAATGATCTCAAAGTCACCCTGTATATTTGTATTGAAAACTATGAAACCTTGCGCACTAGATCGTTCCATCACCGACCAACACCGTCGCATGGCGTGTCGTGTTCCTAGCATGGTCATAGTATGTTTCGGTGCGGTGAGAAAAGACCTTTATCATTTTTTTGTTGAGACAGTGTACTGCAATAACAAAAACACAACACGTCATGTGATATTATAAAATTATCTAAAACTAAGATAGCCTATTGATGGGTTGAGTGAGTATCTCCTGACTAGCTTCGCTTGCATAGCATTGTGTTTTATTTTGTTTGTCAATGTACGTAAACTAATTGTGTAGTGAACTAGTGATCCGTATGCACCTTCAGATTCAGATTCAGATTCATTTATTGCCCGTCACAAGTTGGGTATGGTGTTACAAGGGATATAGACAGACAGCACAAGTGACAGTTGCAGGGCGCAAAGGCATTGCAAACATGAGGGGCAACTATTGCCTATTTACTTATTATAAATCTCAAAATTGAATTAGTTATATAAAATAGCGATTTAATTTATTACATTGTTAGATTAAGTAAATATACCTCTCATGTTGCATGTATTTACTTCATTAGATATAACAGATTTATTCATTTTTAAAAGTAACTTTTAAAACATAATTGGATTTATTGCTCGAAACAGAAGATTAGTTGCTCGCATGATAGTTTTGAAGGTTTTTATATTTGCAACTTATAGCGATATCAGACTTCATTCATAAACTTGTCCTTTATTTTAATAGATTATTCGATTTTATTTGTAATTTTTACAAATATGTTAATCTATGACATATAAATATGTTATTCTATGTATTTTTAACAATTCCCATAGTAACATTACATCAAATGAGTAAATTAGTCACAATTTCAATAATTTTATCTGAGATGCGAAAGCGATTTATTGAACCATTTTATAACAATTAATATCTTGCAGATAAAGCCAAGATTAAAGTTAAGTTAAACGTTGATAAAGTACCTCGCAGCATATATTTTATGAAGGGCGAAAATTTTACACTTAATTGTTCCGTAAATTATATGGACAACGATGCTTTAGCCTTACGCTGGACACTGCCACCTACAAGCAAGGTAATATTCGATTATTATACATAATTAGATCTGTATACAAGTATTTTTCGATACATTTATGATGGATGAAATAATTGTATTATCTTTTATTATTATAGAGATCCGGCTTAAACAATTCCATTACGAATGAGAATATTGTTACACGCGCAGGCCAACATTATTTTAATGCTCTAAGAATAACAAATGCAACACAAGATGATGAAGGCACTTATACTTGTGAATTGACAATGAAAGAAAAATTTGCAACACCACAAAGTCTGAAGAAAAAGTATTTGGGTATGTTTAATATTTAGTTAGTGCTCCATATACAATATAATCGAAATCAATTATGTAAGTTACAAATTGAAGGGTATTGGGGCCTTTCGTACCGCAAAGTTTTCGGACTGCGGCGCAAATCGCCTGCTGTTTCAGAATATGGTCATTCGCACCAGTGGTAAGCGGTGCAAGTCGCTTAAGGTATCTTTTAAATCGGAAGCGGTTTACCTATAAACCTAATCAGTTTCGGAGCAAATGAGTTATTAGATTCGAGTTCATCTACCTGAGACTTGTTCACTGGCACATACAGCAGATTTAATGTTCTGTCTCTAGATTAGTTCATAGCATCGCGCTCGACAACATCATGTTACATCAACAGTACCTATTGCATCCTGACATTCAGTCAGTCACCTCTTTTTATATATGGTAGTACGGCAGGTCCGCGATCAACTGTTGTAAGCTTGACACAGGGTCTTCAACACTGGAGTACTGGAAATTTGTCGTATTTGAGTATCTTCCTTTCATGCTAAAACATAGCAGACAGAAAAATCGCGAACGAAAACGCTTAAGTGTGTTTCAGGTGCTAGACCATTAACCTAAATAAAACGAATAGAATAACTAATGCTGCTTTTTTGTTTAAGACAAACCTTTTCTAAATATGAAAAAAGAAAATCGTAACATAGAAGTTGATCCAGAATTACCTACGGTCATGGTGAAAGCGTCTGTAGCCGCATATCCACTGCTTACTTTAAACGACTATACTTTGTAAGTATCTATCTTGAAAAATCCGAAATGATCCGAGATGGACAAATAAATGACCATTAATTAAATAGAAATACAATGAAAATTATTTAGAATAATCACACCATTACTGTTTTTCAGTTTCCGTGATAATAAACCTCTGACGATAGATGGTGACAAATACGCTTCAGGTATATACCCCCTAACCGGTGACATAACACTGACTATCAACCATCTAGCAGTAAACGATACGGGGAACTATACGATCCAAGCACGCAACGCCTACATCACCAGGAATGTCACATTTGAGCTGAAGAAGAAAGGTAACTAACAATCAGCTGCAGAATTTGTAGTCAGTCAATGGTTTGTTGCCAATGTCGAAAACTCACCAAGGATTTTAACATAAAATCTAATGGCAAAACAAAAAAAAGTTATTTGTTTATTAGAGTATGGATATAATAAATCCAAAGGTTATCTGCAAGAGACCGCTTCTAGCGATAAGACCCCCTAAATTGATCTGTACAGTCCGTTTTTGTTTGCTAGTCTGATATTGCAAACAATCTAGATATACTTTTTTAACGAAATAATTCAAATAAACACAAAACTCACAACTTACCTAATTCATCGTTGAACACCGAAATCATTTTAAATCAAATAGTTAATTAATTTTAAACACTGATATTATATTAAAAGTTATAAAATTATTGTGTACATAGTTCGACTTGCAAACAAAAACGGACTATACATACATTTATTTATTTTTTATGAACGAATATGTAACTTATCCATGTGATGTGGAACAAAGAATTATCTACCTAAATATAGGATTAGGACATGCATAATTTTTTGAAAATATTTTCATTGCAGCCTTCCCTGTCGTTTCTTTTGAACCAAAGACTGACAAAATATGTCAAATAAACTCGGTGATAAGTTTAAGTTGTGAAGCAACTGGCTACCCTTTACCAAACATAAAATGGATATTTACCACTTCAAGAAATGGTACAAGAGTGGTAAGTAAAACAAAATTATAATTAGGGCTATTACACTCATTTAAAGTAAGGTAATGGGTATACCATTATGAATGTTTCAGGAAAAAGAGGAATCAGGAAACCATATAAAACTATCTGAGTATCGAGTAAAATCAACTCTTAATTTTAAAGCAATGTTTGCTGGTAACATAACATGTAAAGCTGGTGACGGGCCTGCCGCCTCTGCCAGTAGGAAAATTCTAATACACGAAATACAAGGAGGATTTGGCATAGAAGACAGTCCGGATTGGTATTCTGAACATGACAAAATCACACTCAGATGCTTTGCCGCAGTATACGAATACAGTAACGTAACATGGAGGGGAACAACGGACAACGATCTAACAGAAAATGGTACTGGGAATTCTATAGGTACCTCAATATTATACAAACTTCCTATCTTTAAATGATGCATTATTTCCTGTTGATATAATAATGTTTGCTTTTTTGCAGTGAATTATTACGACAGCGAATTTTCTCACATAGCAACACTGATTATAAAAGAGGCGTCACTGAAAGAAGAAGGCAATTACACATGTGTGGGGACGAAGTTCAATGGAACTGAGGAGCATCGATTTAAACCCATTGTCGTTGAAGGTATAGCCACGTTTTTATCAAAAGCTACAATGCAACAGTTTTTAAAACACATTTTCGTTGTTTTTAGAGCCAATAAAGATTTTCTTTATCCAATTGAAATTTAATCGAAGGGTCTCCCATCTAGAATTATCTGCCGGTGACCATCAGTTCCTCGCGCTATGTGCCCTGCCCATGTCCATTGCTACTCTCATTACAACTTATTCGCAGCTTTATGGCCGTTACTTTAGTTCTTCTATCTCTTCATTTCTGATTCGAGAAACACCGAGCATAGGCCCCTGATAGCATGAGTGTGAATAAAAATAATAATTTGATGATATTTTTTTAAGCAATAAGACCGCCAGTGATTGAAGAACCTGAAATCGATAATATGAACATAGATGCCGAACTCGGTCGACAAGTCCAATTCAGCTGCCAAGCAAATGCCGTACCTCCGCCAATAATTTCATGGACTAAGGTAACCGATTAATGACTGTTAAGTGTTGAAAAAAAAACATGATCACTTTAGTGTTTGATCACTCTCGTAAAATAATATCGACGGTTCCCGGGCGAAGCGACATTTTGGGCGAAATTGACTTATATACATATTTGGAATCAGCGAATTTTTCCGCGTCGTCTGAGCTGGGTTTGGTGACGATCTGGGCACTTTTTTGTCGCTCAATACAATCGCATTTTCGGAGCCTATTTTGCACTGCGATGTATGTACCGACACAAAATTTTGACAAATTTAGGAACTGTGTACTTAAAGCTCACTATGAAATACCAGAGAGTTATTTAAACCCTCTTTCCTGGATCAACAATTTACAGACAATGTACGTTAAACCAATTAGCCTCACTTTATAAATATTTTGAAATGACGCTTCATACATTTAGCTTTACTTTATGAATACATAAGATTGTCGCATAATACAATTAGCTTAACCCTACAAATACATAGTAAAGTCGCTTCATACAATGAGCTTTACCTTATAAATATTATCTGCTTATTTCAGAAAACTTAATTACTCAGGCACGATTAGGAACAAATAAGTAAAAATGAAATCGGCGCTTAAACAAAATAGGCTATACACCACGAAAATGTATGGTATATGGCATTTAAATCATTAGGTCAGGTATGAAATATGAACAACTCTTCAATTTCATGCATTTAGCCTGGAGCTATTATTTCAGTACTAGGTGGTTAAGTCATTTAACCTGGAGCAAGAATTAATAAACCTAGGCGGATAAGTCATATAGCCAGGAACAACAAATACTTATCCTAGGTGGTTAAATCATTTGGCCTGGAATAAAATAAATAAATAAAAGGATCATTTTGTATTAAACGACATGTATCTTTGTTAATAATAGGCATATCAGAAAAAGACCTAATCAGATTATGCAGAGTATGTAACCTAACCAATAAATATCTTTATTTTTTCAAACTTTAACAAATTGCGGAAGTTATGTTTTTTTTTTCAAAAATCAAAACTTTAAACAGCTCTGGTGTAAAGTTTACAAAATGTCGCTTAATACAAATAGCCCGGGAACCGTCGTATGAAGCTACTGATGGACAATGCACAAATATTAGATGTACAAAAGGTTCTTGCAATAATTGGTTGTGTTTTATATCATTAAAGGATGGAGTGGAATTACATAATAACACCGACGGGCTAATAATATTAGAAAATACTAATAAAACAGTCACTAACTCAACAGTGTTAATAAAAATAATGGTTGAAGGAAACGAGGGGAAATATGAGTGCCTTGCAACCAGTGGAGTGACTGTCAGTAAATTTGTGAACATCACTAGAAAGGGTAAGACTTTTTATTTGACTATCGCCATGGCGATGCTTTTAACTTTTTTTGTTTAATTCTTTCCCCTAAAAGCGAATTCGATACCAATAACTATTTTGACTAGACTTTATCGATTTACTTTACCTATGTGTGCGGTTATTATGATTCATAATTTATGAATCACAACATTTTTTTTTTTTAATCTATAAACAGTATAAATTTGAATTATGTAGTACTGTCTACTATGTGGTATTTTTTTTGGTAAGGTACAAATGTGTTTATGATGTATTTTAGTATCCAATTTCCAAATAAATTTTCCTCTGATCCGGATTCTAATATCTATCAGCTCGAAATCTAAATCGTGAATGATATCGCTATTATATTGATGTTACAGGAGCTTTTCTACACACAACAAAGATTTTGGGCGCAATCGCTGCCATCATACTAGTCCTAATCATCCTGGTGATATATCTGACTTGGAAGATCAGGAAAGAGAAAAGGTTCAGGAAAGAATTGGCGGCTGCTGGGCTACTTAACTTCAAGGAAGGAGTGACAAGCTCCCTCAACCCTGATCTGGGCATCGATGAGCAAGCAGAGCTGTTGCCGTATGATGAGAAATTTGAATTTCCACCGGAAAAGCTTATACTTGGTAAAAATAACCTATTTGCTGTCTCGTTGATAAAACCCTTCGCTATTTATTTAAAAGAAAGCTACTTACAAACAGTCTTCTTCCTTTTCGTTAACTTTTACCTCTGGATATTGTAGTGTAGCCTCTAAGATAATATTGAAATTTATCTAAGTCTTAGATAAATATTATATTATCTAAGTCTTAGATAAATATTAATATTATCTTAGACGCTCTATAATTGGCTTGATAATTGGATTTATAATTGGATTGGAGACTCTATAATTGGATCTATAATTGGCCTGATTTTGTTTAGGTAAACAGTTGGGAGCCGGAGCATTTGGCGTGGTGTATAAAGCTGACGCTCGAGGCATCATCAACGCGGAGGAGACCACGCCGGTGGCCGTGAAGATGGTGAAAAAAACAGCTGACAACATGTACATCAAGGCGCTGGCGTCTGAACTGAAAATCATGGTGCACCTGGGCAAACACATCAACATCGTTAACCTACTCGGCGCTTGCACTAAGAACGTCGGAAAACGTAAGTGTGCAAGTTTTATTTTAGATCCGAAGAATTGAATATATCGTTGGCGTTTTTTGTATGTTTCGTTAACGTTCGTATAACGTTCTAGTTATTTGAGATATGGAACAGTTAGTTAAAAAACGAATTAAGGGGGCGTATTGCGATGCAGTTTTGACAGATAAAACGCTCTGATTTACTGTCAAATTAGCAATTATTATTGCAATTTCGCATTATATTGATAATATTACTATAATATAACAATATAACGATTAATATTCATACCATTGTAGTATTATTATAATATTATTATATTGATAATATTCGTTTACACTGAGTCTGAATTGAACTGCCTCGGAATTGAACGGATTAAGTTGGATCGCAATACGCCCCAAGGTTTCTAAAAGGAAGTAGGTATTAAGTCACCTACACCATCCTACATCTTACTTTGTAGTAGAGCTCTATTTTTGAAATACTCGCTTGGATATGGCGTGTGGTTTTCGTTCGGAGATAAATTAAAAGTCAAGGAAAATAACTAGTTTTCGAAAAAAAACGCTCGGAATATTGACACGAGTGGTTCAAAAAGTCCTATTTCTGAATCACTCGCGTCCATATTACGAGTGATTCTTATTCGTAAATCAATTTAAATAAACTGAAAGAACGCTTAACGTAGTGAGTAGGAAGGAAGGAAAGAAGGATGTAGAATGTAATAAATCACTTGTTTTAAAAGAAATTACTACTGTATATACTGTATATTTTATTGATAATTAAACGCCATATCGACGCAAGGAAAATGAGTCATCGAAGACTTTGTCTATATTGGATCCTGAGATAACTGTGATTCATTTATAAGTCATCCACCTTTATTTGGACGTCATGCTTCATTAAAATGTCACGATTGTATTATTTACTCCAACCATTCTGATTATAGTTACAAAACTATGATTACATTGTTTACGTCAGAATATTTAACTTACATGCGTGTACTCATAAAGTTGTATAGGCATACAAGATACGTATCAAATCAATTGTTATTGAGACATTTATAATATTTAGGTCTGAAATGGGTTTTGGAATGGAATTTGTTTTCTAACTTATTTGCTGACAAATATTTGAACGTTTTCATAAATGTATTTTTCTTTCCTTATACGAGTGGGTATGTTGTTAGCCAATGTGTTTATAATTATGAGCTTACCTATAGATGTAAATTGATCATTACCAAAATAGCAATACTGAATGTGGTCTCAATCAGAATATATTGAACTTCATTAATTTCAAAAATATAAAACCAAGACTAAATTACAATCTAATAAAAATTATACGTAAAAATTTTTGATTCCTCTATGCACCAGCTCCTCCTAATACCTCCTAAAAAGTGGAGTTTGCACTTGAGTGTTGCATTGCAGGGCTAACTCGAAGAAGTCATATCACATGAGTTTCTATTCATCATCATAATATTTTCAACGAATCTCTTGCTTTTGCTTATATCTTCTGTGCTTTTGTTCAGGTGAGCTGATAGTAATTGTAGAGTACTGCAAGTTCGGGAACATTCACAACTACATGCAGAAACATCGCGAAGTGTTCATTGATCAGCTCACTGATAACAAGGAGAAGAGTCAAGGCAGAGTCAACCGAGGATACTCTTGCAGTAGCGGCAGTAGTGGGTAAGATTACATAATCAAATATAGGTACTATCGAAGTCACCGATGCCTTACCAGGAGCCCTATTTTTTAATCACTTGCTTCAAGATGGCGAGTGATTTTCGTTCGAATATGAATTAAAAGTCAACGAAAATAACTCGTTTTCGAACGAAAATCACTCGTAATATTGACGCGAGTGATAAGAAAATAGTTCTCCAGGTTTTGTCAATTAAAATAGCTTGCAACTTGCGTCGTCTTAAGTTTGAAATGACGCCCGTTTTTAGATTCGTGTGTAGAAGCAATTTTCGTTTGGACGTGGTAGGGCGGTTGTGTCCGCGACCGTAAACACATCACAATTTCATTGTATACCCATTGGTTCCCCGAGGTTTCACCCGCGTGAATATCGGATCTCCTAAATTATGATTTTTCTATTTCAAATATTTATATACTACTATTTCAAATTGAAAAGTTTCATCAAAATACAATTAATAATCAACAATCATGCATACTAAAACTTTCGCATTTATAATATTAGTAGAACTGCCTGTCGATTTGTGTAGATGTAAATGTCATAACCGCCTTGGAGAAAATATATTTTGGAGAAAAATAAAGTAGAAACAAAAGGCATGGTAGCGTGGCACCGCGTCGACTTATGCGTGTGGACCGGCCATAAGATTCGCCACTGGCTTTCACTGTAGCGAAGCTAAACTGAAGCCCTATTTTTGAGTTTTATTCTATGACTTTTATTCATCTTCGAACGAAAATCACACGCCATATTGACGCGAGTGATTCCAAAATAAGGCCCCAGGAGCCCCATTTTTTAATCACTCGCGTCAAGATGGCATGTGGTGTTCATTGATTAAAGTCCAAGTCTAATTTTGGAATGAAAATCAGTTGTAATCCACACAGAAGGGATTTGATAAAATAAAGCTCAATTTTGTGAATACTCAAGTCAATATTTCGCGACATTTACGTTGATTTTTTATTCGTTTTCGAACAATAATCACACGCCATCCAAGCGAGTGATTCAAAAATTAAGCTCCAGAACTGTAACCAACCTTGGTACTTCTATATGTGAAATCTTTACGTGTCCCTGTGGCAAGTTTCACCCATGTTTAGTGACACCAAGATTTGTAAACACTATGTAAAACATTTTACTGTGAAATAAATAAAAAAAAGGAGGTTGACAAATTTGGTCAAAGGATTAGCATAGCCACAGATAATATAATACTACTACAAGGAAATGGTTTCGTTTTTGAATAGGGTAGTCTTATTTTTTTTATGTTGCATGTCTTATTTGTTATTAAAGCCCTAGAACAATGCTTTTAGGACAGACACTTCAAGTTTAGTTATTTATGTAATTATGTTTATTATTAATAATACGTTTTTTTTTCGTTGCAGAATGAACTCTGACTATTCCGGCATGAACCACACGCAAGCGACTGATCAGACCATCCTCAACTCGGCCAACACCAGCAAATCAGCCAGAAAAGGTAACTTTGCCTCATCATAACTACATTATCATTTCAGTACCCGGTATTACTTAGCTGTGATTTTTATTCATTCTCGGAGTTTCAATCATTCAATCAAATGTCTTAAACAAATCTTTTCATTTATTAAATTTTATTTTCACAACAAAATATATCAGCGTAGGTATATAACGGATTAGTTTTGTTTATTTTAAGAAGAAGCTACGAAGTGCTTGATTAGATAATATGTCACAAAATAGATAATTCTTATCTCTGTAGAGAACAGGTGATTTAGAGAAAATATTGCGCATTTAAATGATTAGATAGTGTTTGTGTGTTTGATATTTTATGTTTACCTAACAGAATATGATAATTAATTGTAACAAACGCCTACATAATACATCTGTTTATTTCGTGTCTAGATAAGCAAAAGCAACAAGAGACATTTGTGAAAGGTAAACTTCAATGTACTGTACTATGCATATGCATAATCTGCCTGTGATTTTGTGTTCTCTCCACCGCGTATCTTATCTGCATGCATGGTTGTAAATCTCACCTTCATTTATGCGATAAAACTAATGCGTGAAAAATACGCTGTCCCGAAATACTTAGCACTATCGATTTATGGATGGAACATCACGGTGATGCTTACAAACATTGCCACCTCATAAAAAGTTAATGCTATCTACCTAAAATACTATAAACACTTTACTGAACAGTAGAGCTTGCTACATAGAGAACGCATTATTAATGTTGTATAACTTATGTCACAATGCACATGTTTTTACAAACTAGATTATATTTATTTTTAACACTTGAATTAGTTGTTATAAATTACTTAGGGAATTTAATACCATTACATAACACAATAGCCCTCTTGTAAGTTGTTGTCTTGTCTTTCTTTTGGTAGTTTAGAATTCTGTAAAGAATCATTTATGCATTCAGTTTTTAAAAAGAGCAAAAAGCCTATGAATCAAAATTACTATTTATTTTATGTATCAAGAAGATATAAAATTATAATTATTTTATGCAATCCTAATGTTTTCATTTTCTTTCAATGTGATATTAATTCTGTGTTTAATCTTCCTTTATTTAAATAAAACTACACATCGTGTGATTTTCGTATACATAAGTATAACGCCATACGTTAAAAGTCTGATTTATGGTAGAAATTCACGTCCTTAACGCAATCATTGCGTTAGTAAAACCCTCCCACATAAGTGACCTAAAAGCAGCGTAGTATTTAAACTATCAAACTTTTTTTAAATCTCTTTAACAAATATAGATTACAACCCCGCAGATTACGATCACTCGCCATTCAAACTTCTAAATTTTAATATAGAATTATGGTGTACATACTTTATACCAGATAATAAAACAGATGGCTTAATTTTAATTTACAAATTATATAAATGTTTCAGTATCCGAAACAGGATACATACAGCCGGAGTGGAGGTCTAACTACGAGAGTGACTACAGCTTCGACGGACGAAATCCGCGGCCGCTGGCCTCACGAGACCTGCTGGCCTGGGCCTTCCAGATCGCTCGGGGCATGGAGTACCTATCTAGTAGAAAGGTAGGCTAACACCACCGCTAGTTTACATAAGTACTTTTTATAATATGCTGGCATGGGCCTCCAAGATCGGTCGGGCAATAAATACAATAAATGTTGATGGTAAAATGTACAGAACATAAATGCCATGGAATACCTGTCCAATAGAAGTAGATAGGTAGCTAGCAAGCCTATTAGCTTTGCTGGGCACGAAGTACTAGATCAAAAGAAAGATAGGCTAGTTTACATTTGGCGACGTAGATATTTTTTATCATTAATTGATACTTTTCTGTCATAAACATATCAATACCATTAATTATATAAATCAGTTTTGTTTCTTTATGTTGCTTTTTTGTCTTATTTTTTCATTCGTGTTCAAAGTTGTGTCTGTTATGCTGTGTGTGTGATTAATAAATGTATTTTCTTTCTTTCTTTAAATACCAAATATAAGCAATTATGTCACAGCTAATTGGAACTGACATACATTTTATTTTAAATAAATTAACCATTGTGAATATTAAAAGTTTCATTCAATTCTAGTCAAGATTTGGATTTAGTGTATGACTGTATTAGTCAATTACTCAATTTACTTGATCATCTCACCGAATAATGTGAGTGAAGGAACAGAGAACGCTTTTGTGTTTTGCGCACTTGAACACTAACTTGAATGTCCGTGTTATATTTGAATTAAATTAAAAGATAAATTTATAATCAACTTAGCAGAGTCCTCAAAGTCCCTGTTTCTTGTTGTTGTTTAAAATTCAAAGTAAATTTCAATTAAGCTTAACTGCTAATTGAAAGTAAAAGTTTCTGTTAATTTTGATGTTGGGAACGAAATTAGAGTTTATTTGGAAAAATTTAATAAGAATTTCAAATTAAAAATAATAAGCCCACCTTTGTTCATGTGTGACTTCAAGTATTTTTGTACAACTTATAAGTGCAATAAAAAAAATATAATATTTCAGGTACTACACGGTGATCTAGCAGCCAGAAATGTTTTGCTGGCTGAAGATAACATCGTTAAGATCTGCGACTTTGGCTTAGCTAGGAGCATATACAAAAACGACGAATATCAAAAGAAAGAAAACGTAAGTATCAAAATCTTGATCCAAATTTCCATTGAAAGCTACAGGGATGTTAACACGTTCCGGGACAGTGCCCGCCTACAGGCGTGAAAACAATAAAACATCTATTGTGTCTGGAGTAGTGTCCCGGAACGTGTTAAATATATTGAAAACCAATATTATACTTCTTCTACGAAATCAGAAAGAGGTCGTAGATTCTGTTTATCTTGGTTAACAACCAACAACGATCTTGACTTAACAGTCACGAATCACTATCTTGACTTAACAGTCAAGATAGTAATTCGCCTAGAAAAATATTTATATTGACACTAGATAGAGCGAAGCTACATTCTCTTTGCACTGCGTTGACGCTGCGACCACAGGGTTGCATTGAGTCGTTGGAAAGCGCTTGCGACTGATATTGATGTGGACCGAAGAAGCGCAACGGTGACACAACTCAACGCCATTGTGACTTCGCTCTTACCATTTAAAGAAGTAGAAGCGGCTTTGTCGGAAACCTGTAGACATATCTACATATCGAAACTACATGAATGCAGGTGTAATTCTAATAATCTTTTTTAAAATTCCAGAGTCCTCTGCCAGTGAAGTGGCTGGCGATAGAGTGCATGATGGACAGGATCTTCTCAACGCAGTCTGACGTTTGGTCCTTCGGCATCGTGCTGTGGGAGATGTTTTCCTTGGCCAGGACGCCATACCCCAATATGAGCCCACAGAACCTGCTGCAATGGCTCTCGGAGGGGTAAGTTCATCTTACGCAAGGAAATCGCGACCAAGTTTATTGTGCGGGTAAGGTTGAACTATTTGAACAGCCCTTTTATCTGAAATATATGTAGGATCGTCACGGATTTCTAAGTACCGAACCATCGGACATCATGTGGGCAAAATAGGCGATCGTGCAAATAGATAGACGTGATGATAAATCAAACTTTATTGCAGACTTCACAAACAGCCGTTATTGATTCTAATTTAGGTAGGCACTAGGTACACTAAACGTGACGCAGGGCAGTTCCGTAACGTAGATCCTCACAGCACGACGACTCGACCGAAAGTGAGCTCCGATGAAGCGTCGCTGACCGCCACGACTCTGCCGAGCGCGCCAAAACCATGTTTGACGTAAAACACCGCTAGAGGGCGCGCTGGCGTTCCGTTTAGTGTTGCTAGCTGCGACACGGCCATTCTGAGAGACACACGTCCTCGTGTGTTAATCTGTAACAAGAAGAAAAACCAGCACAGTTTCCGTTCGGCCAATCCTGCCTTTGACCCTACTTTTGAAGTATTTTCTCCCAGGAATAAAACCTTCAGGATGCGTCATATTAAGTTCTCAAATCTAACAAAATGTCATATCAGATAGCCTTAGAAGTTTTTACAAAAGCTAAACAAAGTCCAAGCACCATTGAGATTCATTAAGATTAAAAACCACATTAAAACCATCCATTTTTAAGCACCAGGTTGCACATTCGCGATCACCAGCTATCACAATAGCTCAAACACAATCATCAGTAACCATTCTTCCCCACGGGAAGCCACAGTCTACCTTTGATTCTATGATCTTCGCTACAAGGCAAGATCCGACTGCACCACCCAGAACTGCCGCCCACCGCCTACCCACGGACTACTCATATAGAGCAGACACCGATTTCTACTAGGCTACGGCTACGACATTCTGGTACAGTCTCCGATCCATCGAATCGTGAACCTGTGCATCAACTAGATTCAGCATCATCATTTATCTCATTACTACCAACACAATCTCAATCGGTACTTGGCCTTCTGGCATTTCCCTAACACGAGCCTGTAGTAAAAAGATGGAGGCAGATATTTTAACTACAATTTTTGAAGTCACATAACTTCGAAAAGGACGTCTTTGTATCGTCGTACGGCTAAGGTCCACTAATCATTAGATTGTTGCGTTGCAGATTACTGCAACTCGCCAGTATTTACACTAGGGATAGGTAAAACCGTTATTAAAAAGCCATAGTATTGTTTTAAATATTCACGAACACATTTAACCAATCCGCAATCGATATTACCAAAATTATTCGCAGTCGCACACTAATCCGTCAATTCACACGCGTTTACTAAATTTATCTTAAACGTAGGAAGGTACTCGTGAATTCTTCCGCAGTAACGCAAACATAACGACAGCAAACCCGTTCTTTAAAATATCACGACCATTTAAAATTTCACAACGCGAATTACGTAACAAAGCATCGGGTAAAACGTGGAACATATTCTCGATCGCGAAATTAATTATTTCTACCTGACACAGACCTACTATTCACTTTTTTTTACTACCAATAGCAACTAAAGAAATTACCCAATTAAAAAGTTTGCCTAGAAATTTACTATCTACGCTTTCTTTAAAAAGAATATTGGACACTAGAATCAAAAAAGGACAATGCTCACCAAATGATTTAATGATTCGGACGGGGATGCCATCTCACACACGTTGACTTGTTTCTCCGCCGAGGCCCGCAGTGCGAACCCGCCGGCGCCGCAGTGGCTGGCGATGTAGCCGCGTGCGCCACAAGTGCTGCCGCCGAGTTGCTGGTTTTGAAGGACGCTCGTAGTAGTCGGCAATGTTGGTTTCTCCGCTTCGTTTTTCCTCGAAAGGAATGCTGCTTGCTGGTGCCAGAGTTTGCCACACCCATGGCACTTTATTTGCGACGTCGATGAAAACTTCGTTGACAGAACTGCCCGCGTATCGCACGCCTTTAATCTCATTTGCACGATATGATCCACGGCTGTCAATCCAACTGAGACAGTGTTGCCCTTGTATCGACCATGCCCAAGTAAACTAACTACTTGACATTCCCGACAATTCCGATAGATGGCGTCTGTTCTATCTCTGACACGGCCATCTCTGATATCTCACACGTCCTCGTGTGAGGCAGCTGATGATGACAGGTTCTTCTACTTCTGCTCGCCTTCATCTTGACCTCCTTATACCACACGACATCTCTCGCCTTCACTTGGTCGAAGTTGCTTCTCGTAGGTCTTTCTCTTCTTCTCCCAATACCGGATTACCTGAAAAGACATACAGCATCGCACAGTAAACAGGTTTTCGCTCTATCTTCCCTGACCTAAATAGCACAATTGTTAAATCTCAAGGTGGCATTAGTTTACACATCGGATACATCAACGTTCATCACAAAGACATTAGTCTCAGTCTAGTTTTTTGCCACAACAAAAGAAAGGGTACCTATCACTAAAAAAGGACTCAGTCGCACCAACGACTTGACTTGACTCACTAAACAGCGTCGCTACAACGCATTGAGGCTCACAGTATCGCTACAACGACTAAACGACTAATCCCGACTGACGACATCACACCAAAATTTAGTCAATCGTTAGGTTCCAATAGCGGTCAATGTCCTTTTCTACTTCACTAATAATTCGCTATCTACACCGTTAGTAAACAATGTTAAAATATCAGGTAGTAAATAAAGGCTTTAAATTATGAGAGATATCGGCATCATTGAAACTGATATCAATACTGTGATTTGCAATGCATTACAAGAACTTTTAAAAATCTTAACTTACTTGATGACATATTAACGACTAGACCGGGAGCCAAAGGACGACCTTTTTTTTGCTGAGCAGACAGTAATAAATAAGGTAAAACAGTTCAAAATAATTTCAAAACGTATGCTATCCACTTTACCGGTTAACATAAATTGCAAATTGGAATCAATGAAATTTCGTGAAATCTAGTTGCAATTGACCTTTCAACTAACCAATGAACTTTCAGTCACCAAGTAAAAATAAAATGAAAACTGCTCACCGGATATAACATAAAGATCCAGCAGTGTGTTGACGACGCACACATCGACGCGCTTCTGCCTGGCTGGCTCCACGACAAGTGCTGCAGGCTCGCTTCTTTCCCGCTCCGCTCCGGACAACTGGACTTGGTCCGCAACCGTAGAAGTAGACGACTAGGTCAGATTTTCAGGCAGGCTGCAACACTGGGTCGAGTTAGGTATCTTCTGGTGAAATCACTTCACTTAAAGCTTCTTGTTTCTTCTTTAGCTATTCACTGCTGACGCACTTGACTAAAAATGCTCCTTGAAAGAGGGTCCATGTCATTCCAGAAAATGCAACGGAACACAATCACGATTATTCTCCATTGTACGTGAGTTCGATACACACTTGGCCGGTACTTTCGTCACTCGCGTCGCTTTCGGTTGCACACGTTTGATTTTCGCACTGTCCCTTGATGTATCCACTTTCTTTTCACGTGGGGCGTTACGGCGAATCCCGCTTCTGATGTAGGATCGTCACGGATTTCTAAGTACCGAACCATCGGACATCATGTGGGCAAAATAGGCGATCGTGCAAATAGATAGACGTGATGATAAATCAAACTTTATTGCAGACTTCACAAACAGCCGTTATTGATTCTAATTTAGGTAGGCACTAGGTACACTAAACGTGACGCAGGGCAGTTCCGTGACGTAGATCCTCACAGCACGACGACTCGACCGAAAGTGAGCTCCGATGAAGCGTCGCTGACCGCCACGACTCTGCCGAGCGCGCCAAAACCATGTTTGACGTAAAACACCGCTAGAGGGCGCGCTGGCGTTCCGTTTAGTGTTGCTAGCTGCGACATAATATACATTTATCATCATGCCTACAGTTAAAAACCGTATGAAAGAATTTCGATTACAAATATAAAAGTACATAGGTTTGACACGTAAACAAATCTAGAAAAAATATTTATGTGTATGACTTCGAGCATTTTCATGCACCTTCTATAATAGCTATCTCGTTTTTGGCTGTTGCCAGTGGACTAAGTCTATTCGTATGTATATACACAGGCATTCACCTTGAACTAATCTGCCTATCTCTATGGTTCTGCACATCTCTTTATCTTATCAGATTGCTTATTTTTGAAGTATAGTCCATCTAAACATACGTACATAACAGATGATTAAGACCCCTTACACACTGCGACTTTTAGCAGCGATGCAGTCGTGATGCAGCATCGATGCAGTCGCAAAATGTCAACCTTTTATCACTGCGCTACTTTTAGCATCGATGCAGTCGCAATGCAGAAGTTGGACATTGACAAATTATGTACTGTGTATTGGCTTCTACATCGATACTAACGCGCAACTGCACCGATGCCAAATGAAATCTGTTCATCGAGTGAGTCGCGTTTTCAAAACGCGCGTTAGTATCGATGCTAAAAATCGCAGTGTGTAAGTTGTCAAATTTTTCAGGCACCGATTAGAAAAGCCGCAGTACGCTGACGACCGACTATACGACGTGATGATGCGGTGCTGGGAGCACAAGCCGACCGCTCGGCCCTCCTTCACCCAGCTACAAGAGATTCTCGGATCCTTCCTCGAGGATAACGTCAGAAATGTAAGTGTTTTATAATGTTGTCCTTAGTTTGGATACAGCCATTATAATCACTTATTAGGTACCAAGCTTTGCCTATTATTACTTGATTCTTTAGATCATTTGGATCTTTAGTTAACAGTTAACGTGTCGCATTTGGATTTACAATATAAGTAAAGAATAAAGCAGAAGGCATAGACATGTTGATTCTACTATCACATGTGTTATTGTAATGTCCACCCAGAAACTGTTTGTCTAGCTAGCTATACAAGAGCAACTGCCTTGATTTGTTGTTTTTTGACATAAATACATTCAGATAAGATTAAATAATAAACCGAAAATTCACGTACGGGCAGGATTCTAACCTTGTACCCCTGGCATACTCTTACCAATCGAGCTATCGTGAATCTAGGTTTAAATAAGTAGGAACCACTGCCGCAACTATCGTTGTATCGAGAGAAGTTCGTATCATTCAAACGTATAAAGCTTTGTTTTTATTCAAATTCCAGCATTACGTAGACCTAAACTCTTCGTACATGGACATGAACGTGAACACAGAACAAGACTACCTACAGATGGTGTGCGCCCCAGACTACAACAACTTGGTGACACCGAGCCCTCACCACTACGTGAATGCGACGAGTTTCTTCCCACTCACGCCTACACAAGTACCATTAGGTAATAACTACATTATACAAAGTTCAGTCACAATAAAATATTAGTATGACAACATGACAATACATATCTTACTATTGGCGTTTGGTATTCATCCAAGCGTTTGGTACAATTTAAACGAAAGATTGAGACGAAATGAGTCAACATCTTTTTGAAAATTATTATTATTCATCATATTCAGTGGTTAATTGGAGTGCTGAAAAAATGAGCTTCTGTGTGTGACATTCATACCTACATATTATAATTACACTTACGATGATAATAATACAGTATGATTATAGTAGAAAGTCAACAAATATTGTCATTTAATACGTTATAGAAATATCATGTTTGTAAATGTATTGTAAACTAATTATCTGTTTTAATAATATTGTAAATGTTTGTGCAGCTGAGACGAAAGAAGGTATTTGGAGATTGTATTTATAATATTATGTCGATGCATGCACTGAACTATAAAATATGAAATGTTTATTTATTTATTGTATTTGTTTTGTCAGCTGAAATGGAAACAACTACGATCTGAGAAGATATTGAGTGGTAAAAAATAAATGTAATAATATTTGAGTTTGAAAAGTTACTAAGTTTACTAACCAACTAATTCGCACTTGTAAACTGGTGTAAAGTTTTTCTGTTGATTGCATTTGGCTGACGATGTACTCGTATTTTCAGTTTTGTTGTTTTTGTGTGTGGTAAAATCTACCTTGAGGCTATGAACATTACTATAAACAGTTTTCTGTTGTCATAATGAAACTACTACACTTATTTATTATTAATAATAATTCTTAACTCTTTAGTGGACAGTGAACGCCTATTGGCGTAATAACAATATTGTGTCTGGAGTACTATCCTCGAAAGTGAACAATTAACGCATTAAAATAAAGCTATGTTTTTTTTTGTTTTTCAGATGAAGAAGGCTATTTGCAAATGTCCCCCGCTAATCCATCCATATTTAGTCCACGGACTCTGAACGCAAAGTTCGATTTCGATCCAAAAAAAATGGATTCACGCAACTCTGATGCCAATGGAGGATCGGAATTGACGCCGATGCTGACATTAAGCAACTTGCCGGCTAGAAGTGGCTCAGAATCAGACCATGACGGTCATTCTCCCTACCTAAAAATGTGCCCTAGAATATCCGAAGAATCTGATGACGTTTTCAAGCCAAACCTCAATAATATTAAAAATAATATTCAGAATAGCGCCGTTACAAATCCGACCTATATTACGCCACTCGATATGGACCTCGAAAAGAAACCTCAGAATTTAAATACTTACATCAATATACCGAATGGTCTAGTCAAATGAATACAACATGTCTATGGTTCTTCGACATGAAGTGAACCTTCCGTGTTGGTTAAAATATCGAAAAAGTGTGGTTTACGAAACGAACGTTTATGAATATTGATTTGATCTCTTATGCATGATTTGATGGCCCATTTCTAGGGTCCACCTATAATGATATTGAATGGTAATATGTACCACCAGTGAGAACCGTCACTATTGTTTTGATTTATTTGTTTTTGAAATATTATGTAAATAGTTAGATTTAAATACATGTCAAGTATGTAATTGAATTGTATTTTTCTATTCTTCTTATATGGCTTATAATTGCGGGCAAATTGTAATCATTCGCATGTTCTTTCTGGTTTCTTTTCGTGTTATTATTACATTAATTAATTAGTTAGGAAGTCCTTTTTGCATGGTATGCACGCAGGTACTGTAGAGTGAAAGGTGTACTTTTTGTATGTCTAAAGTGCTGAAAATAAAAAGTTTCAGTGTTATATAAAACACAATATTTAATATGTTTGATTATGTTAAGTTTTAAAAGTTGAAAGCATTTATAATTATGACAATTAGACATGACGGGTCTTAACACGAAATACAAATATCAGAAATGCTATTCACTGCTCGACGTTTTGGCTGTATTGCAAAAGCCTTTTCTGCCACCCTCACATCAGATAATTGTCAGTAAAGTTATAGTATATTTTACCCTTTCCAATAGTTTATTTAACTTTTGACAATCACGCACATAGTTTATTTTTTATTTTTAAATACAACTCATGTTTCTATTTCGTGTTTAGACCCGTTATGTCTAATTCTCATTGCAATGCAACCTAATGCAACGCGAAAGTTTAAAATCTTATAGCATTTATAATTGTTCGTAGGATGGTTTGGAAGCGCAACTTGTACGCACACGTGTTTGATGATGTGATATTTTATTATAATGACGGATAAAACTCGTTATTATTACAAAATAATTATTTTTATACATTTGCTAATATTATGAAACTGAAAAATTGTGTATGTTTGATTTAACGCATTTATCTCAGTAACCACTGAGAATCTCGAATTATTGAGGATGGCTGTTTATCAAAAGCGGGCGGAAGAAAATTAGATCTTCGGTCATTGAAAACCCACCATTTTATCAATGAAATGATAGCGAATATTTTTATAAAATAATATTCATTCCTGTGTGTTATATTATGTTATTGTTGTATAATAATGTGTTTGTAATGTAATTACAATTTAACAATCCATACATGTCTGGTAAGGAAAAGTATGTGTTCAAGGTGTGTGGGTATGTCCAACCGTATCGACAGTTTTATTTTATTACTATTCTTCTTCCAAAAAGGGCATAAAGTAATGCTATCTCTTTGTATTGCAGAAAATAGCAAACATCTAAATGTACTGCGTTTTTCTGTGTTTGTTTAATCTCTGTAATATTCTAACTTTTCTGAACTATGCTAACCTATTTTTTTCAAAAATTAAAATTTGTTGAACTGTTGGACATACCCAGTAACTCTTCTCGTTACTGTATTAATTTAGTTATGATAAACTAGCAACATAAGTACGCCCCAAGTACATAAAGTCATTACTTACAGTAATTTGTATTGCATCTTTAAATAAGGTCTATATTTAAGCAGTACTTCGCATTCAAGCTCAAATTAATATCATTAGTAAATCGCAAATATAAATTATAGTGTAATAAAAGTTAATGTATATTTTTTATGTTTTTCTAGCAGGTAAAGAAAAAAATACCCAATCACATGCTCTAGTCCATTATTCAATAAACCAAATATTAATATTATATTACATATTATTGGATAATAATAATACTCTGAATTATTGCAGTAAAATATTACTTACAGTAATTGAAAAAAAGTTTATAATGGTTAAAACAATTAATTTGTGTTTAATGTAAGTACATAATTTGTTTCGTAATGTAAGTAGATGCCATATACATTGTAACAAAAAATAAACGTGATATGATATTACAGTATATATTATTATTGTTATACATTTATTGAGTGTAACTGTACAGCGTCATTCTCGTTCAATATTATTAAACATTAAATATAACAGATTTCCGGAATTTTCCATCATAATCACTTTTCCTTATCAATGGCGTACCTATTTAAATCATAACTGTTTAAAGTGATTAAAGGGAGTCAGAGTTTAAAGTAACTGTACAGTCGCCAGCGTTTAAGGCTCCCACTTTTGTTGCAAAATAAACCATATTACAACTGCATAAGATACCGCAGTGTTTACCTTGACTGCTGTTGCGTGCTGTCTTGCGTGCTGTTGTCCGTACCTAATAGCTGCGAGATAGGACAGAATTAAAAGTCTATTTTAAAGGAATACAAAAATACATTTATTGCAAACTAAAACACTCCTCGCATGAAAGAAACCACCATACTTTCGATAGCGTCCGCACCCTAAAGCAAAAAAAAGTCATTTTTAAATTAACATTTTGAAAAAATTGTAATGTGTAATTATAACTTACATTTAACAAGTATAACTTACATCTTTAAATGCTTCCACGATTCCCATTGGTATGTCAATCAGCATTTTCACCAAACTGGACACCGCCTGTGAATTAAACGATAATTTTATATTGATTTTATGAATAAACACTTAGGTAGTCATACATAACTAGTCCAATTAACAAAGGAGGAAAAAGACTAAAAAAGTAAAACATCACGCTAAGACATTACGGCTACGAAGTAGTAAAAGGATTCAATATCTCAATAATTAAAAGTTCATAGTAAGAAAAATCACTAAATCAAAATGCAATATACCCCTGTATGTTTTGATTGGCCAGTAGATGCAGCAGCTGGGGTGGTTGGAGTCGTTGCATTATCAGCGCACACCACAATCTCCAAAAATACTAAAAACACTACAACTCTCCAAGCGACATGGCCCATAGCTACTGTAGAACTGCTGACGTGATCGCATACAAATATTTATATAACTAGAATATACTGTCCATGAGATGGTCTGAGAAGCAAGTGAACTATTTTGTCTAGTGAAAACCATAGATAATGAGATGGTAATCGGTTTTAGGGGTATTAAAGGCCGTCTATACGTTGCTGTTCGGGTGTGACGGTCGAGGAGGCATTGAGGTGTCAACTTCAGATATTGCGTGACGCTGTCACACACTTGTATAATAAGCACCAACTGAAGTGTCCTCAAGGACCCTTAAATATATCTAACATATAATTTACTACTTACTATGGAAATGCATGTAATTGGTAGAAGGAAAGAGGTTTTGACGTTTGTATGTGGAAAATTCCTAGGAATGTACCAGATGAAACTAAAACAGCTCTAGCTTACCTACTTCTTTAAATTTCATTATATTTATTGTGAATTTTAATGTCTAAAAAATGTGCATAAATACCTTTTGTTACGTACTTGCTTGTGGTTGCATACAACATAAAAGTAATTTGACGATATACGCTTGGCGCAGTGGTTAGCAGTGGTTAGACGGTTTTGAATCCCAAAAGGGCCAAATGCTTGTATGATGAGCACGAAAATTTTTAACCTAAGTCATGGGTGTTATATGTATTTATGGAAGATGCCCCCGTCATAATCGTAGTATAGTACTTCGTAACACAAGGAAGAAGATTCCTTAATTCTAATCCAAACAATTGGTGTGTTGTCTGGCGCATATTAATTTATTTTATTTATTTATTTAAGTCATTCTATGTTCCAAAATCTAAATATGGGAAGTTTTGTAAAAAAATAAACCATCGTTACTTATTTTCTAATGCATGTTTCTTGAAGGAACGTCTATATTGTATTTTGAGACAAGTTTGATTTCCTACTATACCATAATCATAATTAGTACATGTGCATGTCTATCCAGCTAGCCCCTCTATGCCATGACTAATCGTTTCTAACGATTAATCGTTCAGGGGTCCTATTTTTGAATCTTTTGCGTGAATATGGCTTGCGATTTTCGTGAAAAAAAAATGAAAAAGATCAATAAAAACTACGTGAGACATTTCAACGCGGCGCGCGGATTTCCACTGATTTTGGTTCAAAAATCGAACATTAATCAACAAAAATCATAAGCCATTTTGACGCGAGTGATTTAAGAATAGTGCTCCAGTAGTATTTTTGAGCAATATTTTGGTTCCATATTCGTAGCATCTCGTAGCTTCAAAAGTGTGAAAGCATTATTAATATATTTCGTAAAATACGTAATTATATAAAATTTAGAATCATGAAAACATAACATTGTTTTCACTTCAAAAAATTATGACGTTTGAAGTCTGTTTTTCTTTGCTAGTCCAATATTGTAAACAATCTTGACATTCTTTTTGATTGAAAATTAAATGATTCTTTTTATTAAGATAACTCACAACCTACATGGGTGATTTTATCGTTGAAAAAGCTTTCAAAAATCAGAATCAGAACTTATAATATGAAATTAGTAGAATGATCGCTAATACGAGCAAAAATAATAAACTTACACGAGTACTTGTACTTATTTGTGAGGCAGTTGGTATTCCAACTTTGAAATATTTCTATTTATTAATTCAATTCAATTTTATTGCAATGTCCGAGAAATTTGGGCATTAATTTGCGAAATACTTCGTATTTGAATCTCGTGTATTTTGACTGAAATACTTGTGTTCTCGGAAGAGAGAAGCTGCAGTGGGATGTCAGTTATTGCTAGTATTCAGGCATTAATTTTGGACTCGATTCCACCATCGTAAACCAGTCTCTATCATGTCATGATGAAGGACAGTGAATGCCGTTGATGATAATAAAATTATAAATCGTCTAAGAGCGAGTCGGACCCGCGCACTTAGAGTTCCGTGCCACGAAAATATCACAATATTTTTGGCAGCAAAAATAACTTTAGTTTTCATAGTAATTTAACTTTCTTTTTTGTATGAAAGACAAAGTTATATTTGCGGTACATGAAAATGTGCATAATGTCAAAAAACTACTAGTTCGATTTTATTCAAACCAATTTTTGTTGAAAGTTTTTATGAAGAACTGCATCATTTATTTTTTCATAATTTTTACTTTCTTAGTTCAAAAGATAGAAGGGGCCTATTTTACCACTTTGGAAGCGTCTATATCTCAAACGTTAGACTATTAGAAACTTCAATGTCATTTTTAAAGACATATCCATAGACACCCCAAAGGTTATAAGTTTGAGTGACAAAAAATTTTAGGTTTTTGGTTCATATATGGGAGCCTCCCCTTAAATAAGATACACCTACCTATCAAGTTTCAGCTGTGTGATGCTAATAGTTTTAGAATAAAGTGGCTGTGATATACGGATGGCCAGACAGACAGACAGACTTGACGAAACTATAAGGGTTCCGTATTCAATTCCATAAAGACATGGATAAACATGAATAATGCAAGTCTAATCGTATCATGTTTGTGGAAATCTAAAGTTTCCATGACCTTCTTCATTAGGCATAAATTTATTTTAAAAGTAGGCTAGTCTTATACATTTATTTCGAATACCCACTTGAAATGCATTACGAGACTGGTTTTATCCGGAAATGCAATTTGGCTTAATCATTCTTTATTGACCATCATGAGTACGCCGTTCCATTACCAAAATGCATTAAATATGTAAATATAATCAAAAATAAAAACATATCTGTTTTTAGGGTTCCGTAGCCAAATGGCAAAAAACGGAACCCTTATAGTTTCGTCAAGTCTGTCTGTCTGTCTGTCTGTCTGTCTGTCTGTCTGTCTGTCCGTCCGTATGTCACAGCCACTTTATTCTGAAACTATAAGCACCACATAGCTGAAACTTAGTAGGTAGGTGTATTTTGTTCCCCGCTTTCCGAATCAGATACAAAAACCGGTTAAGTGCGTGTCGGACCCGCGCACTAAGGGTTCCGTGCCACCCTTAACTGAATTCAGGGTGCACTTACTTTCACATAACGAAAACATCACAATATATTGTGACAGCAAAAATAACTTTGTTTTTCATAGTGTTTGTATGAAAGACAAAGTTATATTTGCGGTTGATAAAAATGTGCAATATCTCAAAAACTACTGGTTCGATCTCCTTCAAACCAATTTTCGTTGCAAGTTTTTGTTGAGATCTACATCATATATTTTTTCCAAAATTTTCACTTTCTTAGTTTAAAAGTTAGATGGGGGGGGACGCCCATTTTACCACTTTGGAAGCGTCTATATCTCAAACCTTACACTTTTAGAAAAAATGGTTTTAGAAACCTCAACATCATTTTCAAAGACCTATCCATAGACACCCCACACGCATAGGTTTGAGTAAAAAAAAAATTTTTGGTTTTAGTTACATGTATGGGAGCCCCCCCTTAAATATTATTTTTTCTTACTTTTTGTATCTGAATCGGAAAGCGGTGAACAAGATACACCTACCTACCAAGTTTCAGCTATGTGATACTTATAGTTTCAGAATAAAGTGGCTGTGACATACGGACGGACAGACAGACAGACAGACAGACAGACAGACAGACAGACAGACAGACAGACAGACTTGACGAAACTATAAGGGTTCCGTTTTTTGCCATTCGGCTACGGAACCCTAAAAAGTAAGAAAAAATAATATTTAAGGGGGGCTCCCATACATGAAACTAAAACCTAATTTATTTATTTTACTCAAACCTATGCGTGTGGGGTGTTTATGGATAGGTCTTTTAAAATGATGTTGAGGTTTCTAAAACCATTTTTTCTAAAAGTGTAAGGTTTGAGATATAGACGCTTCCAAAGTGGTAAAATGGGCGTCCCCCCCCATCTAACTTTTGAACTAAGAAAGTGAAAATTTTGAAAAAAATATATTTTGTAGATCTCAACAAAAACTTGCAACGAAAATTGGTTTGAAGGAGATCGAACTAGTAGTTTTTGAGATATTGCACATTTTTATCAACCGCAAATATAACTTTGTCTTTCATACAAACACTATGAAAAACAAAGTTATTTTTGCTGTCGCAATATATTGTGATGTTTTCGTTAAGTGAAAGTAAGTGGACCCTGAATTAAGTTAAGGGTGGCACGGAACCCTCAGTGCGCGGTTCCGACACGCACTTAACCGGTTTTTTTTTACCTATTTACTTACATTTATTGCAAAACTGGTGATATGTATGTTAGCGGTGTGAACATTAAGACTAGTATGAATATTATGGTTGGACGAGGAAGGTGGTGGGTCTGTAAGTAAATATGGAATCTGGTTCAATTTTTAAATCGTTCATTTAATTTTATTTGCTACAAATAATGTTTGTTTATTCAGCCTAAAACTTGACAGACATTTTTACATCGAACCTACATCACCAACGCTTCTTCAGACGGAATAAAAATAAATTTAAACCTATGTTTAATTAAAGCCTAAAATAATATACTTATAATAATTATCATCTATTTCTACCACCACGATCCTGTGAAGAAATCCTTAACTGCTTCGGCACCCTGGAAATAATGAAAACCATTAGGATTTTAAAGAAAAAACATAGAAAATGTTTATTCACCAATGACAAAATTTTAAGTATTTTTTTTTACTTTTCTGCAATTTATACAAAAATGATATACTTAAAGATGTAATAAGAAACCAAAAATTGCAAATCCGCCCGTGCGCAATTTTTGGTTTCTTATTTCATCTTTAAGAATATAAATATAACACTGTGAGTGTTTAAAAACATTCTAAAAATGATATACCTTTATTGCCCTGTGTAGTAAAATGGTAAATTCAAAATTATTGCAATTGCAAAAGCAAAAAATCTGCCAGACTTACAAGAAAGCTCTATTTGATGTTTCACAACTTAATTAATGTTCCTACGGAGTCAAATTACGTTGGATAGACAACATAAACGTTTCAGTTTGTAAATTCCAGTAAATATAAGTAGGTACTTACTGTCGCACATGCTGTCGCTATTCCCACAGGTATTGCCGAAACAAAAGTTTCGATTGTTTCTAACAACTGGAAATGAGAACGATTGAAGTTAGTAACTAGAAGAGCTAGTTCACATAATTTACACTTAATAACACCAAATTTGAGTTTTCAATAAACTTTTTTTTTAAAGTTACTACATACAAAAGTTCATTTACATACTTTTTAAGCTTTGGAAGTTCTAATTACATATGCTATTTATTAACAAAAGATTACAATCAGTGGAATTAGTTTTGAATCACCCGCGTCAATATGGCGTGTGATTTCTTTTGTTTCATGTTCGATTTTCGAATGAAAATCGGTTGAAGTCCACACGGCAGTGATTTAAAAATATATCACATTTTTTTTCTACTCGCGTCTATATTTCGCGAGATTTTCGTTAATTTGTTATTGACATTCGAATCAATCGGAATAATGACACAAGCGATTCAAAAATGGCTTAAGTTAACAGAAACGAGCATGTAATCATACAGTTTTGATTACAGTTATTACTACTTACGCCATGTTTAGGGGGCGCGGGAGTCGTGGTGGGGGGAGCGGGCGTGGTGGTGGCGTTATCCGCGCCCCACACCGCCGCCACCATCGCCAGAAATACCAACACAAGTCTCAAGTCCACGCGTGCCATCTTTCCAAAACCACTGATCCTTCCCAAGCCATCTCATATCCTTATATACCAAATCGCTTTATTACCGGAACCAACTGTATACCGATTGTCCGGATCGGATAAAGCGTTCAAAGATGTCATTGAGGCGTTTGTTTTCAGCTCATAACGCCATGGTAATTTACTGAGCACTGAAGGCCGTGTTGAGCTTGTAATGAATATTCAGTATCCCGTCAATACCACAGTACCTGCATTTACACCTGAAAAGATATTTGTTACTGTTTCGCGTATTTTTTAAAGCGAAACAATTTACTTTTGGGGCATTGACGTCTTTCTCTAGTGTGTTATTAATGTCCTTAGCAGTTTCAGCTCTAGTTTCAGCATTGTGACGACTTGTGGACGTTACTCCATAGCTTGTCACTCTAAAATAATAAATAATATAGTCGTTTGCATTTTTAAGCGTTTCATTCCGTTGTGATATCGTGGCATTAAAATAGAGTTTTTTGTCTAGCTAAGGCAATTTGTGGTTATATCGATGGGGAGCATGCGTTGAGTGTGTAGGATGTCCTATTGGTAGCTACTTAAGAGAAACAGTGGAGATTTGATAGGGTCCACCTGGAAAATTCGAAATTCAAAATCTTTATTTCAATTTAGGTCATGAAATGACACGTATGAACGTCAAATATACAGTGAAAAAAATAAAAATAAGAAGTCCAAAAAAAATTTCTAGGAAATTATTTATGCCATAAGTGCAGCGCGGGTAAATATGCATAAGCATTTCCTCCGCAAAAGAAAAGTGATCGCTTCGTCTGCAACATTACGTGTGGTTTTTTTGTAATACCAAGGAAAGGATGGCGACCGTCACTTCGGCTTTGTCCCGACATTTATGCTTAGCATCATGTTAATAAGTCTTCTTCTGACGGCTGACAGACGTTATCCTATTTGAAAGATTTTAAAATAAGTAGCATCTCAGAGAATCAGCCCTTAAAGCTGGAGCAGCAGCGGAGTTGGCTGAAAACGCCAAGCGTCGCAAGTACGGCTCACTTGCAAGTGATTATGTATTTGCGCCGTTTGGCGTTGAAACGTTTGGGCCGTGGGGGCCTTCGGCTAAATTGCTGTTTAGAAAAATTTCGCCAAAACTAAATTCTGTTACGGCCGATAGTAAAGCTGGCTGGTTCCTAGCTCAAAGGATTAGCATAGCTATCCAACGCGGCAACGCAGCCAGCATTATAGCCTCCTTGCCACAAGGAAATGGTTTCGTTTTTGAATAGGGTAGTCTTATTTTTTATTGTTGCATGTCTTAGTTTTAATTTTTTCTTGTTTGTTTTTAGTAGCATAGAACTTTAATTTACATGATTGTGTATGACAAACTTTATGTTCTAACTTACGCTCAATTTCCAACATTCTATTAGGCTGCCGGCGATCGCGTAAACAAAAGAATGACAAAAGAGTTTAAATAAAAAAAAACATACGTATGTATTAATTGGTCCTGTGTGCACTTTGTATGCTTGGATGTTTGAAGTCCATGCATTCTACATAAAAAATGCGTCACATTACATACTAAAATTACCAGTAAACATTTGCTGTGCTGAAAATTAAGGTTAATTGGCACAGTATTATGGCAGGCGAAATATTGTGCGAATAAAATGAAAGTTACATGCATACAGAATGCGCCTACACAAAAGAGCATTTCAGCTCGTCGCCGTCAGGTGAAATTGTGTGGAGCGCGCGACACCACTGCAACTGGTGACTATAATAAAATATAATATATGTTTGCTTATTTCTCTACAGGATGCAGTTTTCGAAAATTGTACACCTAACTCTTAAAAGCTGAAAATGCAACACAACATAATACACCTCCGAAAAAATAATGTTTTTCTAATGTCCTACTAGCTACTACGCAAACCTTACTACAAAATGCTTCGGATCTGTAAAACGATGATCGTATTGATCGTTAAGATGGATTTCGTTTTTCGTAGTAAACTTTTGAAAACATACCTCTTTTCACTTATGAGGTTTCTTCGTGCCATTTATATTTGAAGGATATTTAATAAAGTTATGTGGAAAATAAAAGTTTATTGAGATCAAACATTTCCAGGACACAATTTTTTGTATTTTTTTTTCTAAAGTTACCTAGGTAAATTGGAGTCATTTCTTGGTAGAGCGGAAACAGTTCATGATTCAGTGCACCATAATTCAATGTTTATTTTACAAGCGTTCGTTGAATGAAATGGCGCGCTCCAATGTTTGTGCCCCAACGTTGTTAAGGCGTTGTACAGATTTTATACAGCTAGCGTCACTGCATCCCGGTGTCTAATGATGCTCTTTAAAACTACAGGTTTTTTAACTGCATGTAATTTTAAGAGATCATTCTGAATCTATTGACAAGGTTAACTGTTTCCGTAGAAGATTGTTAATGATATTTGATCTGGGTCGTTTAAAATTTTGTTACAGTCCTAAAATGATGAAAAATATACCTATGCCACAAAACATAATACCCTCGCGACATGAAAGCCTTCGCTGAAAATGTGTCATAATTATACGTATATGTAAGTATATGGAGTTGAATACACCGCCGCTTTTCATCTTGTTTTCACAGTAAGTACCTCATTGTAAGTGCCCCCAAAGGAATTGTACGGAATTTGATCGATACGTGAATAAGGTCCTCATTTAGTAAGGGTTTAGGTTCGAGTAGCTTTTGACCTTTTTCGTTGAACATGCTGGTATACGCCTGTATTATAATGGGACATTGCGATAAGATTTCAACTCTTAAAAACTCATCAAGTACTCAAGTATTGTTTTTTAGTTTTTTTTTTGCTGTTTCAATATTACTTGAATTGATGGTGTATAATGATTTTGTTGCGATCTAGTCTACGAATCCTCACCTAGCCCCTTTATTATTAGTTTGGAAATAAAAGTTTAAGACATCGTAACGCATACGCAATAAGGAAAATAATGTTATGTTCCTCTAACTACTAACAAGTGAAAATTAGCAAAAAATATAATGGAGATCAATACCTATACCTGTTTGGTTGATTAACGATCACCTTTGCTATTTACAGGGCCAGCACAAGTACCTAATTTCCGGTCCGTCTGTCTTACCAGGCTTGTAGCGAAAGCAGGGCACTTTGGAATATTGACAAAGTTAAGAGTCCGGGGAAATGAATTTTACATCGATTACGGGATTGGATGTCGGATATAAAGCAGTTAATTTGAGATTCGGTGAAATAAGGCCTGAGTCTGAGAAAAAAATTGAGGTTTAAATTAGCACCCGATTATTAAATCAATAATTTGTGTTCATCACCTTAGCCTCAATAATATGTACACGTAATTGAATAGTGTCAGGGCTAACTGATGGTTATACCAGGAGTTTTAAAAGTTAAACTGTGATGGACTAACCAAATTAGGTTAGTGTTACAGAACTTTTGTTTAACAGCGTGTCGCTAATCAACGACAACACAGCCAGAATAAATCGACTATGTGAGTTAAGTCAATCTTAGAATCATTTTTTTAATTCCGCAATTGATGTGCTCCTAGACTACGTTGAATAAAAAATTAAAGAGCTAAAAATCCTTTCAAAAAAGTTACTTATAAGCTTGAAATCGTTATTTTATTGAGCAGATAAAAATCTTTAAAAGTCGGTGCATGATGTGTGTTGACTATTGGTGTACGTAGGCTTTACATCTAGCACCGACAATTTTCAAATTACAAGAAATTTACCCATATCTCATAAACTACTGGACCGAATGTGATGAAACTTACACTGTATTAGGAATATACCCAATTGAACTAAAACAGAATCATCTTGCTATGATTTCTCGTTTTCGAGTATTCCGTGGTCAAACATTTGTAATACATAGTACGATTACGAAAATTAGCACACATGCTTAGAAGCGTTAAGAGATCAACATATTCAAATATTATCAAATTCCAACGATATTACATACTGAAGTAAAGTGAAACAACGTGGTAGACTCACAGCACTTTATTTTCACACGACCATTCGGTAGCACAGTTCACAGTAAACTGACTCTGTTAGCTTGCGCCTCGCTGCTCCCCACCATGCCATGAGGTCGAGATATCCCCGCCACATCGCATGATAGCAAACAGCCAATCAGCGCGTACTTTACAATCAAATGAAAGACTCATTATTTTAAAGAATACTTATTTTCTAGATTTTAATCAAATGCAAATTTTATAATTATCTTTTATTATTTTTGACTACTTTTACACAAATCTTACATTTTATTCCTTACAAAGGTCTCAGAACAATTTTATGAATTAAAATGACGTTATTTCCGTTATCAAATGACCATCTATTTTTTATTTTATAAATTAATTTTAAACTGGATTATGACAAATATTTTATACTTAACTCTAAAAATAACAGACTTCATAATGAAAATCACAACATTCGGCCATCCGACTGCGTGCTAACTCCGTAGCACGCACACAAAATCACAACATTAGGTAAATATTTTTTTTTTGTAATATGACATATTTATTTATATACATTAAAGGGATAATAGATAAGAGAACATAATAATTTCATTCAATTTTATATAATACAACCCTTTTTAATGATGTAATATTTATAATTATAAATAAATTCATGTAAAATATATGTAAAAAATAACAACATGTAATTATCAATTGTATAAGGAGTAAGGACACGGTTACATAAAATACATTAATCTTCATTAGAGCTAGAGTCAGAACTAGAATTGACCAAATCAGGTGAAGGGCGAGAGGATCCGTCAATTTCTAAAGCTTGGATGTGTATCCACGGACGCATCCTATCCGAGGCTACGACAGACTCGTATTTTTTTGTATTGAACCCAGGCACGTTGGAAATTCTGTATCGGTCGTTTCCTAAGCTTTTCGTAACCTTGTATGGACCAACAAACTTTGGTAAGAGTTTCTTGCTCTTGCCATCATTTTTAAAATTGGTCCTGGTTATTTTTACTAGATCACCTACAGAATAAGTGATCGCTGGGGACCTATTTTCGTCATATGCCTTTTTTTGTCGTTCTTGACTACTCTTAATATTTTCAGAAGCTTCCTGTCTCACCTTTTCAATATTTGTAGGGTTTAAGGCCAGGGTTACCAAACTTTGAGTATCTGGTGTATTAGTCGCATCTGAGCTATTTTCAGATGTATCCGGCACTTGAGCAATAGGGTCATTATTACTGGACTCGTCACCGGTAATTATTGCGGAAACAGCTTCGTTCCCACTATTTTCAGTTGTCAACATATTGTCAACAGGACAATTTAGCTTTATTCCAAACATTAGTTCCGAAGCAGTCTTTTTGGTGGACGCATTTATGGTATTATTTAAACCCCACTGTACTCTACCCAATTGCTCGTCCCAAACGCGTTCGTCTTTGTTAAAATTTTGAGCCGACAAAGCCGTGAGAATACTCCTGTTGAATCTTTCGGCTTGCCCGTTTGCTCTAGGACAAGCAACTGCGTTGAGCACATGTTTTATACCCTTATTGTTACAATACTCTTTAAATTGTGCCGATGTAAAGGCTGTGCCACGATCGGAGATGATTCTGCGTGGTACCCCAAAATCATTAAACAAGTTTTCTAGTACTTTAATCACATTCTTTGTCTTGGTATCCCGAACTGGTCTAGCGAAAAGATATTTTGTGAATCCATCTACGACTGTAAGGATGTAGTTGTTACCCGTTTTACTTTTTACAAAGGGACCTAAGTGGTCCATATGCAAAGTATCAAATGGCACTTCGACTTTGGGTATCGGATGTAAGAGACCGGTAGGTTTTGAAGGCGCATTGTCTTTATTATATGCACAGTCAATACAGGCTGCTACATATTTTTTTATAAATCGCCTCATCTTGGGGAACCAATACCTGCTCTGAATCCGCTCCAACGTCTTTGCAAAGCCAAAATGGCCAACGTCGTCATGATTGGCCTTGCAAATTTGCCATCTTGCGTCTTTGGGAATCACAAGACGCAGGTCATCGCCGATTTTCCTATATAATGAATGATTTCTGACTGTGTAACTCTTTTTGATATCTAAAAGCTCCTTATCCACGTTTGGTTTTAAAATTTTAACGATGCGTTCTAATTCCGGGTCACCCATCTGTAAGGTAAGTATCCAATTTTCTGTATTTATGCTCAGAGTGTTAACAATTTGAGTCGGATCACGATTACTTGGTGGATTCCGGCTAAGGGCGTCCACATGGGTCATACGACATCCGGGACGATATTCAATAGTAAAGTTATATTCACTGATTGACAACCACCATCTTGCTATTCGCGGTATCAAATCCCGTTTCGTCAGTGTCGTACGTAAAGCGTTACAATCAGTATACACGCAGAAGTTGAGTCCCAACAAGTATGGTCGAAATTTCTTCAGTGAGCAGACCACAGCCAAAGTCTCCAACTCGTAAGAGTGTAAGTGACGCTCTTCTGGTGTGGTCTGCCTACTGAAGTAGGCGACAGGCTTCAACACCCTGGGGGAATCTTGCCATTGCATCAAAATTCCTCCTAGCCCCAAAGAGCTCGCATCTGTATGAACCTCAGTTTCTAGATTTGGGTTGTATAACGCCAAGAGCGGGCGCTCTATTAGCCGGTTCTTCAAACAAGTAAAGGATGTTACCTCTTCAACATCCCATCGCCATTGTGCATCCTTTTTAAGTAACGCAGTTAAGGGTCTGGCTATTTCACCGAAGCTCCTCACGAATCTCCGGAAATAGCTCGCCAATCCTAAAAACTGACGCACTTCATGCACGTTGCGTGGCGCTGGAAAATCTCTTACTGCTGAGATTTTTCTTTCGCTTGGTTTTATTTCCTCCGCAGAGATCTCGTATCCGAGGTATTCAATTGTACTGTCAAAGAAGGTACATTTTGAGAGTTTCAACGTCAGGCCAGCTTCCTGGATTACTTTTAACACATCCTCAAGTCTTTGGAAGCCTTCTTCGATCGTCGAAGACGGAATAAGAAGGTCGTCCATGTACGCTAGGGCTGAGCTGAATCTCCTTGATCCTAGTAAGCTGTTCATCAATCGTTGAAATACTGACGGTGCGTTCGCGAGGCCAAACGGCATACGTTTAAATTCGTAGTGCCCGTCCGGCGTCACGAACGCGGTCAAGTGTCGACTCTGCTCACCCATAGGTATCTGGTAGTAACCAGATGCCAAGTCCAGCGTAGTAAAAAACTTGTTCCCACTCAGGTTCGAAAGCTGGTCAGCAATCAGCGGCAAAGGATACTTGTCCTTTACCGTTTTGCTATTTAAAGCGCGATAATCGACGCAGAGTCGCAGTTCCCCATTTTTCTTTTTCACGAGCAATATTAGACTAGCATAGTTAGAGTTGGATTCCTGTACAATATCGTTTTTAATCAAGTCTTCTACCATGTCCCTTACCTTTTGACGCTCGTGATGAGATAAGCGGTATGGTCTATATACGACCGGACTATTATCGTTTAATTCGATATTCATCACCGTATCCTTGGCACAACCCAGCTCACTCAGATTGTTGGCAAAGCAGTCCCTGTACTTTTGTAAAAGTAGACACAATTGGTCACGCGTAACCTGATCAACATCTTTATTTATTTTAATATCAGCTTCATCTATAGGGAGTACCTCATCTGAATGCCCTTCCGTTTGAACGAGAAAAGTTTTCGCCTCTGCAATGGGACTGACTCTTGCAATAAGAGTGCCTGCCTTGAACTTAATGGAGCTGTTCGTCAGTGCCGATACAAATACAAGTGCTTTACTATCATTTATTGCGTAACAGCCTTGATGAAGGTAATATTCTTGATTCGGATACATTCTAGTGCTTCCATCTATATACACGTCACCGCTGTATGGTTCCTTTGTACAAACCTCTACCAAGCCTCCCTTATGGATGTCTATATCCCTAGTAACGAAGACGTCAAGCGTCGAAACTGTTTCGTCACTCACAACAGAAGGAGTATGATAAAAGACAAGTCGTTCGTTGTCTTTCATAACCGTTACAGCAGGTAGCTCGGTAAAGTTTTGCCCTATCAACATCGGCGTATTCAAATAATCGTCCTCAACGGCAAGGACAGTTATGTTTGTCTCGACCTCATCAATTTTTACTTGTACATAAGACTGAAATTTAGGTGTGACAGTGGAGTTCCCGAACCCTCTAATGATTGGCAAGCGGCCATTGGACTCGAGGGAGGTCGAGTGCTTTTGCATCGGAATATCTAATTAAACTGCAATCGCTTCCGAAGTCGATGTACGCATTGAGCATGGTTCCATTAATACATACGTGTTTGTAAAACTTATCATTAGTGCTGCTATAAGGAGTTTTCTTAGGTGCCTCAGGAACGATGCCATCCAAAGTCTGATCGTTACTTTTAGTAAAACAAGGTTTGGTACTCTTGCAAGCTGCTAGATGTAAATTTGTAGACTTAGTAGCTACCACCCTTAAAACCCTTTTCTCAGCCGATGAATTTTGGGTACTGTTTTCGAATGACTGCAGTGGCCTCCGGTTGCAATCACTTAAGTTGTGACCTACCCTACCGCATTTCACACATTTAGTAATAGGTTTGGTGCAAGAATGATAAGTATGCCCTGGCTCATTGCAGTTAAAGCAAACGACTTCTGTACTCTTGCCCAAGCCTGACGCTTTGTTCAGATAATTATTGTTTGGGCGAAAGTTCCGCCTTCTAAAGCCCCCCCGCAAAGTGTCTTTTGGTTGCGAAGGCTGCTGTGACGCTAGATAATTTAACAAATCCTCAGGCTCATCACACTGTAGAGCTTGAGCTCCATTCCTAATTGAACTATCCGATATTCCATATTTAATACAATCAACTGCTTTGCGCCCGACAATCTCGCAACGACTTAGCAAAGACAATTTATCGTAAAAGTAATCGCGTAAAGATTCGTCCGTGCGAGATTTTCGGTTTAACATTTCTTCGAGCATTATACCAAAATTTACATTATTAGGAAACGCTTTAGTAAATTTGATCTGCCATTCCTCCCACGAGTAGTCCAAAGATGGTAGAGCTTCATACCATCGCTTAGCTAATCCACACAACTTTTGCAGGGCATAATGGATGGTTTGTTTTTCATCCCATCCATAAATTACCGCGCATTCGTTTACCTTCCTCAACCATCTTTGGACGTCTTGGGATTTATTATCAGGATCAAATTCAGGGACGACATTAGTAGTAGGAGTATTATTCTTACTTGAAGATTTTTGCAGTGCAGATAACAACTTCAGTACATCTTCCGCCGTTAGCCCTTCGGAAGGTTTGGGCTTCTTTGCCGGGGCCTCCAAGACGATAGATTCATTGGATGATGACCTCCGGCGCCGTCTGGATCGCTCGGGCGTTTTTCGTCCGGCGTCGTCATCTGAAAAGTTTGAGCAGTTAATGTTCTTCCTCAACAGATTAAATAATCTAGCTTTTTAATGTGATCAAACTAATCAAGGATTACTGCAGAAATGTATATAAGATGACTCCTTTATTCTTAAATCAAACTCTGGACTCAATAGTAAATATCTGAGTCTACCCAAGAATTCAATCGTTGCAATCAATTACTATGTATTACTCGTGTATTGCAGCGATGTGTAGAGAGTTTCTTGCTATAGCAAAATTATACGGTAAATCCTATTATAACACACGCTGTCACACTAATCAACCTAACAATAGCTATACATTTACATTGTTACCTAAACAACCCGCAACACACCATGGCTGCGGCAGCGCACCTACATAGCTGCATAAGCACTATACTACAGCTCAGATACATGGCTGTTTCACAATAAGGCAGACCATCTACATGGCTGCATAAGCACTATACTACAGCTCACATACATGGCTGTTTCACAATAAGGCAGACCACCTACATGGCTGCATAAGCACTATACTACAGCTCAGATACATGGCTGTTTCACAATAAGGCAGACCACCTACATGGCTGCATAAGCACTATACTACAGCTCACATACATGGCTGTTTCACAATAAGGCAGACCACCTACATGGCTGCATAAGCACTATACTACAGCTCACATACATGGCTGTTTCACAATAAGGCAGACCACCTACATGGCTGCATAAGCACTATACTACAGCACACATACATGGCTGTTTCACAGTAAGGCAGACCACCTACATGGCTGCGGCAGCGCACCTACATGGCTGCATAGACACTACATTCAAGCTAGAATTATCAAATTAAATTCACTTTATACTTCTTCTAATTGATAAATCATCAGTTTCTTAAACTTAATTCTATCAGTGACTCGCAACACTATTGTATATTAATAATAGCGAACAAGCCAAATGTCGCACTAATATTATCGGAGAGTTGCCCCGACCAAATCATAGTACGCACTTAACCTAATCACTACCATTAAAATCAGTTAGCAACTTACGAATACATACTCGCAACTATAATACATCAATAGTAACGAATAAGCCAAACGTCGCACTATACTATCGGAGAGTTGCCCCGACCAAAATACAGTACATTCGCTTAGCCTAATCACTGCTATGAAACTTATTTAGTAACTCAAGTATATAAGATATATTATTAATAATGGATAAGCCAAACGCCGCACTATACTATCGGAGAGTTGCCCCGACCAAAATACAGCACGTGCGCTTAGCCTAATCACTACTACGAAACCTATTTAGTAACTCAAGTACAGATATTATGTTAATAATGAATAAGCCAAACGCCACACAATACTATCGGAGAGTTGCCCCGACCAAAATATAGCACGTGCGCTTAGCTCAATCATTACTATTTAACTGATTGCGAGTGTTCTGTGTTAAGTGCCCACAAGGGGTGCCTGTGACTCCGGAGAGCAATGTGTATGAAATCCGTATGCATAATGTGTAATGTATGAAGAATTCATTTCTAATCTAAATATCTTATTAATTTCGCTCGCAACCGAAATAGCATTTCTTCTTAGTAAAAATGTAATAATTATTAGCAAAAATTACTTACGATTTTTGTCGGACATAGCTCGCAGGTTAACCACCACTTCTGACTTGAAGTAAAGTGAAACAACGTGGTAGACTCACAGCACTTTATTTTCACACGACCATTCGGTAGCACAGTTCACAGTAAACTGACTCTGTTAGCTTGCGCCTCGCTGCTCCCCACCATGCCATGAGGTCGAGATATCCCCGCCACATCGCATGATAGCAAACAGCCAATCAGCGCGTACTTTACAATCAAATGAAAGACTCATTATTTTAAAGAATACTTATTTTCTAGACTTTAATCAAATGCAAATTTTATAATTATCTTTTATTATTTTTGACTACTTTTACACAAATCTTACATTTTATTCCTTACAAAGGTCTCAGAACAATTTTATGAATTAAAATGACGTTATTTCCGTTATCAAATGACCATCTATTTTTTATTTTATAAATTAATTTTAAACTGGATTATGACAAATATTTTATACTTAACTCTAAAAATAACAGACTTCATAATGAAAATCACAACAATACATACATGTCGAATTGATAATTTCTTTTTTTTGAAGACAGGAGGTCTACTACGAAAAACGAAATCCGTCAAAACGATTATCGTTTTTCGGATCCGAAATAGTTTTAGTATGGAATCCTCACTACGAAATGCTTCGGATCAGCAAAACGATTATCGTTTTGACGGATTTCGTTTTTCGTAGACCATCAGAAACTAAACTGTTTCCCTACACTGTGCTTAAAAGCATGATGCGCAGGTATGCCACTATATCTACTCTGAAGCACTCCACAAAATAGAATTATCAACCGTTACGGCAAAAACTGTAACGGAGTGGCTTTTAATACTTTTTCGGCATGCCGCAAAATTTAAAATTTAAAGCTGTGGTATTTTGGATTTGATTGCATTCGCTCAACGGTTATTTGAGTTCTGTAGTGCTTTCACACACCAAACCTAGTTTATTTAAGATAGCGAGTGCGTATATTTCATTTAAAAACGAAAGTACAGATCTTTACCTATTATTGAAGTTCGTTGACATTTTAGTACCATTAAATGAGCCATATCAAACGTGAATGCTACTTAAATTACCAAAGACAATGTGACTAAAATAACATTATCTGAACATCTTATTTTAATTTGTATGCAAAACCGCTACAACTGATACTTTATTTTTTAAAAACCATAGCTAATTTGTGCAAATTACAACTATGAAGGCTTATAGTCATAATAGCTGAAGTACTAAGCCAGAAGCATTAAGATGCGGGCCAACAGCGCGTCCCGGGAGGTACAGTCGTTTCCGGGCCGGACGCGAGCCGGCCTGACCCTGCACCGGTCATAACACTACTAGATGGACCTTTCAGAATAAGCAACACTCCATTAATATAGTAATCGTTGTAGTTCAGCACGGTCACGTAAGACATGAAGGAGCATTCACAGCTTAGTATCACCTCGGACCATAGAAAATATTTTTTCCTATAATCAGAGAGTATAACTAAACTATTTATGTACGAAGGTATCTATAAGCAACACATCACAACACACCATTATGAGATGTTTTGTAATTTGATATCATATCACCGAATTTACTCTGTTGATAATAACATTTTTGTTTTTATAGTCTTTTGTCACAATACAAACTTAATGATATAAATTCCACTTGTAAAAAGCAACTGTGACAGACGAGGAATCGAACCCCGTGTCTGACGCTATCCGGGCGCAGCCTAAACCTACCACTCGGCCACCGTCACACTGGCAAGCCTGTTGAATTTTGCAAGTGCTTTAAAATGCGTAGGCTGCTCTGTAACTCTGTTGATATCACTACATTCTTTAGCCGGACATCAGTTTAGGGATGGTTACTTATATCCTTTCTAGTTGTTTGGAAAAAATCAGGAAAAACAGAAAATGACCGAAAGGTAGGGTAAATACTAATGATAAAAAAATAGTATTATGTTATTTTTAAACATTATGCACACACAGTTTCTTAAGGCGGACTCAATACCTACCAAAAGCGTTCTCTACCAGTCAACTATAGGTCTTAAGTTCTTAACAGAGAAAATACAGGCAGTGCGAAAAAGTGATAAAAGGATAAAATAGAGAGCGTGATAATAATAATTACAAAAGATAATATTATTCGTATTTATGTAACGAAGTCTTACATGCATGACACACTACCAATAAGGAACACAAAGAAAGGAAACACTTACGAATAAAAGGACGTCGTGATATCAGGTAAGTATGTGAGCGAATAGGCTTTTCCGAATTCCGAGACTACGCATTCATTTTTCCGCTCGGAGCAAAAACTATTTTATTCAAATACAAACAGATTGAAATGGATTATCCAGTAGATAACAGTGCGTCACGTTTGTTGTACGATGCCCGCTTATTGTGTTTATATCGAGGAAACACAATTTGAGACGGTTCAGGACGCTCCGGGAAATTCAACTCGCCTTCCTTATCCTTTCACGTAGAAAATTAAATGTCTCACGGTAATATCCGCGGGTGCGGTTTGGTTTTGGCAGTCAATCTACTCGCTGCCGCTTTGCACAACTTATTTAAGAAGACCATAATTAATTTTGTCAGCTTACCGGCCTGTAAATAGACATAAAAGCACAAGACGCGAGGGCGATGATATCAATTTTATTTGGCTTTGAATTAAGAGTTTCTCCAATATTTCTTTCTTCTGGGTAAAAAATGCATGAATTGACTACCTATTTTTATTATGTTTTCAAAATTTTATGTGTACACTAGGAGAATATCCTTTAATTTTAAGTGACTTTATTTTTTTACGTTCGTTCGTAGAATATGTACAAGTACGTCATACCCACATAATATTACTCGTATTATGATACGACAATTAGCAAACAGAACTGGCCATTTTTTTTTTCAAATGAGCAAGTAAAAATTCCCGTGAGGTAAAATTAACCTTTTGGGCTAGCTAAGTGCCTACTTTCGTTTACAGCAAATGAAACAAAGTGCCATTCCGCTTGAACTCGCTAAAAATACGGATGCATTTGAAAGTGGAGGGACTACGAAAATTCTTCCACTAATTAATTCGAGCGCCTAAAAATTTTGTCTGGAAATAAAAAGAAAAAACTGACTTGTCATTCCGGGCAGCGACGTTGTTTATTGTCGCTGTAGTCGTAAATTCCTCTTAAAATGAGACTTATTTAATTACGTAGGGTCCGATGATTTAATTCTGGCTCTTCTTTGACGTGTAGAATACGCGGTAGTGTTGGCGTTGTCGCTCATATATCATATGGTTTGTGAGAGTTCTTAATGTTCTTATACAGTAATGGATACCAGTCAATGGAGCTCTGCTATCATTTGCCGGGTGCTGTAAATGAGCTGGCCTAAGAATAAATCTTGTGATAATAATATCAATAAATAACATTTTACAGATACTATACAGATGAAAAAGGTTTCACAGCAGTACTTAACATTTTATGAAGTTACTTCCAAACTGTTACAATAGTCGTATACAATAAAGTTTTGTTATTTAATAAGAATACTGAATAGCAACTATAACAAAACCTTTATATCACCAATCGTCTGTCTGTTGACCTCTTTAACAAGATCGGTACATAACACTACTAAAAATTCATTTACTTTACAATTCTAATTTTAATTCAACATCAACGATATACGATTTATTTACTTCACAGGCTCTGTTTGATAGCTTATTTGAATTTTTGGGATACAAATAAAAAAAACCTTATATAACCTTTATGGTAATCGCCCATAAAAATAAAGGAACCGATCAAGATTAGATCAAGATCTCTTGAATAGATACATCTCTAATAGATTTGCAGCCAATAATTAAATAAAAAAATACATAACAGAACAGCACGACACTTTGTAGTCCATAAGTTCGTTATCATTAGTTATCAAAAGTTAGTAGGTACTACCGTGCGTTGCCTTTATCCATCGGATACATGCATGCACACAGCACTGTACGATATTACGTTCGTTTCTTTATCCCATTTGCGTTTGCTGCTTACCGTATGATGCACTGCGGATGCTGCATTTGCATAAAGGCGTCCATTATCCACCGCTTCGGCCAAATAAAAAATCAATAGGTGCCGAGCTCACTCGCATAAATACCAATACCTACATAGCTGTCCGCGCTTGGGATAGGATCAGGGTTTGTGTTGCTTTCATTATGAAAATGGCATGCAGATTTACCTGCGACTTTTTTTTTATTTTAACTAAATTTATTACCTGCGATTCTTTTGAATAGAATGTTAACTAAATAAAGGTTAATGAGGAAAAACATAGGATTTGCCAAATCGAATTAAAATGTTTTTAACAAAATAAGACAAATCAAATAAAGATTCAGCCTTACCACAAATCACTTAAACAAAGTTTTAGGCACTGTTTAACAAGATTTTAAGAAAATCCTTACCACAAATCAGTTTTTGGCGCTAAAACACTCTTTTAAATTAAACAGTGTTTTAGTTAAACACCCTCCCCCCTATTTTATCTTGTGTTTAACCTCAAAAAATAGACAGATTGACATTTGACAACTTGACTTTCGTTTCGCGGTAAATCAAATTCGTTTCCTATTGAAAATATTATGGATGATTTCACAACAATTGATTTATTGGACTTAATCAACAAACAAACAAAACAAGTGGGTATCATTTAAGCTATCACCAATTTAATTAGTTTTGTGTTTCTTAAATAATAGGGTTTGTCCTCAAAATAGTAGATCTGTCACCAAAATGTAGTCACCAAACAATGCAAAATCAGTTCCACAATAAATCACCTGAGATATAAGGTCTAGTACCAAATAAATGTTTGTGTATGTATTTTAATAGGTGTGTCCTAATAAGTATTTAAGCAAACTAATTTAAAGAGATCACCAATAAATCATATTATGATACTAGAAAATTGCATTAAGTTCAAATAAAAAAATTAGGGTTGTCATCATCGTTTCAACCAAAAGATTCTGCTACTTAACTAGACTCCCAAGGTTCTAAATTTCCACTGGTAGTATAAATTATATTTAAATAAAATTTTTAGCAGAGTAGTAAATAAAACAATTAAAGTCAAAATAATCAATATTTATTGTTTAAAATAATTACCACTGAACAATCAGCGCTGGTTTAAAATAGCTGGCTTATGGCTAGCAGAATAGTAGATAAAACACTTAATTAAAGTAAAAATAATCAATATTTATTCTTAAAAAACAATAATCACTGAATAATCAGCGCTGGTTTGGATTTCGAAGGGCGCCCCCTTTTTCTTTTCTGGCCGATAAGCACATTTTTTGGTCAATTTTTAAAGCGCGCCAATTTGTCTCCGCCCCTTTGATCATTTTTTCATTAAAATTATAAATTGATGTATTAAATTGGTAACGAATACTATTAATTTAATATCTGAACGAAATAAAATGTTACTACTGTATTGGTGACAAAATATCAAATAAAAAGGAGTCGCAGTCAGGGATCGATAATCGATTTATTTGGTGACAGATCTACCATTCTGAGCATAGAGCTATTATTTAAGTAACAAAACTGTTATTATAAGAACGAAGTTTATATTCATGTAATGCAATATAATTTTATTGGTTATCGATCTCTTATTTTACACATATATTAACATTAATTTGATAATTCATACCTGGGCACAATTTTTGTTTATCTGAGAACGAAAATATTTCGTGGCGATAGATCTATTTATTAGGTGATACAACTTGATGACAAATATAAATTTTGGTGATAGAAAATATAGTTCCCAAAACAAGTTACTTAAACAAGTACTTTATAGACATTAGACACTATTTTAGACATACTTTTGTAAAATCAAATTCCCCTCAGCAACTTTATGACGTGTTTATTACGTGTTGGTATCCGTGTTTCTGTTTTCTACTACGTCTTTCGAACTTTCTATAAGCTGTTTAAGGATATCCTGAAATAAAATAAACAATTACAATGCTATCACGTTTCCAAACCCCACATACGGTGACTATGTAGTAGTTATTATTATCCATTTGATTTACCTTTTCGTCTTTTGTTCAAATTGTCCGAGCGATCTTTCTTTTTTTGATTCATGTTGAAAACAAATCAATCAATACACAACAAAATACGACTTTTTACAAATGAATTGAAAACGCGCTCTTTCTTTACAAACTCCTGTGAAAAAGTCAAAACAAATCAGATTCTTCTCATTCTTCCTTCTGTCATTACAACTTTTTTTAAAGATTTGGGTTTTGTTACTATTCAGCCATCATTTCAAGAAGCTTTTGTTCATTTACCCAGAAGTGTGTTGAATGCAACCTGCGTACTAGGAAATATAATGAATGAACTGAGTGAATGAATGAATGTTTGTATCTAAAACTGGTGTTTAGCTAAACCATAGAAAGTAGTATAGTATAGAATGACAAACGCGGATTTTCAGCGTAACCAAAAAGTTACTTTACATGTGTGCGTTCAATAGTGATGTGTATCTTATGGTGGTCCAAGTTTTATCGACGAGGTTACGATAAATCATGTAAATTGAAACAAAAATAATTAAATTAATGCACTTTTAATTACATAATACTTTCTATTTGATAAACAAGACAACCTCATTTTTGTTAAATTACATATTTATTTATTTATGTATGAAGACATTCTAGAAACACTTATACACGTTCCAACATAGACCTTACCACAGCACAGCTTCGGGCCAGTTGTGTGGGCCAGTGCTTAGAAGAAGCTGTGCAAGAATTACGGTTACCTAAAAAAATCAGTCAAAAAATGTATCGATATTGATGACGTCATCATTTAGTCAAGCCCTAGTGTAAAGAAACGGTTTCTTATTTTACTGAAAATACCTGAATTAATCTATTGGAAACTTTGATATATGGCTGCAAATCACAAAGGAAGTCCTAAATTTACTGTACAATTTGGCATCGGAGTCGATTTCACTCACAAGTTTTATAAAATTTGGATTTCAATTTTTTATCAATGATTCATATTTACTGGTGGAAAGTATGATTTTCGGGATTGTATCCTCGGCGCACTTCACAGTTGCTGAAAGCACAAGTCATTTCATCTGAAATTGTTATACAAAACTTAAATTATAATTATATCCATTCATAATTTTTCAAAAATTCCAACGACGGAAACTTGACGTATCCACTAAATCCATTATTTCTTAGAAAACGGTCTCGCTGTCATAAGGTCTTTCGCTGTCAAATCCTATAGAATTTCACTAAGTAGCACGCTCTTTTTAAAGCGAAGATTTTTTCTTTCTCTATGAGCTAAACACTGCCCAAATACCTATTTGTGGTACAAAATGTTAAACACTGTTCTAAACCCTTTTTAAATTTAAAACAGTTTTTAACTAAACATGACTTAAAACCAGTTTTAACGGATGATTTGTAGTAAGACTGAGTGTGTTTATTTTATGAAAGAGGCTTTTTAAACGTGAGCATGACTTAAATATACTTAGTTTCTTACTTATCTAAGTATATTTTCTAAGTGTTTTTGCGTATTCACCAAGCATTTTGAGATGATGATGATTTTTCAAATGTGATATTTAATTATTAAAGATTTCTAACAAGAATTAGTTCCGATCAAAGGCTCAGTAAGAATTAAATTATTTTATTTGCCGATAAATTTACTCAGGGCATGAACTAAAACGTTTCGAAGTTTAAGAATAAGTATATGTTTTCTTTCGAGACTTATGTTCACAAAGACTTTACGTCATAAGTTTAGAAGAGTATGCTCAGACTAATATGAATTATTATACCGCAGATGAAGCCAGAAGATAAATCAAAGAGATTTGCCGTCGTACGTCATTTCTGCATATATTGCTCAAATGTCAGCCGGGGTCGTGTCAAGGGTGAATTTATGTCTGCTTTGTCTGTAGGATTATGCCAATTTGAACCAAAGATATTAACGTAACGGATAATAAAATTCCTCATTTTGTTTACGTAACAATTAATTTATTAGTTCATTATTTTAAAATGAGATGATAATAGAGACATCAGGATAATATAATAATTTAATTAGTTAAGGATTGTAGAAGAATGAAAACAGACAGCTGTCTCGGAGCTTTAAACTTTTTGTTAAAAAATATAGTAAGTCTTGTCTTTTACTATCATTTTTCAATATTGACTTGTGCCACGAACAATAGAAAAAACCCTGGTGAAAATTTAAAAACGTCCGTTTCGAAGTCAGTTCAAAACAATTAGGCTGTACAATAAACCGAAATAATTATATGATACGGTTTTGTTACGTGCTGTACCAGCCCCTTAGCTAAGGCGGTAACAATTTAATAATTAAGTGGAGATAAATAAAAAAGAATTTATGAAGAAATTAATAAATTTATTAGAAAGTAAAAGTTAATCTCAGGGGGTGGGACCTATTATCACAACCAACGCACTACTAGTGTCTCTAAATCAAACCGCACTGTCCTTGTTCTTTGTCGCCGTGTCAGCTCGGGGTAGGTAGGTCACACGGGTCGCGTGACTCGCGTCTCAGCAATCCGCTTACGAGGCAGCAATCAGATCAGACGAGAGGCAATGGGTAAGTAGATCGGTCGAGGAGGCAGTAGGGCCGACCATCGAACCGTCCTTCGCACCAGAGGTATGAACCCTGTAATTTAGTTATTGGTCATTTTAGTCAATGTCCGATTTTTCATTCTGACTGCGACATCAGCTAAAGCGGAGCAGATGGAATGATTTAGGCAAGATATAGTGATCAATGATGCGGCAGCCAGATAGATGAACCTTATTACTAAAAGCTAAGCAGTTAATGCCAAAATGATGAAAAGATTAATGATGACTTGTGCACTGAATGTAGAAGGCAAAATGTAATCATGTCTAGTCAATTTACTTATTATATTTGTTTGTTCATTGTTTATCTATTAATAAGGATTTTACTTAAGCTAGATTCATTTACAAAATACGCATGACCCTCGAAGGTCATGCAAGGTCGCGGTGTCACGCCATTTTGGAGTGGACACGCGTGCTAAAATTAAGTATTCTACATAAAAGCTCTAAACACACTATTACATAGGCAATGCATGAGTAAATACATGGGAATTTATGAAGCACTATACATGCGAGCACTGAGTTTATTAAAAACTACGTAAGCACTAACTAGGCGACTAGCTAAACACTAAAACTATGTACTAAAATAAATTGCAACACTCACCCGATATTGGGGTAACAATAAATAATGTTTAGGGATTAACACTAGATAATTCTAGAATTCGAGATAGATCACGCGAGTAATATTTCTCAGCGGCAGCGATACGTCCTTACGCCAAATCAGCGTGGCAGGGACTGGGAGGACAAACACGCACGGGAGCCGGCCGGCGGTCGTCAGATGATGATACAGCGCATTCAGAGTGAAGTCGTTCTTTCGGCTATTCATTCACAGTCAATGTTCGTGCGCGCGAAATACAATATTTAAAATAATAACTGCACCCGCGTCAGACTATGCTTAGGATAAAGATTTATAGATAGGTTTTGTAAATGTAGTTTATAAGTTAGGTTTAGTAATTAGGTTAGTTAATTTTTAATGTTGATTAATTTTAAACTAATCTGCAAGGTAATGTAACAAGCCGTTACAGTGCATACGTGCTGCAGTGAAGTAATTCAGTTGGAAAATAAGTCTCAAAAATACTAGAATGTCTTCAAGCGTAGACATGAGATGGTTATCTAGTAATACAGTGATAGACATTCTGCGGATATAGCAAGGCTCTGATCGAAGTCTTTCAAAAGAATCAAAAAAGTGAGCCGAATGGTGAATTATTCGTTCACGAAAATTGAGTAATTGAGTACTGACTGAAATCTGATAAAAGTGAAATGCAAACATATTTTCTAGAAAGTTTATTCAAATCGCAATACTTTCAGAATCATCAATTCAACAAGTCTGGCGACAACGAATCCATCTCAAACACTGTTTGCATGCCGAATACTTTGAATAATATTAAGTTAAACATTTCGGCAAATTTGCAAGATAAGGAGATTTGACGATTTCTGATCGTTTACTTTTCTTGGAGAGACTCTGCCATAAGAACATATAGAAGTAACAAATAATTTATGGCTTGCTTTGACGTCACACTTACGTCAAAATAGCCACTTCTAGAATTCTCAGAAGCAGCCTTGCAGACTCTATATTATTGACTTATACTAGTATATGGTTTTATTTCCTAGACAATAGTAATTCTTTAGCCATGTCGGGCAAACCAAAGCGAGTGTTCTGCTTTAATTTCACGTAAATACAACCACACTCGTACTTGAGTCAGTACCACTATTTGTTATTCAACGAGGACGACTATCGTTACAATATTTAGTTGAAAACATTTTGGAGTGTTTATCATAATATTGTATAGAATATAAGAATGCAAAAGAGTATTTAAATCATTATAAGGTTGATTATTAGGTATTACAGGTACGAACAGTAGGATACGAAGCAAGTAAATTCGGCTATTGTGTAAACAAATAGCTTCCGAGATTTTATGCAGCCTGAATTCATAATCGTCTAGCCATAATTTAATATATTCTGTTCGTGTATGACGTGATTTTATAAAAGTCAGGGCCCAGATTCTCGCGTCAATCGAATTTGTTTAGTGCTGTAATTCCATTACGAGTTTCACTGTATAAATTGCACTTGTAAAAAGACAACTGTGAACCTGTGACAGACGAGGAATTGAACCCCGTGTCTTACGCAATCCGGGCAATCTTAACTGATTGTTAAAATATTTGTAAAAATAGTTTCCTTCAGATATTGTGAGAGCAATCTCACAACATTGAAGATGTCACGCAGCCTACGCGTTAAGAAGCGCTTGCAAAATTCAACAGGCCTGTTAATGTGACGGTGGCCGAGTGGTAGGCATACGCCCGGATTGCGTAAGACACGGGGTTCAATTCCTCGTCTGTCACAGGTTCACAGTTGTCTTTTTACAAGTGCAGTTTATATTATTAAGTTTGTATGGTGACAAAACACTATAACAACAAAAATAAACTATGAGTTTCACTGTTTTACTGAAAAATCAAGTCATAATACATAAAAAATGCTGCACAATGAAATTTAAACTCGAGGTTAAATGTCACATATGTCATTCTGTTTCCATCAACATCAGCAACAGAAATCATATAACCTAGAGTTGATTAATCCGGGGCTGTGCAATAGGACCTTACATTCGCTAATAAACTAGATCTTGTAATATTATATGACTATGTTTCATTTATCTTTTAAAGAAAACTCAATTTCGGTCTGATTGTACAAAAGTTGATTAAAATGTAATAGTAATATTGGGAAGGTAATACATAGTGGATTAAACTCCCATTGTGCAGGTTACATAGGGCCGTGACGTCATGCGGTGGCGGCGGGTTATATAAAATTAGTGAGATGTAAGAGCCGGCACCTGGTTCCGGCCGCGGACGGGGCACTAACTCAGCGATCCCGGATCCGACCGACGCTACATTTAATTCTTATGTTAGGGCCACTAAATACGCGATACACCTTTAAATCATATGGTATACTTCGTTGCCTCGAGACGTCACGCTTCTAATACTTATGACAGTTCTGTCAAGCATCAACGCGAGGTGCGAACTGATGCGATCATCGCAATGCACGAAAGTATTATAGCCACTTAAGCATGTAGCTTAATGGTACTTATCTACAACTTTGTTTAGCTATAGCCGAGCAACGCAAGAAGCTGCGATCTTAGCAAGGCACAATAATTTTAGCACCTTTAGCCCGTAGGCTGTGCAGTTTACACGTTTAAATGTTCCTTTCCTTAGTAATAGCCAGAAAGGCACCTGACCATGGATTGGACTGTCATCTCATGAACATCTACACAGAATTTCCATCACACACGCACGCTTTATGTGCTCTAAATTGACAATTATTTACGAAAACCTGCAATCACTCCCGTTTTAACAGTGAAAAATATTGTGATTTCGTGTTTTCCATCCATAGATCTCTCTCATTAAATTAAACTCCACATCGTAGCTGCTTTCCGTCTTATGGTTTGATTATTGATTGGATCTTTAAGAATGTTGGTAATGAAATACGCTGTTTTGATGGCCTCAAGCTTACACTGCTGCGGTTTCTGCTTCCGCCGGCTGCTGCTGACTATTAACTTAATTTCAATCCTACTTTTTTCCTCAATGCTTTTCGTTAACGCGCATTGTTACAGTAGATAGTTTTTACAAACCATTTAACCGCGTTCGACGGGAGGAACTCGCGGAAAAAAACGCTCGGTTTTAAGTAATGGGTCTGTGAAAAAGTATCGAAAAAGTTGATTTGTTTAAATTAAACGATCACGGATGGATAGGCCGCCGGCGGTCGCGGAAACAAAAGATGTTGATAAACACATCTGTGAAGGTTTAAGGCTGCTGTCACCTACCTTCTAACAAAGTTCAAATTAAATTTTCTCCCCAAAAATGACTAAACTGACTACTTTTTTTGAATGAATTGTGTAGAAATGAACTATCTCCATAAGATGTCGACTCTGAATTTTTGATTCAATCTTTAAATTATCTGTAATTTGCAATCATAGAAGCCAAATTGACGGTTTTTCTGATGCACTCTTCTAGATCAGTTGTTGACATCAGCTATCGAAATAACATAAACTTGAAGGGAATTACGTTCGTATACAAGGTGTCGACTCTGTTTTTTTTATTTATCGCTCTGGTTATTCCAAATGAAGACAAAATTGAAACCATGTTTTGGCATAAAATACGCACCTAGACAGGCGATTATCTCTGAGATACATTGCACTTATTCTGTGTCATTTGATAAAACAATGTTATAGAGGTTCCTATCTTTGACTTAGCATCTAAATTCTTGATTTTATCTTGTGCAATATATTCAAAATATCTTACTAAAGTAACCTATAAATTTGAGATTTGGAGCTGTCACGAACATTCATCATCGATCGAAATTTGATAGACAGCGCCGAGCGCTCGGAGGGGAAGGGTGTGTCACTCGTTGTCTTCGCTGCTAGTCTTTTATTTCGTGTATGATACTCATTCCAAATTTGAAAATATCACGCTTTGCACAATTTTTATACGGCGACCAATTCGCTTTGAGGCTTTATGCAACAGGCATAAAGCCACATAGTGCATTCCACATCGTCGATGGTCTCTAATTATAACAAAAAAGTATTCGTTCTTTTGTATCGATTTGTAGTTGTATTTAAATGATTAATCAATGTTAAGTAAACTTGTATAGAAAGGAATCCTTATTAATACTATAAACAAGAAATATTTGCATATATGGCGACTATTTCAAGAGGTTCATGAGTTAAAACAAAGATATTTAATCATATACATTGTGTATTTTCGAAACTTAATCAAACAAAATGTGCACATACTAGGACCAAAATTATCGACAAAAAAAATAATAATAATAAATTCTCTACAAAATAAAATTGTGGTACATGATGAGCAAACTGTTTCTATCACCAAACAGTTAAATGTCAATTTTAGACAAATACTAAATTAATTAGGCCAAGAATAGGCAATAGTACCAAGATAGTATAAGATCAGATTTGATTAAAAAAAACAACAATTTACACACGAAAATTAAGAAAGTATTGATTTATTTCTTAACTTAAATAATTACAGGTATTGAACGTGAAAATAGAAAAACAATATACACGGTCCTAGTCCAATGTCAACAGAGCGCACGCCAACGGCCAAAAGAGGGCGCTCGCTGGTCTGCTTCGGTTTATATAGGCCCGTAGTGTTGCCGTTACTCCGGGGTTGCTAACACTACTTTATAGTTTAACAACGGTAGACCGATTTTCATGATATTTACTTTGTTGAATTGGTATTTACCTCTTACCCCTTAAGTTATTATGCAACGGAGCTGGGGCGCGCTGAGGCTCGATACGAAACACAGTTTACGGGGCCACTAGTACATCCATAAAAACTGGCAACGGGTAAAATGGACTTACGTTCCGTACGGGATAACTGAGTAATGAATGTACATTTTATGATATTGTGTGTCTGCTGGCGAATAGTTATTATTTAACCGATTTCAAAAGGAGGAGGTTATCAATTAGATTGTATGTTATTTTTTGTATGTATATCATCCTCATATCTCAGTCATTTGTTGACAGATTAGATATTTTTTTCATTTTCTTATAGGGTTTAACTTTTAATTGGTCCCATTGTGGCCAAATCCGGAATTGATGATGAGGTCTTGGTGTAATCGAGGGAAACCCTTAAATCTAAAAGACGTGTATAGTGTTTTTGTGTTTTTACGTCTGACAGTCACTATTTTGTAGAACTGAGCTGATAGTGGAACTCCTTAATGATTAGGAGTTCAGTGATTATGACGCCGGAACTTATGTAAGGTACTTTGTAGCTTATTAAAGAGCAGAGTCAAAAGGTGAAACCCCCTCCCCTCGATTTTAATCACTAACAATTTGCAAATAAAATAACTTAAACCGACTTCAAAAACAAAATTCACTAAAAAGTCTTAAATAATCTCTTAAAAGGACTTCATTCCAAGGACAAGGTTTGCCTAAAATAGAGTCCTTTCAAGAGTTTATTTAAGAATGTTTGGTGACTTTTGTTTTTGAAGTCGGTTTTGTTGAAATAGTATGGCGGTGAAGTGATCATTAACCCAACAAAATTAAAGACGCATAAGGGCTTTTGTTTTTAGTATTTGACTTTGAGTAGTAAACATTCGTGCTTTGGATTTTGAATTAGAATAAGCGGACGACAAAAAGTAAAAGGACAGCTGTCTTTCTTTATATGGACCGTATAGAGGCGTTATTTAGTTCCATACGTACCATTGGTCATTGGCGTCAATTCTATACTGTGTGGGACTTGTTCATGGCATTAATTCTATACGCTAGTAACAGTATTTCAATGGTTTAAACCTAAATAAATAGGGAAATATTTTGCTTAGTTAACATGACTTTTGTTTCTGGGTACTGATTGCACCAGTGACTTTCACAACCACATCCTAACTATAAACTTGTATTATTTAGTTTCATGTGTATGTAGTTAATATGAACCTGTATTCAAATTGTACGCAAATGCCATGAAGTTCTATGGTTCTATTCAAGTCCACATTCATATAATATTTCATTATTGAAAAATTTATTAAAACAAAAAAAATGATGTTATTTATCATCTGTTATACATTAAATACATGAAATTTTGATCGAAAGCTTCTTAACTACATTTTCTGAATGACAGCTATAGTAACTTGTCACATATTTCATATATCAAAATACAAATCATATCAAAGAACAGCGTCACACTAAAAGGTATTTATGTGTTAATAAATCCTCATAGCACCCAGTTAGTATGACACGTGGTTGATCAAGCGCAGAACCAACGGCAGCATCCACCAATAAACCTTAGTCCCCGTTTCTCATGGAGTTCACATTCGTAAAAAAATACCTATTCTCAGAGTCACGATTTGGGTGAAGACATAAAGAGGCAGATAACTGGTACCGACCTGAACCGACTGACTAGTGATGTGCCAAGTCATCTTTTTTTGATCTCGAAATATTTTAGAAATTCGTTACAAAAATCCAAATAAGGACCGACTGACATTAGAATGTTTTTTAAAACAAGATTCAAATCAAGATTTGAGTCGGAAAAGTCTCTATAAAGCATTTCAAATTCAAATTCAATTCAAAATCTTTATTTCAATTTAGGTCATGAAATGACACTTATGAACGTCAAAATATACAGTTTCAATTCCATGAAATAGCCAACACGGCACAACACTGGTTAGTCGTTGCAGGTCAGTGCGTGTTACCCGCCTCTATATGTCTTCACCCTTTGGATGCATTTCGTTTTTTCTATGCTGTAAGTTTTTTACGTTATTATAACTGTACGTTTATGTTTAAATGTGTGAATTTAGTTATATAATTATCAAAAGGAAAATGTTCGCGAACGGAATTGACGCGAGCCCTGATTCCGAACTGTATTCACTGTATTCGTAATAGGTATTTTAAATACAAAAAAACTGGTATAACATTAATTTATCACATCGACTTATATAAGACCATCATTTTCTGTGTTCATCATACGCATAGCCTACTACCTAGAGATAAAGTATCAAAATTGTTTAATTACAGTTAACATTTTTTTGTGTCCCGGACATATAAAATCGCACACACACATTGATAAATTCGGTAAAATCTGAGAATCTCCAGACTGTCATATGGCTCTTAACATGGTCTATCTTCGAATAAATTTTGGTGTGCTAGTTGTGGATACAAAGATGGTAGAATTTTTCCAATTGTTCCAAAAACGAGATAAGACTTAAAATTTCCCTGCAAACAAAGTTCAAAACAAGTCTCATTTAAATGAATGCTTCTCATGTTAGTGCAAGAGCGAAGCCAAATTGAAAAAGTTGGAATAAATATTTTATTAATCATTTTGATAGTTAAAAAAATTGGTACGCTTGTAAAGACTTGTAATGTTAAAAAGGTAAACTATTTTAAAAGAGTGGGATTTTATGTACAAAATAACGTCAGACAAAACATAAACATTAACCATTAGTTCTCTCGCCTTGTATAATACCTAGGAGGTTAAAAAAAATTGGAGGTTTATAAATATTCAACAATAGATAGGAAGTCCGCTCGGCGAAGCCTTCTTAATTCAAACACTTTTTTTAGCTAGTCTTTGTCTTTCCTTTATCTTAGCTAGTCTAGCTATTATCCGGCAACTCTGTTTGCGTGAAATTCAGACCTGATAAAAAAATCCCTCACTTATGAAATCAACAAACATGTGTCTCGAAAATGTAAATCATTCTAATTAATTCATCTTTTTTTAAGAAGGATTTTTTGGTGTTTTATGCTGTCATAGTTGAAAATACTATATTTCAGTTTTTATGCTGCACATCTTACTTTTAACAGCAGTGTCCATAATGAATTATAATTTAAATTTGGTTATAGCCAAATAGCTGTTTGAAATCGGTTGCTACATAATAATACGTATAACGACAGTACTTTGTTAGGTTAACATATTTCGGAATCTTCGATGAATGTGAGTAACTTGTAAATGGTTTGGGATTAAATAATTGAACTTACAAAAAGCACCATCTATTGTTTTTTCTAACTTAGACATTTAAATGTTTATCAAATGGGTTTTACCTAGTGCAGCCTAAAAACTAAGGACAAAACCTGTATTTTCAACACAGATAATTGTGTTAAACATTGGTTGACATGGATTGACATCTTGAACATCTTAGGACAGACTTTAATTTTAGAACAATTTGATTAATGTGAACTGTGTCAACTTTTGCTTTTCAACAGTCTTACTAAAGAAGCCCAACGTAAACAATTCTATAGTTCATAATTAACATAGTGTCTTCTTTGATTCCAGATTAAAGAGTACTCCTCGAGTTTCACTCACTCTTTTGTTGAATTAGTTATATTCATTTCTCGCAATAAAAGTGAAGCCGTTACTTGCGTAGAAGAATAAGTATAAAGAAATACTGACTGCAAAAAATATAAATAATACTGAAGCTCTGAATTTTGACTGTTGTTTGCATTTTCTACTACTTAAACTTACTGCTTACATTATTATCACAGGTTTAATCGGTTTTAAATGTTTTGAGAGAAAAAAAAAATTTTCTACCGATTTTCCGTAATGGCGGCTCCTCTCAACAGAGATGCTAGGTGCGCAGGAGATATTACAGTGTTCGCGAATTGACGACGCGTTGTATTGGTTAGCTCTTCTGACTATTACGCCGACCGTCGCGGGTTCGAATCCCGCAAGGGGCAAATGTTAGTGTGATGAGCACGAACATTTGTACCCAAGTCATGGATGTTATATTATTATGTATTTAAGTATTTATGGGAGACGCCCCCGTCATAATCGTTGTCTGGTACTTCGTAACACAAGGAAGACAATTCCTTACCACGATACCAGACAATTGGTGTGTTGTCTGTCTGGCGCATAGTGTTCAGATGTTTGCGCAATACACAAGTGTTTATTAATGATGTGAAAGCGTTGCGTTTTCTTTTCGAGACTGACACACGGATAAGGGAAACATCTTAAATATTTTATCAATATTAAAAGAGTAAGTAAAATAGAAAATGCAAATGAAACCAACAAATTGGAAAGTGGTCGTATGAAACGCGTGCAAGCATTTAGAATTTTCATTAATTTCTGCTACGATTCAATTATCTTAATGTAGCTACGGACTGCTGGACGCGGGTTAATAAGCAAAGTGTTTGCTCATTTTTGAACCGCGCCACGTGATTGAATTTGCTTTACTACTTTTAAATGATATTATAATGTTAAATTTTTAAAGCGTTTACGATATTTTGTGCAACTACAACGTAACAATAAGTATGTACTTGCTTTGTGCGAATTGAACGTAAAGTATTTTAGTGGTCTTACCAGAACGATGGCTTTATCTAGAAATATTTATAGACTAAAGCTATCAACCAGCAAATCTAACTCGCAGCGTCCTTGTGTTAAGGTTTCAATTTGGTAAATCAATTGTGTTGTCTTCCTAATAATCACGTCCAGAAGGCAGTTTTACGAATGTGTACAACTTTATATTTCAATTCTGGATTTCCTTGTTCAACAAGAGAAAGTTTCGGGTCAGGTACTAACGCAACACTATTACATTGTCAGTGAACGGGCTTTCAATTTAATTAGACTTTCCTATTGTTGTAACTTCTCCGAAAAAACATCACAACTTCCCCAATTTACCTGACTGTATATAGGGTGTGTTCTTTAATAAGAGCAAATATTTAAAAAATAGGCCCTTTAGTGACCAGTAATCATTTCTAAATGGTTTTATTTGCGGACTCGCGCACGAAGGCTTTAAAACTTGGCATCCTAAACAGGGTAAAGCGATACTTCACGCCTAAACAGCTTTTGACCCTTTACAAAGCACAAGTCCGGTCCTGCATGGAGTATTGCAGTCACCTCTGGAATGGATCAGCCAAGTACCAACTTGAATCACTAGACTCAGTGGAGCGCAGAGCCAAGAGATTAATAGGTGACGACAAACTGGTAGATGCTAAGCTCCATAGCTTGGCCCATCGCCGCAAGGTTGCCAGGTTGACAGTTTTTTATAGGCTTTACTTCGGAGAGTGTGCGAAGGAGCTCCATGAGCTTATACCACCAGCCCCCTTCTTCCATCGTTCTTCAAGGCGTACCGCGGGATACCATCCTTACCTTGTCGATATCCCGCTGTTTAGAACTAAGCGCTTCTCATCAACATTTATAATGCGCACACCAAAAGAGTGGAACTCGCTGCCCGCGTCGGTGTTTCCTAGTGACTATAATCCGAATCTATTCAAAGTTAGAGTGAACAGGCTTCTTCTGGGCGAGCTCGTTCCATCTTCGACTCCGTCTTAGTCGCACTTGGCTTGGTCTGGAGTCAAGAGCAAACCCATACTAAATAATAAAAAAAAACGAAGGGTTCCGTATGTTGTATGTATGTAAGCACTTTTATTGCTCTAATAATGTCCTCTAAAATATGGTAAAAAAATGCCTTGTAATATTTTTGATCCCCTAATAATAATAATAAAACATCTGAAATTATGAGACAAAACCGGTTGTATCTTTTGGTGACGCTTATTCACCATTTATTTATTTTTTACAGCAAAAAAACAATCAAAATCAATATTTGACTACATCTTCAGTTTCATATCTTAACGCGTTTGGGAGGTAAACATGTTTTTAGCCTTTACATGTCAATTATGGACTACAACTCCGAAATATGTTTACTTATCATCATCATCATCATTATCAGCCGAAAGACGTCCACTGCTGAACATAGGCCTCCCCCATGGCTTATCATACTTACTTACTTATCATAGTCGTGATAAATTTCCTTCTAAATTCATCATAATATACTAGTCCTGTGAATATTTTCACGTATACCTACTACCATTTAGTTCGGAGAGGGTGGGGACACACGACTCTAACAAAAAATTGCCTTTTAAACGAAATGTTACGGAAATAGGCCAATTTATCGAAAAGTTATGTAAGCAAACTCGGAATCATTTTAAAAGGCCTATTCTACGATACCCCACAAGATGTGTTTGACAGGAGAAAAAAAACATCCCCACGTCACATGGATGAGAAGTACCACAAAAAACAATATTTTTCAAAATAAAAAAAACTTTATTTTATATTTTTTTACCATTCTCGAAAACTACTGCATTGATTTTAATGAAACTTGCACTGTTACCTACGAGTAAGTTAAAATATACCTCTTTTTACGTTTTGAGAAATCCGTGGACAAACATAATGAAAGTAACGAAACTCGGCATACGTGTTGGGAAGCCTATTAACTAAATGATCATATTCAAATAATCATTAAATTCCAACGAAATCACATACATAATGTCGAACAAATCTTGAAGTTGGTAAATGCAAGGTTAACTATTTCAAAGTTCTGCATTAATATTGTCATTTTAAAAGTTAGTCATTTTGTGAGCCATGTCATCGATGTTTTAATTGAACATTTCAATACTAATTATTTAATCAGCAACTTATACCCACAATATTACTGTGCTTATTTAGCCGCTGCTACACAGCCGCTGCATTAGCATGCACTAGCGCAGGTAATGTTTGCGGTCGTGTCGGAACCGCATGTCCAACGCATTCCTACGCTCTGCTTCCAATGACGTGCTGCGTACGTGTGTACACCGCATTATATTTGGTATACGCAGCGGTGATAGGATCTCATTTTGAAGCGACGGCTGCGCCAGGGGTCCCGGGTTCGATTCCCGGGTCGGGACAAAAATATATACCTGGGTTTTTCTGTTTATAAATTCTCAGGTTAGCCCAGAGTTTAGAAGTTGGCGGTGTTTAACCCCGAGCCTCGGAAAGCGCGTAAAGCCGTTGGTCCTGCGCCTGATCTCTCTCCGGTCGTGTCAGATTGCTGTCCCATTGGGCAATGAGAGTGAAAGGAATAGAGAGTGCACCTGTGTTTGCGCACACACTTGTGCACGATAATATGTCCCGCAACGTCGGATAGTCGTTGTGACTGGCCACCGAATTCGAAATCAGCTAGGAGGACTATTATTATTATTATTATGTGTAACTACGCGCTATAATATGAATTGGTTTTCAGTAGTAGCCATAAGTTAACCAACATTAAATAAAAAAATACTGAAAAAATAATGTTGATTTTGTTTACGCAGCACGCATTGTAATATGCATGAGGCTTAAACATACAACAAGTCAATTCAAGGATAATTTTGATTCAAAGTGCTTAGGTATTCCTTCTTTTGCGTTTCGTTTCGCTTTGGACATCAAAGTTCAGCGACTGTCGTAGGCGTTTGCAAGCGCTTGCAACTTTTTTAAGCGCTTGCGAATACATATGTTTTTTATTATTATTTTATATATTCAGTGTCGTGGCATGCGCATCTTGCTGCCACGATGAATGCTGAGAGGGTGCCTTTTCGGCTCATTCTTATTGTAAATGTAATTATGTGTGTGTCTGTTTATTGTATTTGTGTTTACGTGTCAGTGTATTGTATATATGTTTGTGAGTCGAATAAATGTATTTTCTTTCTTTCTTTACTCAGGGTCTATGGTTGCTGAAAATATTTCATCGAAATATTGAAGATACTCGCTCGTAATACTGCTTTATTGCGAGGAAATTATATCACATATCTATCCATGAATATAGGTATTGTATTATGTCGGCAGTGCCACATGAAAAGGCTCTTTCTGAGTAATCATATTTGATTGGCGTATACAACAAGCGCCGATTACACAATGAAAGCAATGGCCCCGTCCATTAAGCATATTGAGTAACTGGCCAATACTGGCCATTACAAAAAAAGCTGCTGATAAAGGCGTATGGAACTTTGGGCTCACTTTTCGGCCCGCTTTTTTAATATTGTCCGAAAGTATCTGCCACCGTTAAATCCTGAAAAAAAACGATTCTTAGCATTATTTCACAAATTAAAATATTCTATGACAAAATCTTCTAAACCGTTACGTTTTGCTATAAACCGATTGTAAAGGACGCTCGAATTTAAGTGGTGCATCTAACAGCTTATAATTCGGAAACCTGACATTTCGACACCTCCCTCGCAAAACTCTGTAACTGTTAGTTATCGAGAAATACGATTTTAGTATTTTTGTGTTCTCCGAGGTCGGTTTTATAAGGTGGAATTCAATTTTTTTTAAGATTCTCATTAATATTAGTAGTTTTCAGTTGTATATGTGTCTATCTAGAAAAAGTGTTCCCTGCATATCTGCCTAGCTGTTAGTTAACCGCGTATGCGCGGGGCGTATTGAAGCGGACCGGGGGGGATATCTGTCACTTCGTCAGTATCGCACCGGAAAGCCTACGATGCAAGTGTGCACTCAAGTGTAATGTGATTAAAAGAAAAAAAACGGCTAGGCAGTGAATACAAACATGTGCTCAAAAAGGATACAATTCAAAGATGATCTAAAAAACACTTGTTTGGTTCAAAAGACAATAAATACAAATGTGGGGGGTTCCAGTTAAATACAAAATCCGAATAAGTTTAATGAGATGATTTATTATAATATTTTTTCCCTGTATTAATATTGTACTAACATAAAGTTTTGTACACTGCTTGTTTTTTGTGGTATTTAGAGGTAAAACTTACGACAATCTATTAAATTCTACTAATCCGACGCAAATACACGTAACTAGACCAGTTACAGAGTTATGTTTCGTAATTCATAATGACGCTTGTCACTTAAAGAGTTTTGCTACGGAAGATTTATAATGTTTTTTGCTTTAACTGACACTTACAGACTTATGCGCCGATGGCTTTACTATACTTTTGGTTCTAATTGCCGCTTACACACTTATGCATTGGAGGTTTATTTAAAAAATATTATTTAAGTATCACTTAGGTTGTTTTGCTTCGGATAAGTTAATTCGATATATTTTGTATCTAACACTTAAGTATACTTACGTGGTAAAACAAATTTTAGCTTGCCCCCTAAGTGTTATTACTTTTTCAGAGTCACCTGTTCCACACTTCTCAGAAAAAGAGAAAATATTTTGGCCGAATAATTACATACTCGTATTTGAAAATGATGGTGTCAATGTTACGGAAGATCAGTTAGCTTCTGCTAGTGAGATCTTCTGATCTCACTCAAAACTCAACATGTGTACCCACTAAAAACCAGTCAGTGTTTTTCGATGCCATTTATGAGGGGGAAGCTACGGGTAATCCTTAGCTCAGCTTCATTCTTTGCAGCCTCGCCTTTGATTGTGACTCGTAGTTTGCAAGCTCCACCTGTATTCAGGAGAAAATTATTTATCCTGTTATCCAGCTGACGGCGTATGGGACACACACACCACCGTCATGGGTCTCCTTTAGCGAGCAGCAAACATGACCTTGTCGACCTCTCGAGACCCATCTAGGAGTTACAGGTGAAGAGCTTCAAGCCTTATTCGGTTCCCAGGAAGTCGGCGACGAATCATCGGTGCGTTGGCTGAAGCCTTTCGCTACCTCTCGCCGCCTCTTTCTGGGAGATTGGTTCTGGATCACTGTTGATGCGGTGCAGGTATTTGCCAAATCAGTCGTAGCCTGTTAAACTCTGATTAGTAGCTTGGTGTGTAAGGCGTTCATGTTGGCGCTTCACACATCCCTCGAGCAAAGTATAGCAGCGAGCAAATATACATAGTGAGGTCATTAGTTCTGTCACACAATAAAAGCTTTTGATTTTAGAATGCTGGCCACAAAAAAGTTTATTGAATTCAAATTTAAATATTTCATGATAATAAATTGTGTACTTTTTAGAATTTTCCTGATTTTTAAATAGGAGTGGACACTTAAAGAAGACCGTGTCGCGGTTTTTGCGTAGCATCGTTGCGGTTACGCGCCAATTTAGATTTTCGACTTACTGAAAAATTTGAATATAACCAAAAGATTCGTTTATCGTACCATAAAACGATACAATGGTCTTCAATGTATCGTAGTATAGTGTATATTGTAGATGACAGGTCAAGAACTGGTCGCCCTTGCTCTTTTAGCACTCCAGCAGTGATAAAAACTGTGAAGGCGCGAATTCAAAGAAATCCCATAGGTAAGCAGAAACTGTTGGCCCTTCAGATGGGGTTAAGCAGAACTACGGTGAAAAGGGTGTTAAATGAAGACTTAGGGTTTAGGGATTATCGAAAACATTAGAACATCATTTGGACGCACGTTTATTGGACCTGAGAATGAAGCGATACCGCGCTTTGTTGAAGCGGTACGCGGGAAAAAAGCATCGGGAAATTTTATCGGATGAAAAAAAATTTCACCGTGGAAGAGAGCTACAACAAACAAAATGATAAAGTGTACGTACACAACAGTGAAGTAGCGAGCAACCGTCTTCCGCGTGTCCAACGAGGTCATTTTCCATTCTCGCTCATGGTTTGGTAGGGAGTCGAGTCTCTTATTAGGGCTTAACTGAAGTGCATTTTTGTGAGAAAGGCGTAAAAACTAATGCAGTTGTGTATCAAAATACAGTCCTCAAAAATCTTGTGGAACCTGTTTCTCATACCATGTTTAATAACAGGCACTGGGTATTCCAACAAGTTTCTGCGCCAGCTCATAGAGTGAAAAGCACACAAGACTGGCTGGTGGCGCGTGAAATCGACTTCATCCGGCACGAAGACTGGCCCTCCTCCAGTCCAGATTTGAGTCCGTTAGATTACAAGATATGACAACACTTAGAGGATAGGGCCTGCTCAAAGCTTCATCCTGATTTGGAGTCACTCAAGGCATCCTTGATTAAGGCAGCCGCCAATATATACATGGACCTCGTTCGTGCTGCGATAGACGACTGGCCGCGCAGATCGAAGGCCTGTATTCAAAATCGCGGGGGTCATTTTGAATAAACTTTTTTACCATATGAATCTATGTTTTAATAAGTTCATTTAGCTATGTAAATGGTAACATAAATAATAAACATGCCTAAAGAATTTTATATAACACATGTAACAGAACCTATGACCTGTCTATGTGTAATGCGGTGCCCACGTTACAATTGATTAGCTGTAGGTCCCAGATCTGCAGAGCCTCGTCCTTCAACTTGAGGCGCTCCACCTCAACTTCTCGGGGTTCTGGCCTTAAGTCCAGAGACTTTTGTTTCTCGCGCCTTTCAAAGACGGTGGCTAAAACCTCGGCATCGAGGGCTAAACTTACAAAACGGCCATGGCAGCAGCTGCATTTTCCGCTACTGTACGATATTACTCTCAGCGCTACAATGCGCTGTACTTTACGCAAAAGCATTTTGCTGTCCTTGTAAATAGGGGCATGTTTAACGCCATGGACCGCAGAGCGCCCATATTGGCAAAAAAGCGCCTACTAGCAGGCAGCAGTCCCACCAATGTTCGGCATTAGTCTGCTCAGTGCCCCAGCAGCTTACTTTCAAAATGGGCGGTGAACTTGCAGCGTCCATCAAGCCGAAATACTTAAGCGGTTTTCTTTTCTTAATCTTGACCCCAATTACCACTATGTGTGATTTCGCTGGTGTCGCTCGTCTTGGTCTATAAAAACTTTTATTGCGTTCCAGTACTTGATATGAGTACCCACGTAGTCTTTGATAATTTTAGTGTCACCATCCAGTCCTACAGAGTTTTTAATAGGTCCATTCTAGACCACATTGATAAAACCACAAGACTCCCACGCAGTCCTCAATTAGGTCGGAAACCCTTCTTCATAGTCCAGACTTCAAAGTTCATACTAACAAAACTATGTATCTATAAGTATAAAAATATCTCGTTCTATTCATAAAGCATTAAGTACCACTTACAAAATAAAATACGTCCATACTTCCATTACATAACTACCTATTTGCCACTTACTAACTTTATCAGATATTTTTTTACGAAACAAAACTCTGTAACTGACACTTGAATAAAAAAAAACTTATTAAATCCGACGCATAATTCTTTAAGTGTGATATCTTAATATCTGTAAATAATTCAATAAAACCAACACAAAAATCTGAATACAGTCGTCAAAAACAGCCCATATGCCAAATTTCAAGGTGATAGTTTCAAGGGTAAGAGCACAGTGCGCATTTGAAGTTTCTATCGGCTCTCCTGTAAAATTTGCGATTTCAAGTTAGCGACTTTTGCGTTGGAGGTGTCGATTTTACGAAGTTTTATCAAAGTCTATTTTCAATTTAAATTGATGATATCTATTGATTTTGAAAGGTGTCAGTCGTGGCCGTCATTTCGTCAAAATCAAAAACAAAACGTACAAATCAAAAAGACGTAAAAATACCAAAAAGTATAAAATATCTTTAAAAGAGGTGCATTGGGCACAAACATGACTGCAGCATGACTCCTTACTTATTACTCGTATCTACAATTTATTGAAATAAAATGTGGAGAAGTAACCAGTCTGTCCATTATTTCATACAAAATAACGTTAAATTTTTGCTGATGGTTTACGTTAGTATATATATTCTTTGCTGATGGTGAAACAGGCAGACATGATATATACGGACATATTGTCATAAAATATGAGTAGGTAAACAAAATGTTTGGTGTTCGTACCTACGGCTAGTTACCCAAAGTTCAAAACGATGGCACGGTGTAGACATTTCACTCTCTACATGCAATAGGCAATGCTGTCGAGGGTAGGGTCGTGTTTCCTAGCTGACAACAAAATACATGTTTTCTCACTTTTGTATAACCGAGCCAGAAATTTAATCCACATTGTTTCCATGTGTCCTATCTTGACATGTATTTTTGATTTAATCTTAGTGTAGTGATAATGGCGTGGGTGCTTATTTCTTTGTTCAGAAAAGGGAGGTTCTCTTAAAATTCGGTTACTTGGCAATAATTGACACTCAACTGACTTACCGCAAAGAATATATACACTACTTACCGGTAGATACAAAAATGGCAAATACATGTCGAGATATCACAAACAAATGCCTAAGTGATTGGCGGAAGACAGAGTTGTATTGGCGGAGGGTGGATCGTTTCGAAGCCAATTTCTTGATGGACCATCAGACGGTTCGGTCGGATATTATCCGCCTTAACTTTTTCCGTACAGACTTTGATTTTGTGTATAGGTAAATTTAGTTGCAGCTCAGTTTACGAGTTTTTTTGTTTTTGACTCTTTTCTTTTTCGTTTGAAATTATACAATTTGTATGTTTGCTATGACTTGCACGTATCTTTTTCGCTAAGAGTTCAATAAATATAAAAATAATAATATGCGCCGGACAACACACTACTAAGTAAGGAAGCCATCACAGGGAAGAAAATCCTTGTGTTACGAAGTACCAGACAACAAATATAACAGGGGCGTTTTCCGTAAATACATACATACATAGGTATAACACCCATGTTTTAGGTACAAATGTTGGCGCTCTTCATACAAACATTTACCCTTGGCAGAATTCGAACCCGCGACCGCTGGTTAGTCAGTAGTAGTCAGTAGCTAACCACTGCACCTAAGGTTTCGTCAGTTAAATTAACTGTATTGTTGACCTAGATGTATTCTCTCAGACATCCATGCTTATAAGTAGTTGCTGTACCACATTATTAACAGGGTTCACACTAATGTGTTACAAGTTCTCTGAAATGGTCCCAATTAGGAAGGGATTGACCGTCGTGACAGTGTTAAGTGGCCGCCGCACCCCGCAGACGACGTGCGAGCTATCTGCGGCTGCGGTGTGGCTGCGTTGCGGGTGCGGTGCGGGTGCGTGTCCCGCTGCTTGCATTTGATGCAACCCCCATACATACATACATTTCACGTGCTGAAACAAATCAAACAGAAGTTATTTTAAATAAAGTATACACAGAAAGAGTCCCTAGTACCTACGACTTTAAAATGTTAACTTTAACAAGTAACCTACTTTTTCAGCTTTGGTATTGTAAGTGATCAGATTTCTATAGTGCGTAACAAATAGGTGGACTATACTTTTTACACAGTAATTACATAATTTCCAGTTTTAATATAAGTATCACACAATAATGAAGCATCAGTACTTCAAATTACTTTTTTACTTATCAAGCCGATTAATCCTTTTCTTGCTACTTCAGTTTCAGGCCCAAAGTCAGTTATAAACAAAAGTTTTTCGATATACAGTAACGAGAGTTAGGCGAGCAAATAAAGTCGTTCGCAAGCGGCACACAGCCCGCTAAGGTGTCACATTTGCAAGGTATACCTGGCATTTACTGATATGAAAAACTGTCTTAGTAAGGGCTATACGAAACGACAATGCTCAAAATCTTAGTCTATACATTGCACACAATATTTTCCGTAGTATGTTCGTAAACCGCCTAAAAAAACACTATAAGGACGCCTTATAATAACGTTATTAAGAGAAACATATTAATTTGATGTCGGTACATGAAGTGCGTAGAATGTTGCTGACAGTTCAACTTTTAATTTTTAATTTTTTTTTCGTTGTTTTTATTTATACCTAACCTGTAACTAACCTGATTGAATTAAAATAGTAACTTAAACCTTCTCCTAAATGCAAAAAAAAACTTTACCGAAAACCACATCAGAATCGGTGAAGCCATACGCAAGATAGTCGCAGACAAACATAAATACATCCAAACATCCAGGTCAAACTGAGAACCTCCTTTTTTGAAGTCGGTTAAAACGCTTTCAGAACCAACTAATATTGAACTAGTCGAATCTCACACTTATCTCGGACTTATAATAGATAACAGATTCAACTGGGGGCAACATATAGATCATGTGTGCAATAGACTAAGAAGTTTTCTAGCGAACCTAAAAATATTGAAGGACCGCATACCATTCAAGGTCAAAATAATGCTATATAACGCTCTTGCTGATTCTTATGTTCAATATGGAATAAGTACTTACGGTCGCACTTATAACAGTTACCTGGATACCATTCGAAAGCTACAAATTAGAATACTAAAATTAATTGTTTCAAAAGAGGTTAAGGAACAGTTTCGTGATAAACCAATAGATCTTTTTAAACACTGCCAAGTATTACCAGTCCATCTTCAATTCGAATATAGTCTGCTGAAGGAACAATTTTTCAATGATGAACTAATTAAAAAAATTGAACACCCTGTATATACCCGTTCCATGGCTAGTGAGCGCTTATGCACGTCACGAGCAAGCAATATGTACGGGGAGCGAACTACACGTTATCTTGTACCGCGTTTTATAAACAAGATATAGATAGTGCCATCCACGAAGGCGCGCCCCTCCACTCGTCCAAATCGTTTATAGTACATGTGTGCAAGCTTTTTCCAACATTTGAATTGAATTTCGAACATCATAATGACTTTTGAATGACAAGCACACTGCAAAAAATACACTCAAAGGGAAAGATGCTCAACTTAGATATAGTTTTAAGTGGGTATGGTTAGCTACTAGACGAGTAATATTTTTTTTAAAATTGCACCAGTAACATTTTTACTATTGACGTAATCGAAATATATATAAGAACGTTTTATAACATTAAAAAAATATATTTAAAAGTGTCTTTATAAGAGAAATATAGGAGCACCGGGACTTCATACGCGTAAATTGTTTTTTCTTCGTACACGTAGGTCCTAGCGTGATGTTTAATAGCCTTCCCCGATAAAGTACATCCCGGTAATATTATAAGTACCACATGGTTTTTTTTATTTAAAATTTATTTTGGTGTTTAAGTTACCATTATAATTCTTTAAGTAAATTTAACAATGACAGAAGATTATACCAGGTTTATTTTTTAGTACAACACACTGGGCTTTCCTTGACATTTTAAAAATAATTTAAGTAGAGCCACTTTCGTGACGAGCCTGAAATTTTGAAAGACGGCCGGCTCGCAACTGACACGCGTGTCACCGTGTCACGTGTCACGTGTTCCTCAATCAAAAAAAGAGTGGGGCGCGCCTTCGTGGATGGCACTATCTATACCCCCCCATTACAAACAAAACTTAACAAAAAAATATATCAAAACGAAACTTAAATATTTGTACTTAACATAACAGAATGCACCTGCAATATTTCTGTAATTAATTGTTATGAGAGTAACTTAATGCTAAGTGATAAAGCTACATTGGCTATCGATTAAATGGTGTCAACGTGTTTTAGCTACACAATGTAAGTAATGTATTAATTAATGTATTAAATATTGTTAGAGACGTAAGACTGATGCGGCATTGCAGACAAACCTCAGTGGTTTTTGTCAATGTCTTTTGAATGTTTTATTAGTTAAGTTTTTTTTAAATGCTAAATAAAAAATAAAAAAAAACTAAGTTTTTTGGTAAATTTTACATACGAATGCTACCTTAGATGCTTTTGTAAAAAAAAATTGTAGGTCTAAATAAAGCATCATATTAGGACGTGTTAATATTGTAAATCCTAATTTAATACCTCTCTGGGGTAAAGAATTATGTAAAGTGGCCACGGCAAGGGCAGAACGTGACGTGTTTGAAGCCATACGTGTCTGTATAATGTAGACACTTATTATGGACATAGAAATGTGCCTGGAAAATTAATTTGTTTTTTTACAAAACCTTTGCAAAAGCAAAAGATGTAGATTGATGTGGCCATAGCGGCCTGTTTTCTGTTGAAACAAGTTTTGGTTAGAAGTGCTATCTCACCAATTTTGACTTAAAAAGAATCATTAAGTTATTATTTGTCGATGTTAAAACAAACCCTTAGTTACTGACTCATATTATTTGGAAGATGGATAACATATAACAAAATTAAACAACTAAGTAAATTACAGATTGTATTTAGCCAACATCACATACGAAATTACCATACACCTAAAAAAAAATTTGAAGCATGTCACGTAAAATAACGTGGCAGTTTGAGTGAAAAATAAATCACATTCTAGCTTAGTCAGCATTACTGGTGCATCATAAATCACTTCACTATTTTGATGGTCAGAAAGAAATATCCTGACTTTGCAAAACTTAGTGTCGTAACTTTTTGACCAAACTAATAGATAAACACACGCCCTGCGATGTAATTTTACAATAGGTAGGTACTATTGATATTTGTGCAGGGCGTCTTTTTGGCGTTTTCAAGACTTCATCTTTTTCAAAATCATTTGCAAACACAGAGTGATACGTTGGGTACCGACCATAGCGTGTATTTGAATGAGCGTTATTACAATATTTAGAACTCAGCGTGTACTATTTGGTACCACGCAAATTATATTTTGACCTCCTCGGAAACTATGAAAATGGTACCTACAATGAAACTACCGAATCGACCAGCAGTTAAAACTACTAATTCCAGTTAAATAAACAATCAAAGCTTGTGAAATTATTTAGTACCTCTTTAGTTCCCTTCGATTTGAGAAAAAAAATCGGAGGGACCTTAACTTTAAAACATGCCTTATTAAAGAAATATTCTCATTTTAAGTTTTTCAGTACTAAACAGCAAATACGTTTCACACTGAAGGTCAGTGTTCTTTCGGTAATTAATCATGATTATAGCCTTTCAAAATACCTGAATTGTACTTACTGTCTTTATCACACATAAATGGAACCAATAAAATTGTTTTATTGGATTATAATGAGGACCTGATATATCACATTTTAAAATCAGTTACATAAAATTATCACCGTATGCACCTTCGAGTTAGTAGGTATATAAATCGAGCTACGAGTGTCACGAATTTACGGGTTTAATAATTAATGTTAATATACCAGTAAGAGATTGAAATGTCTGTCTACGTTGGTTATTCTTGTTCTTAATTTCTTTCTATACTATCTAATGTAGTAGGTACATAAGTACTCTCATTCCTTTTGAATCATGTTTGGTTAGGACTTCCCAAATGGTATAACCCTTCATTTCAACTTTAATAAGATTCCTATCCGCGGAGTAATTTACTTTGACCTGATTGGCCGGGCAAAACTTTCGCATTTACAATATTAGTAGGATTACGGGTAAGATGCTCGTAGCATGTTCCAGGGTCACGTATTTCTGCCCATCCATTGCAGGAAATTGGTCTCTGAGCGGGAAGTATCGGCGTTGTATCGGTACCGGAACGTTTTCCGGACGATCCGAAATCCGGACACGCGTACCAAAGCCGTCTAAGTTCCGAGTAGATATTTTGTTTAGCAGCCGGAAGATTGTGAATTTGATTTGGGAAACGAGTCGTTTTTATTTGCCCTACCAATTTTTATGGCAAGAGAACAGAACAATGCCAATGGTTGAAAATATTGTGAACCTTGTGCTCAAACGAACTCTTTGTATCCAAGAAATACCAGAATCAAACATCATTTAATAAACATTGTTAACGCTACCTGCTTCCTAATACATCATTTGAAAGATAAAAATAAAATTCGTTAGTCATTCTGTGGAATTTGCAAAATGCTATTACGATAACATCAATCGCAGTGATTTATTTACTCACATGAACAACATTTATTACTAACCTACGATTTTGACAGTAGGTAGGTAAAATGTTCAATTAACGAATGTGTTACAAAAATAAATAAAGCGTTGATCCTGCAGACGAGTAAACGCCATGAATATTATGTAAAGTGAAAATAAATTCATTTTCCGTGTAACAAAATTTCACTGTTAATTTCTAAAGTTCACTCATGGAGCTGGTGATAAAGAGGGGAAATAACTCGCACACGATCACCGTCGAAAACCTGGCATTGTGATAATGTGCACTCACATCGCATGGAGAGCACAGCAGATTACATGCAAAATTAATCAGCCAACCCATGCTAATATGATTGTTTTAACATAGGTATTATGATTCATTACATACGAGTAAGTATAGAGGTACTATATAAAGATGTTAAACGCCAGTGCCAGTATTTGAGTTGCGACCGAGTGTGGTTTGAGTACTAATATATTGCTAATATATGCACTAATATATACATGTTGCAATTTGGATTTCAAACGATATCACAAACACTGTGAATATTACACAGCGCGGTAGATGGATAGTAATTAGCTGTGTGTCGCTATTTGCTTATAAGCTTATATAAAAACACTGCGATTTCTAATCAAATTTCAGAAGTTATATTCGAGCTTCAACAGCGTCAGCGAGGGATTGCATCCGTCAGGCGGGGCGGGCCGGTCCATGAGGCACGTTTAGCTATGCTCTCAAACTAATATAAAAACACTGTGATTGCTTTAGATTGGCGTATGAAATATTGTTAGCGTGTACTAATTTAGCAACAAGAGTGTACAGTAGCCGAGCGTGTGTCGTGCGGGCCCCGTGCGGCACGGCAGCGGGATTGCGCCCGACAGGCGTGGCGGCCGGTCCATTAGGCACTACACACGTGTCGCTATTTGCGCGGAAACCTCGTTACCGCCCGATGCGCCACTCACTCACTTCTTTTGCCATATGAAAAGAAAGAAAAAGCTATCAATTTTCGGCCGAGACTCAGGGAAGTAATGGGAATGGTTCTCATTTATCTTGCCGCGTTGGATATTGTCATTGTTGTAAATAACATAGCATTGCACAAATGATTTAAACGAAATTATTAAAAGCAGCATAGATTTTATCAATACAAATCTGTTCTACTATTATTTCGTGAGGAAGTAATAATTTACATCTTAAAAAGTAACAAGAAGACTGATTTTAAAGATGAGTACCTAATTTCCTAACATTAAGGAATATTCGCGATGTTTTTACATCAGTAGCTATGCTAAAAAAATATTTATCAGGAATTTAGTCGTTGACCGAATTAATTTGTGCCCACAAACTTTTGTGGCAGACTATATGCAAAATTATAGTTTCCGTATTGCAGCCCGTGCCCATTCACTACTAGAATAACTACGAGCATTTAATGTCACAATAAACATTTCAACAGGAGTAAACCGCTGCACGGTACATATTATATGGCTTTAAAGCAGTTTCACAGTCGACAAATATAGGAAATACTCACACCGGTGCAAGTCAGCATTCAACTGTAACGAACAGGCGGCTCTGCTAAATTTAGTTTGTGTCCCCTCAAACTTGATCAGTGTGGAATACATCTTCAAGCCTGCTGTCTATGTGGAAGACAGAAATATGAGTTATGACTTTATAAGCTGATCAGACAAACTACTGCGTATGTTTGTTAGCTAGGCGTTTACAAAACTTTTTCAGCCAGTTGGTTCAACTGTTTCCAATAAATACACACTGAAACAATACGCTGTTACTAAAACTATTTTATTGATTCATGCATCTTGCAAACGATCTTTAATACCATCACGTAATTTTACGTACCCCTACGCTTAATCAGTCAGGTATCAAACGACACCCGGGAGTCGCATAACAATGGAATTTATATTGTGTCTCGTTTACACATACTTGACGAGTTAAATGATTTTATAAGTTCCGCATTCCATGTAAATAAGAAAGTACCGTGCAAAGTGGAGACGCAAAGGTAGGAAGGCGGACCCCGGGCGTCATCGCACGCAACTGGGATCAACGCGGGATGGTGATGATGAAGTAAGTACCTATCTTATGTGTATTATAATAAGAAGGATAGATTGGATTAGGTATGGCGAATCTTTAATTCTTACAATCTTTTTTCTTCCCACAAATGTACTCGCAGATGGTGTCAATTAGATACTGTAACTTGAAGATTTGTCGCACTCGCATCGCATTGCGCCTGGTCAATAGACACGAAAGCTTGAAAGGAAACACGCTGCAATTTAAATAAAGATGCGTCAGAATAGCCGCTTGCTGCAGTCGCGCGCTAACGAGATTTCCCTCGTCAAATTACAAACTGCAAACTAAATATAATATTGAAAAGCAACAGTAACGCCAAGATAATACAAATGGCGGAAACAGTTTGTCTTACACTGAAAGACACCTGGTAAACTGAAGAAGCTTAAGGTGGCCTTGAATGAAAACTGGCTGACTTCACGTATCGTGATTATTGTAGTCTGTTTGTAGACGATACCAATTTTAACGAACCTCAATTTTGATTTGTAGATTTTATCAGAAAAACTTTTTAGGGAGTTGGTACTGCATACATATGTATGTAATAATTTGTTTACGAATATTTTGATATTCGATACAAATGAATAAATTTATTTCTTAGACTAATTAAAGTGTTAAATAGTTTGTTGTATTTGGATAACGTAATTTGGTTATTAAGTCATTTCTACCAAAGTCACATACCTAAAATCTATCGTTAGGCGGGAACTTTTCCAGATTTACCTACTTAAATTCTAAATAATGAACCTCTTTTTAAAAAAGGATAAATCATCACGGGAAAATTACCGCCCTTAACTAAACTCTCGACTGTTAAAACTGGAACCAATGTTCCAGTTTCTCCGTAAACTTTTGAAAAAGCAATAAATGGAAGATTCCATAACAAAATGTAATTTATTAAAAAAGTACAGTGGATTTTAACCGTAAAAATCCACAACGCAGGTAATTTTCCATTTAATTCCTAAAAATTTTAGAAATAAATGAAAATACAAGCTCAAAATCTAAACAACAGCTGTATTTTTTGACATGAAAAGTTTTATAAATAAAAACCATAGATATCTTCCTACGTAGGTTATTTTGGTTTGGATATAACAGTATAAGTACAATTCACGAACACAACAGCAGTAAGACACCATCCGTCTCCCATAAAAAAGTATATTATTTTATCCGAAACCTGTTATTTAAATACGCGGCCATGGAAGCGGAAAATAAGCTTCATGTTGTACCCCTTTGCTCCTAGCACGCGACACGGGGTTATTACCGAAACAATTTTATGTGCGCAGGACTCTCCAACACTTTATGAATAGTAATCAAACGGCGTCCTCCCTTCATTTATCCTGCCAGCGACCAACAACGATGAAATGTAGATGAGGTCTTTTTGATAAGCTCCTAGTATAAATTTTGCGCTTTCGCTTGGTAATTATCAAATGTCAAAGGAATAAACAACCCTGTGTTCGGCGCGGCTGAGAACGTTCGAAAAACGATTAATTTCACGGAATTCGGCTCCATTACTAATTGTTACTATAATAATTTATTAACAGTTGATTTATTTCGAAAAGCCAAGTACCAATAATTTCCATGGAAGATGTTCTACTTGTAATGAGTTTGTTTATCGCTACTATTGACTCATCTATGGTAAGAAAATAAACTATTTATTATTATTATTATCTCGTGGTTTGGTATTTGAAGTATCATTGTGTAGTTTTTCTTGTCCACCTATATGCATAGACTTATATGATAATATAGGTCGTTGCCGGTGTATACCCACCAACCCCACTTTAGTAGTAAGATTTTAGGTATCATTAAGTTAGCTGGGTATGATCTAGGTTTGAAATTGAAAATTAAACCCAATGGAAAATAAAGGAGAGACCAAATAAGCATTAAGATATACAATATCTCAAATGATTTAAATTTTTAGAGCGGTAAGCATATTTTATCCCTATACCACAGTAACAAAAAGTTAACAAGTGACATCTGTCAGCACTAAAATTGGTTTGTTTTGCCAAAATCTCTCATCAGTAAGTAGTCTGCTGGTAGCCCAAACAAACACTGTAAGTTAAGATAACACATTTCTGTCTGTGTACACAAATGTCAAACAGAATGCAAATCGCACTAACTAATCCCAGGTACTTACGTGCGGGAACGTGTAGGAACGTGTAGGAGCGTGTACACGGTAATCTGTTTCAGTGCGCCAACGTGTTGCGGGCGACGTGTATTTATGCCGAACGCCTGTCGGTGGAGCAACTTCAATGAGACAGACAATCTTAATTAAACCCCGGTTTCGGCTAATTAATGATTATCGACTATCTGCCTTTGTACTCTATAGTTGTGTAATAAATCAACGTCGCTTTACCGAATGATCCGCTTGATGAGGATCAGATTTGGAGAACTCAAAAGTGAGATCTCAAAATTCAGATCGTTCGACTACAACAATAATATTTATAGCTTTTTCTGTTTTAAAAAAAATACTTACCTCAACCTTTATTTGTCTTAAAAATTTCCCCCGTTATCTTAAGAATTAGGATGAAAGCCACTCGGAGCTGTCCAAATTTGCATTTCATTCCATGGCATGGTACCTGCAAGGCGAAGAGGCTCCGTTTCGTTCATTTAAAAAACAAGGTCGTACAACGCGGTGGTTGGTGAATACGGAGGCAGTTCATTTACAGGTCATTGTTGTAGGAGGCCAACCTTTTCGCTCCTTTATCACAATATCGGGGATCGAGGGACCGACGCGTAGCGAACGAGAAACATTCTTTAAGTTCTTAACTAAATTCTATAGTACTCAACCCCCTACGGGATACGCTTAGCATTGTCACACAAAACAGCCCAAATCCTCGAGGAGATTTTCAAAAATACTAAACACAATAAAGCCGTATAGGCCAAGTGAAAAGTTTGGTACCTGCGGAGATAAACATGAAATATGAATACGAATACAGTGTTCATTTTTTCTCGTCTGCCAACTAGCTTTGAGATTTCTATACTTTTTCTTTTATACGGAAAATTTCCATACAAGTGTTGATGTTATTATACATTTGTATGGTAATACATTCGTAAAGGGACCTATTTGTAGGCATGAAAATAAAATACAATCGCTCCTAAATCTGCAGGAGTTATGTATGTGCGACTGTGCGTAGGTTTATTCTAAAATAGTTAAATGTATTTTAGGCATTGTTGTGACCTCGTTAGAGTGGCGGATTATATAAAAGAAAATTTCCCGTATCAAATATTTGCCCTTTAAAAGTTGAAAGCGGTAAAAGGTTGTACGGTTTGAATTCCTTTTATATGATATCCTGTGTGAACGGAAGTGGGTGAATAGAGTTCGGCGGTAGACTCGATCACTTCGCCACCGGATGCTTTTGGCAGCGGGTTTTGTATTGCCTTGTATGATGCTTGTGGACGGTTTATTTTAAAACTAAATATGTATTTAGTCAGTACCTAAGAATAATTATTATGTAATGAAAATTTTATGAATTTTACTCTGATGTAGTTTTAAAATGTTTAAACTGACAGTAATTTTTTTTTCTTATTTTTAGTTAACTTTGTAAATAATAACGAACTATGACGTAATGTATAATATAAAAATATTCATCTGAGAATATCTCTATTTGGAGTGCACATGCTTCATATTGAAATGAAATGAATTCGAATCTGGGCCCCTATTTTTGAATCACTCGCTTGGATATGGCGTGTGATTTTCGTTCGAAAACACATTAAAAATCAACGGAAATTACTAAAAATCTAGACGTGAGTACTCACAAAATTGAGCAATGATTTTTCAAATTCTTTTTGTGTAGATTACAACTGGTTTTCATTCCAAAATTCGACTTTAATCATTGAATATCACTCGCCATCTTAACGCGAGTGATTTAAAGATAGGACTCCTAAACTAATATCCAGTAAGATATGTTACTATTACTAGTCTTTGTATTGAGAAATTTCTCTAAAAGCCGTTCGTCGCATTTGTTCGGAAGCAGGTGCAAGACAGACATCTTATGAGAATCGCAACTAGATCGGGTTAAACTGTTTTACATACAAACAAGATTTTTTACAGTGCTATTATAAAAATGCTTTCTTAGGTGTGAGTGTAGAACGGAAAAGTATTTTAAGCAAAAGACAGAAGATTAATAACAATGGTTAAGGTGGTGAATTCAATGTATCGTATTTCAAATGTCTATGAAAAATTTAAACCTTATAAAAAACGTTTTTAGGGTTCCGTAGCCGAATGGCAAAAAACGGAACCCTTATAGTTTCGTCAAGTCTGTCTGTCTGTCTGTCTGTCTGTCTGTCTGTCTGTCTGTCTGTCTGTCTGTCTGTCTGTCTGTCTGTCTGTCTGTCTGTCCGTCCGTATGTCACAGCCACTTTATTCTGAAACTATAAGCATCACATAGCTGAAACTTGGTAGGTAGGTGTATTTTGTTCACCGCTTTCCGATTCAGATACAAAAAGTAAGAAAAATAATATTTAAGGGGGGGCTCCCATACATGAAACTAAAACCTAAAAATTTTTTTTTACTCAAACCTATGCGTGTGGGATGTCTATGGATAGGTCTTTGAAAATGATGTTGAGGTTTCTAAAACCATTTTTTCTAAAAGTGTAAGGTTTGAGATATAGACGCTTCCAAAGTGGTAAAATGGGCGTCCCCCCCCCTCTAACTTTTGAACTAAGAAAGTGAAAATTTTGAAAAAAATATATGATGTAGATCTCAACAAAAACTTGCAACGAAAATTGGTTTGAGCGAAATCGAACCAGTAGTTTTTGAGATATTGCACATTTTTATCAACCGCAAATATAACTTTGTCTTTCATACAAACACTATGAAAAACAAAGTTATTTTTGCTGTCGCAATATATTGTGATGTTTTCGTTAAGTGAAAGTAAGTGGACCCTGAATTCAGTTAAGGGTGGCACGGAACCCTCAGTGCGCGGGTCCGACACGCACTTAACCGGTTTTTACCTAATAAAAAAGACAAACTTTTTAAAGAAAAAAATAGTGTTTTCTTTACAAAATAAAAGAGTTAAATATTCTTTTAGTACTTTTAAAATCTGAACGAAAAGATAAGAAAATCTATTTATAAGACGATGGATATTTATAAAAAAAAAACAACCTCAAAAAGGGCAAAGTTAAAAGGGTCGCATTATAGTGTAGCATTAAAATGAAATTTATCTCGGAGAAAAGCCGGGGTCGATGAGAAAGCAGTGCCCCGCGACAGACGTCAATCTGGCTGTCTAGCAAACGTTGGACATCTGTTGGGTTTCTTGTTATCGTGACCCTTATCTGTGAAGAAATTACTTCGTGCAGCCGTGTCTCTGCCAGCCACTGACAGACCCTCCTATACTTCCGATAGTTCCGCCTCTGCTAACATTCCGCCGAGCACTGGCGGTAGCGGAATAAATCTCAGTTGGTGTGGTTGTGAATGGATTGACCAGCTATGATCATATTGTGTTTTATATTTCAAATTATAGTTATTAGTGATAGTTATAATGATAGTAACGCCTACAACCTACTGGTACTTGGGTATATACTTATTAAGTCTTTCACATCCTGGTAAGCTTTTACTTGCTAATGCTAATGACATGAAAGGTAAAAATATCTTTGTTTAATAACAATAAATCTTAATTACTAGGACTCATATACCAACTTAAGTAAACGAGTTCATAATACTTACTTACTTCGGTGTCTCAACAAAATCATCTTTATTTTGACTTATAAACACGAAAATTATAATATTCTTTTGGTTTGGAATGCTAGCTTAGAAGAGTAAATTATATCAATGATTTTGGTTTCTTTTGTCTAAGTACAAAACAAAACATGAAAACGCCACCGCTTGTGACTGGGCGATCTTCTAATGTGCCCACATCACATTCGCTCGCTCACGTTCCGTAAACGCCCGATTTCGCCTAACTTAAACGAGCTGCTAAAATATGTAGGTACGTTTTTATTTGAATAAAATGACACATAATAATGAGCATATTGGATTTAGAACATTTATTTAAAGTTTAAGATACTTTATTTAAGTATTCCTATTTATACAATTAATAATAGTCCCCCTAGCCGATTTCGACTACGGTGGCCAGTCACAACGACTAACCGACTGCGCGGGACATATTATAGTGCACAAGTGTGTGCGCAAACACAGGTGCACTCCCTATTCCTTTCACTCTCATAGCCCGATGGGACAGCAATGCTGACACGACCGGAGAGAGATCAGGCGCAGGACCAACGGCTTTACGTGCTTTCCGAGGCACGGGAGTGAAACACCGCCAACTTCCAAACTCCGGGCTACCCTGAGAATTTCTGAACAGAAAAACTCCGGTACATATTTTTGGCCCGACCCGGGAATTGAACCTGGGACCTCCGGCGCAGCCGTCGCTTTAAAATGCGACCCTCTCACCGCTGCGCCACCGAGGCAGTTTTACTTATACAATTATTTATTTATACAATTACATATTATACAAAAAGACGACAAAATTCATGCTATTTTAAGATTTGGTGTTAGTAAATTATTAGAAAGTCATTCAAGAAAGATAATGAATATTAAATTAAGTATCCCAACCTTTAAGTGGATAAGCGAAAAACGCCAGGTATTTTTGTGTGTACTATTCCAAAAAGTAACAAGGAGTATTTGCAGTTGAAAAATTAGCTCATTATGGAATGTTTAGTCAGTCTAATTTAGCTAGAGGCCGTAGGTACCTCCAGGGAAATCACCAGTGCTGTGCGTGCGTTCTTTGAAACTTTTTAAGCGACTTTCTGCGAATAAAATATCTTGTATCATGGTTTAAAAAAATCGGTCATTTAAAAGCACATTTTGAATTAAAATTTTATCAGCTGTTGTATGTACTTATAGCGTTTTGTTATCTAAATGGCTTGGCCAATTCAAACCACCTTTTTACTGGACAGAAAGACACATTTTACGACATCTTGAGATTTAAAAAAAATATAGTGCTGCCATTTTTATTTATTCCGATAGATGTAGTATTTATCATCTTATGATATCGTCTATACTCTGCATGAGTATTTGTCCTATCTAAAACGTGTCCATAACAAGTACAAATAATTATTTGTATAATACGCATTTATAAGTACTTTATAATAATTATGTTCTAGCGTTTGTTCCTGTCCATCCTCGTAGGTGGACAACACATTAGTCCGCGCGCCTCGATTACCGAGTGCGGCGGGCAAATACCTAAACCATTTACCTTTGCTCTTGTGGTTATTGTTACAAATTAAGCATTCCACGATGTAAAGCAATTTTTAAGCGTTACCGAATATTTGGTATGTTCTTTGAAATACATTGCTTATTAGAAATATTTTAAAATATCCAAATTTTATCTATAAATCGTAGTTTTACTACAGCTTGGCTTCTAAAATGTGTGTCGTTAAGTAATTGCTACACCACTACTTCATTTCTCTGTCATTGAGAGAGATTTGTTCAGTTTCAAGACTTAGGCCACACTTGCCGCAAATACGCAAAAACAAAAACTGAATACTCTTGATAATATACCCTTGATTACATTATACAACCAAATAGCCACACACGCCCCAGTTGACAAACTTGTACGCTTTCCTAACTGCATCTCAAGTGCCTCCATTGAAGAGGGCTTTCATCACACACAGTTATTTGGCGCGGCACCAGTAAGCGGCGCAAACAAAGCACAGCGTAACTTAATATAAAGCATGTTGGGATGTCCACAAACTTAGGGGCAAGTTCCAAAGACGATCCCTCGAGTCTCCTTTATGCAAATCTCGGGTAATTTCTTTGGTGGGAGTCACCGGAGACCCTCTAGATTGCGTTGACTATCCACCCGTACACATACGTCTTATTTCGCACTATTTGTTACACTAATAACGTATCCGCAACCCACAGCCTTGAAACAATAAGCTGTTCAAAGTTCCTGATGTAAAATTTTCCTCTACCTGGAACCGGAAATTGCGGAGAGCAAATGCGAAAAGTTCTGAATACAGAGGTGGATGGATATAGTCTAGTAGAATACCTAACATTATCATCACTTTATAGTTACAATCGCAGAAAAAGTAAAATTATTTTGTTATTGTTTTAGTAATGAGTAATTTTAGATCATCCCCCTTACTCTGGACACAAAATCCGATCCAATGATTAAACCCATCCCTGTCACACGCATACACGGCCTGGTATGAGTGACAGGGATGGCTATAACCATTAGATCGGATTTTGTGTCGAGAGTAAGGCCTCTGGTCTAGGTAAAGCTTATTTTTAATATTTTTTCATGTTAAGCAGATATTTGAACTCGATCGCACCTGATGTCAGTTGTTGATGTTATTTCATCTCTTCAGAGTAACACTAACTTTCCCCTCAACTTTAGCTTAGTAAAAGATTTATAAATAATAAATACGCGCTCACACATAACATACCAATTGTCATGATGTCATACTAAGAAATTTTCTTACGAATACCAGGCAACGATAATGTCCATGGCTTAGGTACAAATGTTCATGCTCATCACATAAACATTTGCCTCCAGCAAGATTTGAACCGGCGACTGCCGGCATGGTAGTCAAGAGCGCTAACCACCACTCCAAACTCATCATCAAAGCTTATGCGGTCATTCTACTGTATCGTATTTACTATTGTGTAATATCATCAAAATTTATATAGCACTTTTTGGGTGCAATCTTTCGCGTTTGAAATATTGATAGTATTGGTATCATAAGATTAATTTTAAATACACGTGCTAATTCAGTCATTACTCATTTGGTAATAATAACGAATGAATACTTTCAATTAGGTATATGCGATCGTTAAAGCTGACACGATACATAAATCCATCGGCTCTCATCATTATTGGCTTTTAGGATATTCGTCGTGGCCGATCTGAACTGTCGAATCGGACGGTAATCTGCCCGCGGGACGCTACGTCAGTCGGTCATCAGCTGGGTTCTGATTTATGACATGATGCGTTCCGCATCGTTCGGACTATCGAGCTAGTATAGCACCAGGGGCCCTATTTTTGAGTCACTCGCGTCAATACTATGAGTGATTTTCGTTCGAAAATGAGTTATTTTCGTAGACTTTTAATTCGTCTTCGAACGAAAATCTTTCGCCATCTTGAAGCGAGTGATTCAAAAATAGAGCACCAGTTCGTTTGTAGAGTAGAGCTCCTGGAGCTCTATTTTTGAAACACTCGCTTCAAGATACTACAGTCATAGACCTATATGTATTGTACTAGACACGCTGTTCAGAACAAATTTTGTGTTACATTTTCTAAAATGACAGAAGTGAAGTGTTGCCATTGAATATTTTTTAATTTCTCCTGTTTAATGCGGATTATTGTCGTGCTTCTTAGAAAAGTCAATCTTAAGCTACTAAAGCATATACATTTAAATACACTATGATATTTTCAATCGTTTCCAAGTATTAGAGAAAATTTATAACTTAAAAAGCAAAAAAAACTCAAAAAGAAATCACATCGATCCTTTTTTTTCATTTCTCCCAAACATGACAATCGCCATTACAACAACAACACTGAACTGTCAAAGGTAGCAAAGAGTAATCGAACAGATATGACATGTCGATGGTTTTTAGTTTTCTGCCTAAGATTCGATATTAGTACTTACGTTTATATATTTTTTATTCCAGTGATAGGTAATGTTTTAAATATGAAAATATTTGATATTAGATCCTCAAAAATAATTAAGGGTCAATATATGCCTAGCAATATTATAACAACATAATTTGTACTTATCTAACAATACAACTGCTGTCAGTACAACATACAGATTTTTACTTAAAGTCAGTTTTTTGCTAGTCTTGTAATATTGTAAACAATCTTGACATTCCTTTTTAAAGAAATGATTCATTTTAAAATAAGATAAACTCAAATAAATCCTACTGGCCGATTTTCTTATTAGACAGTAATTAATTCATTTCTACCTATGAGACTTTTGTTTGGCATGTCTGTTTTTGGTTGATCTTTGGTTTTCTATGGAAATTGTGAGAAAACTAAAATTAATACTTTTATGCCTCAAATTAATCATTGAATCACTTAGATTTACTACAAACAATTTAAAAAAAATATCGTTGACAAACTAGGTGAAAATACGGGCACATAAACACATATTTACGTAATTTATCTGTTTCGTCTTTTGACGTAAGGAACGTTTTAACGTGGTAGTTTCTGGTAACAGACTAAACGCAGATGCTCCATCTGGCCTAAACTTACCGTACCACAAAATTTGTTCTAAACAGCCTGTCTAGTGTAACATAGAGGTCGTTGACTACAGTTCGTCTGTAAATGCGTATGGTACTATGAAGACTGGGTGTTGCAGTATGAAGACTGGGCGTTGTTATGATGAGGTTGTATTCCTGAGTGTATGCTTCTACGTATAATCTATAAATAATAACAAATACTCAACTTTCGAGATTCAATTCTTCCTTTATTCACTAAATTCCACAATATTTTATTATTTAATATTCTATGACAACGACGCGAAAATAGTACATCAAAAGTCACTCGTAAAGAAAGTTTTTCAGCCTTTAAATTCCGAAGAATCCAACGAAAGTGACAGAGGTTTTACGTGAAGCCCCAAACCTCTACAGTACTATACTTGAAGCAATACTGGCAACTGGCAGGTAATAATACGGTTTAGTAAAATTCTGTATGACAACAGAATTATAGACTGCAAAGTGAAGAAAGTTTTTGGAAAAATACAAGCTAAAACAATAGTATATTAATTGGTAGTACATTGAAAACATAAAGGATTACGTGAAAATAAAGACCTTAACTACCTACCTACATACACCCATTTATGTTAATTACGTAAATTATAAGTAGAAACGTACTCAAAATCTACTTTATGCAGTTCTTTGATTCTACAAAATTAATTTGCAAACTTTCAATTTGATTGTTGATGCGATGACTGACTCCTAATTTAACAATTGGCTATCTGTTTATATTCCGCCGAGCATTCACGTGCAATCGTCTAGGGTGCTCCGATCATTTTCGCAAACATACGGAACCAACCAACTCCAGTCTCCCCTGCATTCAATTATAGACTTATACAATTACTTTTGTCTGTCTGTCTACAGTATATTTAGACCATAAATCAAATGAATACACGCTGAACTTCAGAACTTCACTACTTAATGTCATGAATATTGATGAAAAATAAATTTACTGTGCAAAATAGATATGACAACCATACCGCCAAGTAGCAAGTCGCAATACCTGGGGCCCTATTTTTTAAATCACTCGCGTCAATATTGCGAGTGGTTTTCGTTCGAAAACGAGTTTTTTTCTAGGACTTTTAATTCATCTTCGAACTAAAATCACTCGCCATCTTGATTCAAAAATAGAGCTCCTGACAATTAATATGATTAGAGCGCGGCCTCTCCGGTAGCGTCAGTGCATAGGAGACTCCAACAATGTGACTATGCTCAATATAAACTGCTACGTTCATCCCAAAAGTTTCCATTCTTTAGGGACAGACATGTACTGTGCATCATACAACGTGTTATAAAAACTGTGTATTGTTTCAGCCCTCCAGCGCTACGAAAACGTGAACAATGCATCGTAGACAATACATGAGCGAGCGATAACGCGCCTTCGAGATAGCGCGCACTTGCTGAACAGCGGAGTAATCGACTGCATATGCTCCCGTGGTGTTGACATGGTGTTATGTCAGACGTACTGTATGTAGCAGGACTGATACTGTACGTTATATTTTTCACACCACCTGCTAGTCAATGTTAGCACCTGCTGAACTGAGCGGAGTAATCGACTCGTGTTGACATGGTGTTGTGTCAGACGTGTACTAAGATGGGCTGTATGTACCAGAGATGGTAATCAATGTGTTTTGTTATAGAGTTTCTTATGTAGCTAATTTTGTATTAATACAATTGCATTATTTAGCTAGACTTGGGTCATCGTCACCAAATTTAGGGGTTCTTGTCGGTGAAGCATTTTTCCATTCTTTACACTCTTACTTACCGCTATTCTCTTGACCTCTCGATATGACGCAACATATTTTTTTGCTTTATCTGATGCATTTAGCTTATTCTCGAACTTCTTCTCTTCCTTGTTTCTTCTATTCTTTCCTTTTTTAAGGTTCCGGTGGAGCTGAGACTGATACTTGGGTAACCTACAAAAGTATCAATTAAAAGGAACAGAAGTAACAATATATATATTTTTTAAATAAAGTATTATAAGAAATAAATATGCAGCGTTTTTTAATTCTTTAATCAATTTGCTATTTCAACATCGCAGCGGATCAGTACCATCAAAACAACTTACTATACCCAAGCATTAACGCAATTAGTCCACCTATTGTCGACTAATAGTACACATAAAAAATAAAAATTAAACCGCCTTCAAAAATCTAACTAAAAAGCATTCGTCTGATGTTTAGGAGAAACAAATTATTTTGGAGTCAGTGCATGGTGCATGATGTGTTAAGTTTAAGTTAGACCACTGATGAAAGCTTGACATCATGCACTGACTCCAACAGAATTTGTTAGAAGAAGAATAGAAGACGAATGAGTCATTTAAAGCTTTTTAGTTTTTTTAAGGCGGTTAATTTTTTTAAATTATTTTTTATTTCATGATTTTTAGTTATTTACTCATCGAACTAACACTGTACCCGAAGTTGAACTATACCTAATTCAACCAAAAAAAGAGTCATTTCGCTCTGACTTCTCGTTTTCGACAAATCCTCAGACAAACATATAATCATACATACATTTATGAAATTTTGCACGCGTGTTTAGAAGCCAACAACATACTCAAATTTTAGCCAATTCTAACGATGATATCACATACATTCAGGTCGAATTGATTACCTCCTTTTTTTGAAGTCGGTAATAAATAAAATAATTTAGAACTTTTAAGCTTTTTATTTTTTCCACACTTTTTTCCGCATCAATCACTTTCACTTTATAACTTATATAGACGCTCGACTCCAATTTTGAGGTGCCATAACGTAAAATTAAAACGGTAATTTACTAGGGTAAGCACTACCTACGTATTTGAAATGAAGAAAAATTTTAAAGCATTTAAATGCATAAGGAGCTCAGAGCACGCCTTAAAGCGGTGACCAGAGCCGCATAACTATTCACCGGGAAATGCCGGTAGCCTTTTGGGCATTTCAAAACGCGGCGTACCTAAGAAAAATCTATGTAAAATTTACGGATTTTCCCTTTGGATGCTTACTCGTAGCATAAAGGAATCACTTAAAATTCTCACTCAAAGGAAATACTCGTAAGTGCTAATAAAAGTAAATACAAAAATAAAATGCACTGCAGAACGTTTATTGATGACAGAAATTAATTCATGTTAATGAAGGGAATTAGAATGGGCATAAATCTCACGATTTTAAGAAAAATCGGCCATCGCACCTGTGCTGTGGAAACGAAAATGAGCGCCATTATCCCACACCATAATCTTAAATCACTTCGGCTTAGTGTTTCGATTACAGACAAAGGTTCGTTGGGAACCCACATTATGATGGTAGTTGAATAATTGTACAGATAAGTGGAATTGATGGGCTCAAGCTTCGGCTCGCTGTGAGAGACTTTCGGAATTCCGATTCTAAATTTACTTGGGGAAGTACATTTTTTAGTGCCTTCCGCCTGTGCCAGCGCTCTTTAGAAAGAAAAAAACATTTTTAACTTGCCTACAATTTCCAATTGTAACAGTACAAATTCAGCACTCTTGAAAAATAATGGACGTTCTATTTAATTATTCAATCCTTTTTCGTTTCTACTTAGATGGATCTAAAGCTAACACGAAAGTCTTTTTTATTTTGTCATGATGTTTCAGTGAATTTACTGTAAGAGTGAAAGGTCACTAAGAATTAACTGAAAAAATCTTATATAAAGGTAATAAAAGAATAACTAGATCCACCTGCCACACACCATCTTATAAAATTGAAGCATTCACGGTGCTGATAATAGCTATCAAACGGTACCTATACCTACTACGAAAAGCAAGCGAAGGTGGTTGAGGGCAGCGACCGGACCGGGGGAGGGGGGCAAACAGCTCTGCCGTAGTAGGTAACCCTTTCACGTGTGGTACTATTTGCCTTTCTCTTCATACCCCTGTTTACCTCCGCGCGAACCCCGGAAAAAACTTTAACAGATTAATTAAAGAAATTATTTACGCAGCCTCGTAGGCACACACTAGAACTCGAACCTTCGCCAGTAGTTCAGATTAGTACCTACATCATACAAGTTACGTTGTAAGGCTGCCAAAACATTTGCCGACGCCTTTGAAAAGGGTGAGCATTAAACCACATTGATCCACATAATCTCTCAGAACAAAATAAGCCTCCAAACAAATAAATCATGTGGAATCCGCGATTGAAACGTACGTTTCCAAGCAATAAAATCAGTTGGATGGATATTGAACAACAAATAATAATAGAAGGTTGAAGTCGGGCGGCGCGAACACACAACTTTTCTCGTTATGTTCCTTGGAGATGTATTGAGATTTGCAGAAGCTCCGAAGTGCATCGGGCACAACAGTCCCTTCCTTATCCTCTTTGCGGGACACATCTATTTAGACTTTTTGTTGAGGCTTCGAAACAGTTGGTCGCGGGGCACGTACGCTCGCTAGTCGGAACGCGCTTAGAATTCAATATCCCTATTTCACGTAACCGTCTTTCGCACACATAAAACAAACAGCAGATACTTGGACCTTGTGTAACCCTATTTGCACGTACGACTGATCTGTTATGCTACATATGTTGCCTAGATTCTTTTAAATTGCTATATCGTTACGTCGGCGTAAAAATGTTTACGCAAACACTTTTTATACCGAGAGATTTTGTATTTTGTAAAAGCGTTCAAGTTTATATTAAGTTACTATCATTATTTCAGGGTTAGTTAGATAATGAAGACCTGGATTTGACTTTGAGTAAATGGTGATAGTATTCCTGCAAGCCCTTCTAAAGCAGAGTACAGAATTTCTAATTAATCTCTTTATTTCAGGCCGAGTGCATTCAAATTAATTTTCCTTGCAGTTACTTTAAATAATGTTACGCAATAAAAGCTTATCACAGTGATATGGCTCAACTTAATAAAATGAGCCTATCGTCCCGTGTTAGCTAGTTATCCAGTTACGACTTCAGAATGTTGCGCGGTTTTACATTTAACGTTTCTGTGGGCCGCGAGTTTGCGTCTGTTAATTAATTACAGTTTTTAAACTATCTTCCATTTTGCACTCTTTTTTGGGGCTGGGAAATTGAGACTTCCTAATTTATTTATAGCAATAGTCTCTTTTTTACATGCAAAATTGATTAATATTGCCCTGAATATATTAATTTTTCGTAGTTAATTAGTAAACAAACAAATATATACCTCGTGTGTTCATAAGTTTTGAGACAAACTTTGTAGTTAAAAAAATAAATTAAATATAACTGGCTGCTATTTAATTCTTTTTCCAATTATGAATTTGGAATGTTTACTTTTAATACCTTTGACTTTCAAATTTATTTCTGTCAATTTTATCGTGATGGAGGGGACTAAAGAATTGCGTGCGACCGTGATATCGCTATTTAAGGCGGGAAAAAAACCAATGGAGATTTTCCGTGAGGTGAAAACTTTTGGCGTAAGCCGTAACTTCGTGTATTACACTATCAAACGATACAATGAGACAAGTTCCTTGCAAGATCGCAAAAGGAGTGGTCGGCCACGCTCTGTAAGGACGCCTGCGAACATCAAAATCATTCGAGAGCGACTTCACCGAAATCCATGTCGCACTCAGAAAAAAATTGCTCTGCAGACTTATATTTCGCGCGTTTCAGTCAACAGAATACTGTAATATGATCTTAAGGTAAAGGCGTATAGCCGTAGAAAAGTACACCTTTTAAACGATCGGCTTCGTAAATTGCGACGCGAACGTTGCCCATTACTGCTTAGGAGACACGATGCGAGGAAGATACTGTTCACCGATTAGAATTTTTTTAATGTCGAAGAAAAGTTCAACCGACAAAACAATAAAGTCTATGCCAAAAGTAGCAAGGGATGTCCCAGCTTCAGCACGGAATGTCTCGCGTACTCATCATCCGGCAAGTGTGATGGTATGGTGGGGAGTTTCGTATGAAGGTGTCACTCCGCTCCATTTCTGTCAACAAGGCGTCAAGGTGAAAGCCAAGAATTATCAAAATGACATCTTAGAGCCTGTTGTGAAACCCCTATCTCATACTTTATTTTACAACAAATTTTGGGTTTTCCAGCAAGACTCAGCACCATCCCATAAAACAAAAACCACCCAAGCTTGGTTGAGAGAAAATGTGCCGGCTTCATCGCGGCGAACGAATGGCCCTCCTCCAGCCCCGACCTCAACCCGCTGGATTATTCTCTATGGACTGAGTTAGAGCTCAGGGCCTGCCGGAAGTCCCACCCAAACTTGGAGTCACTGAAGCGAGCTCTTGTTCGAGAAGCAAAGCGAATCCCGCTAGAAAAGATTCGTGCCGCCATTGATGATTGGCCAAATCGTCTAAGGGCCTGTATTAAAAAAAAGGGTGGACATTTTGAATAAAAGATATATTTTATTGTTGATTATTATCTACTTAGTGTTCACTGTAAATTTTAGAAATATAAGTTAATTATTTAAAAAGTTATGCCTCTTTTTTTTCGTCTCAAAACTTATGAACACACGAGGTAATACAAATATATTTTTATTCAAAATATTGTCAAATTTGTAAATTCACTATATTATTATTATTATTATTCATTTATTTTCAGGCTACACATGGCCCATAGTACAAATACCTTATAGACTAGCATACATATGACAATTTAAAATATTGTGTGCAATAGAGAGTTATCTATCTATCTATATTTCTTTGATTTAATCAGTAACTTTCTGCTTGGTCTTAACTTAAAAAGATTTGTGTTGTTACCCTAAGTGCCCTGCCCGACGATTTTTGATTGTGACTCATCGCTCTAACATTACCATCAACGTGATTACTACAAGATACTAATATAAACAATGCAGCTGTTGATTGTACTGTATGATTCCAGTGATTGCCGAAAATGGTTCGATAACATTTTGTAAGTGTTTGTGGAGTTACAGACTATAGACCCGGCTAGCTAAACTGTTTAATAAAAATAATGGCCTTTCGTTCGACTGTCACAGCGCGTATCAGTGCTATTAAAATTGAAGAAAATTAATTTAAGCTAGAAGCAATGTGATTTTGTAACGAAACTAACAAGAAATCAAGTGGAACAGTAACCAAAAAATATGGAAAGGGTTTTCAGCCTTTGGAATGTAGTCCCATACAGTACACTAATTCGGAATATTTATTCATTTTAGTTAGCATTGTTAATTAAATACTCAGCCAGAAAATGAATTTGTTGATTTCCAAAATAAAATAAAAAAATATCGGGATATGTCTACTACACTGCAAAGGTATTTCATATTTGAAATTAGAATCGATCTGATAAAAAGTACGAGTACCATTCTATAGACCTCCAGTTTATTGTATGTCCACAATATTTTCAAAAATAATGCGCGATCAATTAATGCGCTATTTTCAATCTTAACCTTTAAAGAGAGAACGATATTAATATTATCAATAACTACCTTCCTTATTACCAAACCACTTATCATTTCTAAGGTTATGAGCCTAATAACATGTGATACAACTTTGACAACAGCTGGACATTATCATAAAGTAAGCCTAATGTTACTTGATATGTTAACGGTTACGGTTATATCGTGGTCTACCATCAAAACATTTGCGCCCACATTGGATTAGTAAGTACATATTTTTTTTCTTGACAGTTGGAGCCGTATTTTTTGATACGATGCTTGCCTAGGCCTAAAAGTGAGTATCCCACACAATTATTTGTTTAACCAAGGTACCTACTCGTACAGTGGTATTAGGCCCGGTTGCGTGATCTTTGGTTAACTCTAATGGTTAAATATCGTTACCAGCGGTTGAATATTTATATTTATTTTTTACCTAAACATGTACAATCGGATATATTCAACTGCTGGTAACGACTTTTAACGATTATTTGAGTAACACGAAACTGGTCCTTAATCATACAATGCTGAAATCGAATCTTCTGTCATTTGAGTACTACTCATTAGGTCAATACGTATGTAAGGAACTAATATACTGCTACAAATATCATTCAGATAAGGGTTAACTTGTATGAAGTCTGTTAAGCTTGAGATAAAACTTTTGAACGAAACAATAGAAATTTAATGAATACACTGAACAGAATTTAAGCAACTCACGTCTAGTACTCCTCGTAAAATGTTTATACGCTTACATAAAATACCAGTTACTGAAATTAAAGACTCGCTTTTAATACCCTATTTGGCACGTAAAAGGCAAAAGTTCGTTATCTCGTTTCTCGCTTTTTTATAGATTATGTAATTAATTTGAATGCTCAACATCCACTTCAGCTTCTGTCAATAGAAAATATACCCAAATCAATGAAATATTAGGATAAATAAATAGCGCCACATTTTTCTGTTTCCTCCAATGTTAAAAACCATTAAAATTGCTATTTTATTTTATTCATTTTCATTCTAATATATTTTTTACTATATTTACTACGCTTTTTGCAGTTAGGATAAAAAACATTTCCGTTTTGAATAATTGATAAATTTTAATGAAATATAATATTGGTCGGATTGTCACTTGCTTTTGAAAACATAAAAGTAAACTCCGGTCAGTTAATTATTAGGTTTTTAACGTAATTATTTATGTTCAGAAAGGACTAGTAAAGAAATACAATCTCTAAATAGTTTTTGCAGCAAATGTAATCTGAACTGTTTGACTCAAGTTTCTTTTCAAACTAGTCAGTGAGTCAATTTGTTAGTCTGACGATCAGACAAAGTTAGTAGGTACTGACTCGGTTTCAGTCAATAGAAATGTCTGATAAGATATTGGGTAGATGGTCTTCGTTTAATCCCATTCCTCTCTCTGCTAGTATGGGTATAACTATTATCTAGCTTACTCATTGAATTGATTTATTTATTTAACCTTTATTGTACTATCATTTGTATATTTTGCGGGCTTAATGCCTGGGCATTTTCTACCAGTAAACTGCAATGTAAAATTGCATTTTGAAACCGATTGAACCCTTTTAGTAAGACTGATCATCTAAAACCACAATAACTTAGGTTCGATATTTAGGTTTTTCTTTTATCTATTTGTAAAAAAGGGTATTTCCTATAAGTAGTTTACAATACATTGCTGAGTTTCTCAGGTAAGTAGTCTGGGACACTTGTAGTGGAAATCGCTGCGTCCCTCGTGGTTAACTAAATATCTGTTGGTACCGATTTATGATTTCAATACGAAAAAGTGTTAAAAATAAAAATCAAGTATTAAGAAAAAGTTTCAAGAAAAGTACTAGCTCTATGTATATACAAACATAGTTACAAAATACTTGGTCACAGTATTTCTTCCAACCATATTTGTGTGTCAGCCGCCATGCACCAAGGGATTGAAGGATAAAGCAGCGTTAGCCTCGGATGGGACTACGAACGCAAACAACCATTATGAAAACACGCATCCCAGCCTCAGGGTCTACTCTGTGTTCGCGTTTCGATTTGATCTGTCACTGTCACTAATTACCGGCCAGATTCTCGACAGCCACTATGAATTTCATTCTCATGTTATTGAATCAAGAGCCAAACCAGACATTGCAGAACCTTTTTTATTTCAATCAGCACACTTGTAGCTTACAGTATAATAAAAACCAAATCGCATAAAGCTTAAACAGAAGTCAACATATTACTAATGATTTAGCAGGATTTAGCCTATGTTCATGCAAAGAGTTAAACACATGTCAAATAAAGTAAAGGCGACTAGACGAATAATCATAAATATATAATCTCTCTTTATAATCTCTCTATGAATTTGATGTTTTTTTAAAGTAACAGGTGTTTGACGTCCCAAAACAATAGCACGTCTTCTTTGAAAATAAAACGATAAATAAAAAAAAATGGTTGCCTGTAAAGTCGGTTTTACGGGCGAAGATTTTACGTGACAACGTCTTTTTCTCGGTAGAATATTTATTGCAGACCGATCATAGTTGAGTGGGAGAGAGACGCAAGGCATTCGGCGGGCCTCTCTCTCGTTCGGTGACTCATCGTAACGTTACCGAGCGTTACACTTTTTCATAAGTGACTCCCAGCCGCAACCTAATTTAAGACGTTGTCACGTCAAAAATAAATATTTTATACTATGGTCCATACCTACACATAATATTGAACAATGTTAGCTTAAAACTATGTTGGTACAAATTCAATTTTATTTTTTATCTCATCAGAAAAGGACGGATAGCTTGAGCGTACCGTAACGTTGCGCGATTACGATGTGAGAATCGCGAGAGACATCGGAATCAAGCTTTAGCACAGAATATATAATAGTACTACATACAGAACGGACACTCACCTCCCCTCCCTAGTCTGACTTACCTCACTATCGCGCCGGAATTAGGGATCTCATTAGGTGACCGCCTAGCGGGCATGGCACGCGCATACATTCATACAAAATATGCAACTACATATAACCTATTCTAACTATTCAGTTACAGTAAACAACTTTAAAAACGTTAGGTAAAGGTAACATTCTATAGAATTATGTGTAGTTAGGAAATTATAATTGTATCATTTATGTGATCGGTGAAATCAGGTGTTGCTAAGGTAGATTCTATCTTTTTATTTCTCTACGATACCACGTGAATATGACATTACGAAAATTAGTACTCGTTACGTTGTTTACTAAATTAAAGTAAATTATTTACGTTGTTTATGTATCTGTTTATATTAAATTGTTATGTGAAAATAGCTATGACCGGTGCGGTGTAACGGACTTTGTCAACCCTTAGCACGCACACAAACGCAGCGTCTGTGCAACACGCCATCTGTCAATGTATGGCCAAAATGAAAAGTTTCTTCTGAGTGTCCGGGCTGGCTGAGCACGATGTCTAGTTCCAAAAACACATTCCTGTCACAAGGTAGGATAGTTGTACAATCTGCGGCTTCAATCCCGCACAATAGAGCTCCGCATCAGCCTTGTGGGGCTCCGTCGCAAGTTGCGACAATGCGGCTTTCCGAACCTTTCTCATTTCGTTTTTGTTTCGGCCGGTGTCGTCACGGCCGCAGATGTTCGCGGAGGCAGCTCATCCTCGGATTAGTGCCCGTTAGGTTTTCGTATTATGTGCCCTACATTACAAACTTCGCGGAACCCCGCCAACCAAACGTTTTGTCTTCAATGTTTCGGGGAACAATGAGGGTTTCCTTGAAGCGGCACAACTTCAATTTAGATTAAAATATTAAAAGGCGAGCCGTTTAGTTAGCAATATTAATAAGCATTAAGGCTGTACATTTTTATAATTACTTAGAAAACTGAAGAAACGATTTCAATATTTTCACCTTATTTAATTCACGCAATGAATTCAAAATAAACTTCTTAACATGAATGCCTGATTAAAGTTTTCTTTATTCTGGAGTCTAACGAAGCTATCTTTAGCCGAAGTAATAACCTGAAAGCCAATTAGAAGCGAACAGTCTTCATCTACCGGCAGTCGGCATTGTTGCCGCCTGAAGGTTTTTCTCGGGGCAAAAATTACCCCTTAAAATAGTATGTTCCATTTCTTATCCGCTTGATATTTTAAATTAGACACTTTAGATATTTTAATAGCGGATTTAGGTCGCTCGCACTTTTACCCTTACTATCCCCATATAGGGTTCTCTGTCAAGCTCCGTCGCGTTTTACTGTCCACTATGGGGATCATTTTAATGTCTACTACATAACATTGCGCTATATTACTTGCTATCTATACTCTGCGTGTCTATGGATTAAGCGAGCAAAGATTGCTAAAAGGAGACGTGAATGAATACATAAAAACTGAAAATCAAATGCCTGAATTCTTTCAATTCTAGATTATTAAATGATGGTGCCCATATTTATTTATTAATCAGCCGCTCGAATGTCAATGTTTTTTTAAGGTTCCGTAGCCGAATGGCAAAAAACGGAACCCTTATAGTTTCGTCAAGTCTGTCTGTCTGTCTGTCTGTCTGTCTGTCTGTCTGTCTGTCTGTCTGTCTGTCCGTCCGTATGTCACAGCCACTTTATTCTGAAACTATAAGCATCACATAGCTGAAACTTGGTGAGTAGGTGTATCTTGTTTACCGCTTTCCGATTCAAATACAAAAAATAACAAAAAATAATATTTAAGGGGGGGCTCCCATACATGAAACTAAAACCTGAAAATTTTTTTTTACTCAAACCTATGCGTGTGGGGTGTCTATGGATAGGTCTTTGAAAATGATGTTGAGGTTTCTAAAACCATTTTTTCTAAAAGTGTAAGGTTTGAGATATAGACGCTTCCAAAGTGGTAAAATGGGCGTCCCCCCCCCATCTAACTTTTGAACTAAGAAAGTGAAAATTTTGAAAAAAATATATGATGTAGATCTCAACAAAAACTTGCAACGAAAATTGGTTTTAAGGAGATCGAACCAGCAGTTTTTGAGATATTGCACATTTTTATCAACCGCAAATATAACTTTGTCTTTCATACAAACACTATGAAAAACAAAGTTATTTTTGGTGTTACAATATATTGTGATATATTCGTTAAGTGAAAGTAAGTGGACCCTGAATTCAGTTAAGGGTGGCACGGAACCCTCAGTGCGCGGGTCCGACACGCACTTAACCGGTTTTTTTTACGACATCCTTCAATATCGCGAAGCTAAAGTATTAATGAGAGGCCGCTCCCGTTACAAAGTCCGGCCGCACACTCCCACCGACAAAATTACGAGAAAATTTACATAATAGAGAATCCGTGGCTGTCCTAGTCCTTTGAAAGTCGGAACTGAGGCGCTTCGAGTGACACCGCCGTACATTAAATTAACATCTCTCCCACTTTGTTTGCGAGGGGCACACCGGTGACTAATTTGCTACGTCCGCACGACTCGTTTTTATTCATGTTCGATTCTAGGGTAATATTGAATTGAACTTCCGCGAGTAACTAACGCCGCTTCTTATTAGCGGTGGATACGTTATTGCAACCTCTGTTTTTTACTTACAAGAAGTAGTTCAACTTGAGAAGTGCAAAAATCTAGGATTTTTTGAGGTTTTCGGTCACGATTATAGTGAGACTTGAGAGATGTGTTTGAATCTGGGTCTTATGGTTATCAAATTACAGATGCAATATAATAACGAAAGTGAGCCTTTGAATAAGCGTAGTTTGTACAACATTATTACATGGACACAAAAGTTTAACTGTCCTTAGTCTGAACTCCTGAAAACCTACTAGGTACTGAGATAAATCGTATCAACAACTAAACCAATACGGTTGTAAATAGCAGTCGCGGTCCGCATTCGCTGCAGTTCATTTGCCGGTACCGGTACACTGTCAACAGCGGCTTTGTTTTATTTGCCCGTGATTGGGTTCTTTTCAACAAATGTGCTCGGCAAATTATCGGGGTAGCGGCCGAATCAGCGAAACTAAAAACATAAATGCAGCAGTCGACGTAATTGGGTAACCACTGCGCATCATTAGGTAATTGCAGATGGGGCTCGCTAGTGACGCGCACAAACACAAACTCGCAGTGCCCGTAGAGTATACTCAAACTTTGGATCGGAGCGCCGGTAACTTTGAAGCAAATACGTAGTGCATAAAATTTGTAGTTGCTGTAAAACTTTGTATTTTGGGAAGGTTCTTCAATCACTATAAAGTTGAGAACTGAGAGATTACATATTGGAATATCTTAAAAAAAATTTTTGTTACCAGCAACAATTGTATATCACACTTCCATTTAAAATGAATTATTAATTAGACACCAAACACTTCCTTCAAGTAAGGTAATATGTACCAGCAGTAAAATAAATATGAAGCTGCATTAGATAGTACATATCTACTGCATATTATTTGTTTTTTAACCGAACCAAATTGCCAGGCATATTAAACTTACACTTACATATCGTGATTATTACACAACTATGCGAAAATCTCTTATTTATTAACACTTTTTTGAGTTAGAAGATAAAGGTTAGAAGTAAGTAAATACTCAAGTCCGGTAAATTAGTCACAACACTAGAGTGCATAGCTGCCGCGCCGCCGCACAGGCTTCGTTTAAGCGTACCTACCTTACTAACTAGCTTGCTATTTTCTCACTGATACTTCCGAGGCAGCGCTGGTACGCTAAAAAGATAAATACAATTATACGCTTGCTTCAATTAAGATCATCTCGATCGTTTTATAGCTGACTTAGTTTACTTATACCTTTTCTCGTTCATAGTCTGATATCACAAATACAAAGTCACCGAAATATTACCACACACACGTCGTATTGTTGTGTTTTAAACTTAGCCTTTTCTTGCCTTCCTCGATGAGTAAGCTATCCAACGCATAAATACTGACAGCAAACTAGACCCTTATACTTTGTAAAAATAACTTTTCCCAAACAAAAAATTTGATCTAGCGTTTAGAAACCAACTCTTAGCACTCCATCCGATTGCCAAGCTAAACTGTTATCGCGTAACAGTAGATTGCCACTCGATTAAATCCAGCAATTATCTCAGCCGTCCCAAATGCACTTAGCACGACGTCGTTCTCAATGAACAAGCCATAATGCTTATGAGGGAAACGGCCCATAGTGGTGACTCGGGCGAAGTTACATTAAGTTTGCAGAGAGCTTAACTTGCTCGCCCCGCTTCACAGCCGCCTAGTGATATAGGGCATGAACACAATCCTAGTTATAATTACAATGGAAACCAAGTATGTTTTGGAGACAATGTTTGTTATGTAAATCATGAGCAAGGGTTGTAGAAGTCAAAACATGGAGTCGTCTCTCATGCATACTTTGTACTGTTACAGTTTTACGAAATAGGTAGCCCTTTGAACGCGTTATTATTTATTATTTCGCACACAAGTGTTTCGTTGCTACAACCTTTCCATGAAAATTGATTCAATAAATATTGAACACCAATCACATACATTACTCTGATCCTAAAGTAAGTAGCTAATGCACTTGTGTCATGGAAATCAGACACGACGGTGGTACCACAACACCCAGACCCGGAACAATATAGATTTTTTTTATTTCTACATTGACCCGACCAAATGACAATTGTTATTTGTACAGAAATTGTAGCACTACATATCCTCTCTCACTAAGAGTGTACTCATACATCTCTCAAGAGCTTTACATTCTAGGGTCTTACTTCACAAGAAAATATCCGCCTCTTCATATCTATAGTTTCTATCACTTTCAGCACTAGTACATATGAAAGTGATGGATAAAGGTAAAATGACATTTTATAGTAGAGTAGCATCATATGACCTCATACGAGGACAATCTCTATCCTATGTTTGCCCCTGGATTATAGTTCAGATTGCCTTCCGACTCAATGCGTCGTGTAATATGTCCGCAAATAGCAGCATTAAGCAGAGCATAGCCAAATTGCATTCCTTTCACGTCGTTTTCAAGCGATTTAGTATGTGATGGCTTGCATAGCGCGGTAGGACATTGGATTGAGGGATTCGATTAAATTTCAAAAATACAAAAACGTACAAGTAATAATGACGAATCTACTTTGATTGACTTTAACATCTAAAAGGTCTTTGGATCTCCAGTTTCAGTCTAGCACGTTCTTTACGGGGACACCTGCATACTGAAATGTTTTTTTTTCTGATTTTGATGCTTGTTGACATTGTTATACCCAAGTATTAATTAAAAACACAAAGAATAGGTAAAATTATGTCCAGTTAAGCATTGTTACTTTTATTCTATGTACTTTTAGAAAGGTATCCAACCCTTTTCCAAAACTGTGCACTAAATTATTCTTCTACTTCACTTTAAATTACTTCTGACACAGCTGATCAATTTCATTCATATCCACATATCACCTGAATCCAAAATGCTTATAAACACTACTGCGACGTCGTGACTGCTACAAACATTTAATTATAATTGCCAATGTGGTCACAAAGACTGCGGTTGACTTTATCAATTTAATTACAAGACACGAATCTACATTTACCGCAGGTAGTTTAGATATTATGTTATCGGCTCGAGTGACCTTTAGGCTAGTCTCACCAAACAGTCGATAATCATTTGCTAATTGAAATTGGGATAATATACCAATTATACTGCTAGTGAACGAAAAGATATACAGATAATTGTTTAAAAAAAATGTCTTTGTAACTTTGTTTGGACTAATTATATAGGAGGTTAACATATCACAAGTACCAGCCCGAAGCCCTTGAGCCCGGAGGAAGGGCTTTGAAGGTTAATTATTAGTTTTTTCACATATATGTATATCGAAATCTATGCGTCCTAACGACATGAGGCCTTATACAAAATGAAACTGATAAGATTTGCTGCAAGTTTCACTCAGGTAAGTTTCGAACCAACCTCAATCACATCTACCCGATGTGATGATGTGCTACCAATAAATGGGGCAAATAATAATTCGGTTATTTAACAAAAGGCAGTTTGCACGTTTCGGTGAACACCTAAAGTCAATATTATTCAACTTAGCAGCACGTTTCGCTGTTTTCAATCTTACTATTTGCTTCCGTGCTCTTGTTGACATTTTAATAGAGGGTGCCTATTTATTTGAGTTGAAACAGTTAGATGATGTTACGTTTTCTATGCCTTTGCAAATCATAAGTAATATTGATTATCCTCTTTCTCCAAATATACCTACCTTACCTACCCAAATTAGTATAAATAACGGCTCTTTGAGAAATCTGCAATAAAGATTGTCCTGCCTTCGTCTCTGAGATTTAATTGACCATGTAGTAGGCCCTGCTACGCGTCCATTCACTCGCACACAGGTTTAGCGCAAGAAAGAGAAGGTAAAAAACTAGTATCCCTCCCTCCTTCCTGCGCCTCACAGCACTGCCAGCCGCCTGTCGCTCATTCGTGTCCGTGCGCGCGCGCCGTTCCGACGCACGCAGTAACCACAGCAAAAAAGAAAAAACCGTTAAGTTTTTTATTTCGTGCTAAACGAAAGTTACCTTATTGTGAACGTGAACTGAAGTTAAACGCATAACCCAGCGTGGCTGCTACATGCATGCTTTACGCTTCGCGGCCGAGCTTTTACGAGATACTAGCCAGTCCGCATTTTAACGCTCCGAATCAATACGCGATATTGATCTGTAGCAATTTTTTGGCCGAGCTGGCACGTGATGCCAGCCAGTCCTAATTATCTTGAATCGAGACGTATGGTATGCGTTGCTTTCAATAAGCCTACCCTTATTTTCATTGCGTTTCGACAAATGAAAAAAGTGAACTAATAGGGCCACAAAGGCATTTCATTAAAAATGTTAAGCAGCGCTGACGACGCGCCATCAGGGCCTTTCAGTGTGAAGCGTTCCTCGCCCACACTCATCAAGCCCCAACAGGCATCATAGTGTGTCCTGCCTGTGCCAACGCGACGCCATGCGCCGTGAATTGCTTGTTTGTTACGGTGAACTACCGTCCAACAATCCTAGCGCTTCAACGTCTCGCGCTCGAAATCAGAATCCGACCAAATAAAGGTAAGGTCTTTTTTCATTAAAGCTAGCTAAGCTTGAAGCCGTACTACGTGTTACGGGCTACCGTATTCCATTCGCGGTAAAACCACGACCGAACACTTGACTCAGTCAATCTTTTGACATACATTGGAATTGAGTTTAATGTGAGCTTTTACACTTACAAACAAAAGGAGCAATATATATGTTTTACTAAGTACTTTTTTGTAAGCACTGAAAAACAATAGTGGCAGCAGATTTATTTCAAATCTAATAAATTTATATTTATTTTGTACATTTTTACCTGAAATTGTAAAAATGAAAGACTTAAGAACACTATAACTGCCTAGACTGATAAACATAAGTACGTATAGTGCCACCTGCGATGCGGTGTACGCTCCTTATTTTTTTCCCCAAAGCTCTAAAAACGGTACTATACACATCGATACTACATAGCTCACAATATTATGGTCCTATGTCTGCAATTGATTACAACTCTTTTTTATTTATTTCTGGCTAATGACTATAAAACTTGTCTTGCTAGACAATGCTATGGAAAACATAACATCGCTTATTAAATGAAATATTTAACATTACTTAAATATCGAAGTTTACGGATTGTATAAAAAGAAGACAATTATTATTTTTTAAGTAAGCAAGTTCTTACTTACATTTCTGATTTCTACTCAATGCATATGGTTGGGTCCATATAAGAATTATGTAAAACTGATTTTATTTATAGCTCACAATTTAAATAGCTATGCTAATAATATTGAGCTTTGCTCATTAACTGGCATTTGTATGATTCTGAATGGTGGAATATTTACAGTAGGTACTTATTCAGTCTTGAGATCCAATTAAGATTTGTTTCACTCCTCAGTTAATAATTCGGTACAGCTTAGATTTTATTAACCGACGTAACAACAACCAGCTGGAAAGCGTAATGTGTTTTTGGTTTATACCAATGGTTTTCTTGTTAAATTGCGAAATCAATATAGCACTACCGTCATATTCGATTTAAATAGGTAGACGGTAATTAATTGTTTTAGATGCTATTTTATTTTTCGAAAAATATGGTGTGATATGCACTAAACTTTTCATGTATGCTTCTTAGATTAAATCGTCGCAAAGTTCGGTACTTAATGTGGAGTCTGAAAAACTAAATAAAGATCTGTGTCCATTATCTTCAGAAAAGGCGATGCCTGAGCCACCGCCAACAAAAAATTGTGACAACCATAGGTCAACTTGAATTGACTTTAGTTTTTTATGGGCTTGTTTTTTTTTTCTCACCATTTACCACCACAAACACCACCGAAGAATAATTCAAACATAGAATGACCTATTGTTTGAAGTACTATTATTATTCTTTATATTTTTTGGCTATATTTATTCCACTATTTACACACCTACGTTAAAGGTTGGATAAATAAAAGACATGGTCATTATTGTACAAATTACAAAAATCGATCTTTTTAAAACAAAAGGCAGCAACGCAGCATCAAACCTAAATTGCACTACAAGCATCTAATTTGAGTTATTGGGAATATAAACTATGCATATTTTACCCACTATATTCTGTGATTTAAGAATTAACTTTATCGAGTAAATATCTTCTCTCATCATCAGTTTTTTTTTCCAACTAATCACATACACCCACTCCACAACCATCTCCCCAGCAAAGCCACTATGATATTAGGAAACCATTCATATGGAAACATTGCTGCATTAACTATAAAACAGATTATTTTATTTTATGAATTGTATCGTTTAATAGATGTTTAAAAGTATTGAATATACTATGTTAAATAAATTTTCAAAGGAAATCTTGTCTTAATATTCACCAATTACTTAGGTATGGTGAAACAATTGCCGACCACAAAATAATAACCAATCATGGTCTGCCAAGTTTTAACATATTTTTTGCAAATGTTATTTTTTACGCTCGTTCTTATACTCTTGCGCCGTAAGACGTCGAGTAGTTCGACGATTTATTTATAAAACCTGAAAGTAATTTATTTATTACAAAGAATAATGCTTGAATCTTTTTATTTATCATTTATATTTGAGGGTGTTTTAATATGTATGAAACCAGTGTTCCCTGGTGACATCGATCTATGACATACTTGTTGTAACACGACATATTCATTTACTTTTGGACTTCTTGTCACAATAGGCACCCTAATTTTGAATCATCAAGATTTATTTTACACTGCTCATAATATTGAAACAAGTCTCATCTGAAGCCAAATAAGACACAAATACATTGGCGGCACAGTAATTGCGGAAATGCACATTGCCATTACCCCCAAAAAAGAAGAATAAGTCACAAGTATTTGTCAAACTCATAGAAAATATAAACTTAAATAAAAATAAAGTATCTCATCAAAACCAAATCGATAAGATAGGATCGCATTTACTTTTTTTTATAATGTAACCCTCAGTAATTCAGACATATTTTATCCAGTCAATATTTATGAGTATTTTTTTTTCCGACTATGCGCCGACTATCGAATACTCGGCGAACATTCCTGTGCTGGAAGTCTGAAGCGTCATGTTTGATATTTCGCGTAGATAATTTCAATATTTTGATTTTCTACTCCATCTAATATCCTTCTAACTTACATAGCTAAATCTTTAGTAAATCAAAAAAAAAATTAAGCTTGATTTAAACATTATTCTCAATCAGTAAATACACGAAAATACCAATTTTGTCTCAGCTTTTTTCGAGCGCCAACTGGTGTTTTTTACAAGGAACTATGTCGAGACTTCCGCGCCTGGTTGATAAGTAAATATTAGGCAAACGTCGGGTTAGGTGGTACCAAAACTTCTATCGGAGAAATCGTTTGCGCTCGTATGACCTTATAAAGCCACAACGCCCCCAGAGGTCGTTTCCAAGCTTCTTTAGAAAAAATTTAAATCACTCAATCATTACCTACCTCCTTAATGCTTTCAAGTTTTGATAACGATAATATTTCAAATTCATTGAAATATCGTATTCTTATTGTAACCCAGAAAATAATAATAGCGTTGATATACACCGATGAATACATCTAAAATCTTATATACCCACAAATGAACCAACTGTTTTTTTTTACCAATCATCTTACACTTATTACAACAAAACATTTTCTTTAGAATTCAAAATTCGAATAATGAGTATTTTGTTTTCGGTATACGGCTGAATATATTTCAAACAGCTGCATAAATACATAAATACCCAATACTTAAAAGTAATCGAATATCATGCGTGTATTTTTTACAAATCTATGATTGTAAAATACGTTAAAACTGCAAGACAAAGAGCTCCAATACGCCCGTTAAGTGCATTAAAAATGATAGGGCGCTGGATGAGAAGTATTTCTGTATGTAGTTTTCGCAATCTGTCTCAACAATACGTATTCCGTATTTATTTGCAATTTTTATAACAGACCAAAAAAAAAGGAACTAAGAAATTTTCGTCCTATTTCAGTTAAGATTACTAAAATTATTATTATATTTACATATTCTTGGAGTTTAACATTAATAATATATATAATATATATATATAATATAAAAACTAATAAATATATTCTTTCTTTCCCATTAAAGAAATTACTTATCATGCACCCATAACAATAGTGCATAATGCCTAACATGGTAACATAAAACATTTTTGTTATTTAAATGATCATTTTAATAATCAAAGATTACTAACTATAGAGGTGTCAACTTATTTTTGTAACAACATTGATTTACTCCGAACATCTACATGGTCAATTAAATCTCAGAGACGAAGGCAGGACAATTGGATGATCAAACGAACTTACCTGTAAGTGAAGTTCGATCCAAATTGTCCTGACTTCGTCGAAGAGATTTAAGTTCCCACCCTTCCCAATTCCCATAGGTACGTGTATTTTCTGCAAAAATTGTTGCCACCCGTACCATAAATCAATGTTGTACATCTGAAACATCGGTCTCCTTGCTCTGAAATGAATGAGCGACAGGCGGCTGGCAGTGCTGTGAGGCGCAGGAAGGAGGGAGGGATACTAGTTTTTTACCTTCTCTTTCTTGCGCTAAACCTGTGTGCGAGTGAATGGACGCGTAGCAGGGCCTACTACATGGTCAATTAAATCTCTTCGACGAAGTCAGGACAATTTGGATCGAACTTCACTTACAGGTAAGTTCGTTTGATCATCCAATTTATAATTCAATCATAATGCTATTTGCTGATGGATCGACGATGTCTGATGGTTTGGAAAGAAATCCTGACGATCCTAACAAATAACGTAGGTAGGATGTGTTTTACTTTATATTGCCTTTTACCTTGAAACTTGTAGAGTGAAGAAGGTACTGCGTAAAGGATAAATAAAAGAATTCGATGAATACAGTAGACATTACATTAAAATACGTAAACAAAGCTGTTTGTGTGTAAAACGAGAAGCAACGGAACATAACGCGGGATGTAACAGTAAAGAGATCATTTTATTGCACCTACAAATAATTTACGACACATTTTATGTAGTGTTTTGCGACCGACGAGCAACCAATAAATGTCGATGCTTATTTTTCAACACAAAATTGATTGAAATCAATTTATACCTGTTATAAACGCAGACCAATATAAAGTGTTTGTGGTTTAACCTTCCATTATCAGATTGAGTCTTTTTATGTTATTGCCCCTGATCGAAATGGTTGGTTATTGTAAAAAATTGGTGCAAACAGATGAAAACTATGCAAATGCTACGAGCCTAGTAGTAGTATAGTATTCAATTACTGTATGCTACGAGCTACAGTTTTACACCAGTGCTACGAACTACGAACGAATGACCCGATCTTTTACTACGCGAGTAAATCCATAGACTCAATCTTTTACTTCAGTACCGTTACCATGAGTTTACGTCGGTTTTATTCGCTAGCGACGACGTAACTTTTTGTATGGAAAATTTTAGTTCTGCAAGTGACCGCTAGGGGCGCTGTGCAATTTTTCATAGACTTTTTTTACGTAGTCGCTAGCGAGTAAAACCGTCGTAAACTCATGGTAACGGTACAGATGTTTCAAAACGGTACCCGTGCTACGAAGGAAATAGCTTCACCTCTGCAACGAATTATACACAAATGACTGACGCCTCCTATAATCGTGTTTAGAGAATACCTATCCAAAGCTATTGCGCTGTACAACAAAATATTTTTCTCGAAAGTTCTAAAATTGTAGAACTTCGTAAATAGATTGAATGGGCCCGAAGTCATACAAAGTAGCTGTCCACGGCCTCAAAGAGTGTATTGGTAGTGTATAATTGGCCGCAAACGGCAAGTCGGACCCTTTGCCCTCAGTACGTCCGTCTAGAACTCGTTTAATTAAAAGGGAATCTACTCCTCGAGAGTAGTTAAGCTCCGTTTGGGCCATACCTCACTGAGACGCCATCATGGCGACGTCGACGGTTACGTATCCTATCAGATAATATTGAAATGTATGGTATCGAAGGTCCGTATCTCACCGAGACGCTATGGCGAGACGTCACCGGCTACGTATCCAAGCAGATAATATTGAAATGTATGGTATCGAAGGTCCGTGCCTCACCGAGACGCTATGGTGAAGTCACCGGCTACGTATCCAAGCAGATAATATTGAAATGTATGGTATCGAAGGTCCGTATCTCACCGAGACGCTATGGCGAGACGTCACCGGCTACGTATCCAAGCAGATAATATTGAAATGTATGGTATCGAAGGTCCGTGCCTCACCGAGACGCTATGGTGAAGTCACCGGCTACGTATCCAAGCAGATAATATTGAAATGTATGGTGTCGAAGGTCCGTGCCTCACCGAGACGCTATGGTGAAGTCACCGGCTACGTATCCAAGCAGATAATATTGAAGTGAATGGTACCTTTGGGCTGTGCCTCACGGAGACGCCAAGACGACGTCGCCAGCTACGTTTTCAATCAGTGGCCTTTTTTTAGTCACTCGCTTGAATAAAGCATGTCATTTTCGTTTGAAAACTAATAAAAAAATAACGAAAATCACGCAAAATATGCACGTGAGTACTTATAACAACTTTTATCCATTCTCTGCCGTGTGTAGTGTGTACTGAATATCAAACGCCATTTTGACGAGAGTGGGTCAAAATAGGGCCCTAGATATTATTTCATTAAGTACTTAATTCACTTGGCAGCTGTTTGGTAACCATGCATTTTAATATTATCTGCTTGGATACTTAGCCAGCGACGTTGCAATGGCGTCTCGGTGAGGTAACAGAAATTTGCTCTCCACCTCGCTAGTATCTAGCTGCCGCTCTTAGCGGACGAGTAAACTAATAGCTCATACAAAATGAGTTTCTCAAAGTATTTTTAAATGGATTTCAACGAAACAATCGATCTTCCGTCGCCGATTTATGTGCGGCATAAACGAAATTAGATTTTCTATGGGGATGTTTAAAATAAGCTTTTGTTTAGATCGTTTTATCTGATTTTAAAATGATGTGGTAACATTTTTGAATAGGTCATATTACGGGTGTACAAAGTAAATATAATTGTAGCAATAAAATTATTCTCTTACCGATTTTCGGTAATCGATGTTCGTCCTCGTCCTCTCAAGAGAGATAGGCCAGGAACGCAGGAGATATAATAGTGCCCAGATGTGTGCGCAATACACAAGTGCACTCTCTGTTCCTTCACTCGACGGTAGTCCGACATGACTAATGATGAGAGATCAATTTAATGGAAAAGTTAAATAATATTACTTATCAAATAAATGTTAACCGACTTATAATGCAACGACTCCGAAGAAAACTCTGTCAAGTGAATAGAACAGTGAAGCAGTGGCCCAGTAATGCATTAAATAAATTCCAATACAAGAACATCTATAACAAAATTATACAGAAATACAAGCAACAGAAATAAGTACCAAAGCTATCATTCTTAAGACTATTTTCAACTAAGTAATAGGGTTGTCCCATGTTACAAAGAAGTATAAAAAATGCAATAATTTAACACTTAAAACATTACATCGTAAATCAAAGCCATGGATTTTTCTTGTGCAAACTAAAAAGTATCCTTAATCTTTATTTATCAAGTTACCGTAGGTAAATAAGACTTTGAAATCACGTCGGCTCTGAAACATAATAAGTTTCCGGTTTGTTATGTTTTAATTTAATATAAGCCTTAACGTGTACCGTCCTGTGTTTGCGTTATTTTGTTCAGTCCCTCGGTGAAGTTCAGAATAATTATTTGGAAACTAAAAGGTCATAGGCAATTACGGTAACTGGATTTTCATTGGCTAGTTGATAATGACATTAGCATCCTACCTTAGTTTTAGAGGACATTTGTGACTGAACAGTAACTTTAGAAATAAGTAAGTTAAAGTAGATGAATGGACCAATATCTCTAGTTGATAGTTGGTTTTATTTTTAGCGAACTGAGACTTATGCACTTTACGGTTTGAAAACTTGAAATCTCATTAAAAAGCTGACAATAGCTGGCAACCCTTAAGAGGCGAAGACATCGAGCAAATGAGAACACTAGATAAAATCGACAAGTACTCCGGCGCTGCTGTCGCGAATATACAGCACTCCGCGCGAATCCATTGCCGATTCAATGGAATTGCACAACTTTTTGTTTGTTGAGAAAGTGATTTAGCACCTTACAGATGGGAGATACATCCTTTATTTCAATAGTAAACTAGTGGTTCTTTATTTTTCCTGTGAGCTTACTATACTATGTCGTTATATTACTAACAATTTATTTTCAGAATAATCTCTGCCCATCTCAAAGTGTAGGTTTAGTTTGCAAAGGTTTACACATGGAAAAAAAACTTTAAAAACATATGTTTTAGAGCATTCGCATACTGAAATGATATTACAAAACTGAGGAGAGAGAAAAATATTATTTTTACTCAAGACACTCTGCCTCGGTCGTATTTTACTTTCACTAAGTATATTAGGCTTCATATTTTGAGGAAAAAATATATAAATATAGACGCCGAATGTGGAGTTTCTTGGAATTTCATCACTGGCTCTTACGCAACTTAAGGAAATAATATTTAAATGAAGGTTCGTCGCAGAAATGTAGAAGATATGCAGTTGAGTTAGCTCACCGTCAAAGTACCTTCAACCAGAACTTTTGCCTCGCCACCGCAGACAGCCTACCCCGTTTATGTACATTATTAATCATAATAATGGCACCTACTCCTCACCGGGCGGCTTAATTTAATTAATTAAGCAGTACTAAATACCGTAGCCATACTGTTAACCGAGGACGATGAAATGTTAACAATGTTATTGTTCTAGTGAATTAAATCCCAGAGCAGCGGATGGCTTTGATATTAATTCGAATGTTTTGGGTGAAATCCGCCGGCGAGGTCGTCACTCGTCGCGTTACGATGTATTAATTTAACGGAGCGCAAACTTTATCCCGAGCGAAACTTGATTAGATGTATTCTCTCCGAGATTAATTTATAACTTTTCGATCTGATCAATTTCACTTTCTAAATTAACGTTACTTAGATTAACGCTGATATAATATTATTAGCGAATCAAACCGGCAACGTCGTCAAAAGTTGGAATGAAAACAAAATTATGGGCTTAAATTATTGTCTGTGTTTATTGTCGTCGACAAATGTTGTGTATCACATTGTTTGGCCTTATTAACGTCCTCGTCATACACATGCAAAGTGGAATTACGCTAAAAGCATCGGTAAGGGACCCGGCTGTATGTGTAACGCGAAACCACGTAAATCAAACAAAATTCTCGACGGGAATTGTAAATTTTACAACAAAACTGGCTGTAATCAGCTAAAGGCCCCGCGACTTGCGAAACTTTCTACCAAATAACTCCGGGAAGCACTTCTGTTTAACCTCTCCGGATTTCTGCAAATACGTTTCGTCGTGACATTTCTACCTACAAACACCTCGTACATAGAAATGCTTCGCTATAAAATAAATCAACAACTTGGTTGAATAATTTATTTAAATACCAGAGATGTGTACCTACCTAGTACTTATCTTTATAACCGTGAGCCAGGCTTTAAATATCTATTTGATGATAAACTTGATTAGATGTATTCTCTTCGCGTTAATATATTATGCGTTCTACTATTTCTGAAGTTTACGCGAATACTACTGATTAAAACACACTTTACGGATTGATTTCGCGAACATTTATTTTGAAATAATGCCTGACGTTTCGAATGCTTCTCGCATGCTACGAGAGTCCATGGAAATAAGAAAATAGCCAAATTTCAATAGAGAAGATGGTTGAAAAGTTCCACCGGCATGAGATCCTATTCTTTTAAAGACACAAGCAACGTCTCATACTGCAAGATCTCAAGCTTTTGCTGCGTGGATAGGAACGTCAATTAATATTAATGAATGTAGTACTTTAATCTTTCATACAAACAACATCTTAGTCTGCCTGTGACCATTTGCTGTAAAGCATTCGAAACGTCAGGCCTTAATTTAAAATATATGCTCGCGAAATCAATCCGTAAAGTGTGTTTTAATGATGCGTTCTACTATTAGCTTAAGCTGTACTTACAAGTGTCCATTACAGAATAGCACAATCGTCTGGAACCCACAAAAAAACTCCATGAAAATGTTTCCAAATCCCGTTTATATCTCACTCAAATATCCTATACTGGCGTTAAAATGGATTGACCAATCGGCACAGAGAAATTGGTGCTTCAGAACGTGTTTCGGTCCTCCAATTGTCCTATTTTCAGTATTGTAGCATTATCGGGGCTCCCTAGACTAAGGAATACGGATTCGATACAGACCGCTCCACTCTACGATGTTGCTTGTACGACCGAAGTTACGGCTTCCGCCAAATCGAAACACGTACCGCGATGTTATTCAGATGGCACTCAGATTTAGATTTAGATAAATACAGGTATAAGTCACTTATGGTCCAAATAAACATAGATAGATTTTAATTGCAATTAAGTGGAAAGCATTCCAATTTGATTAGAATTTCCGACTCAATCAATCAATGTTTACGAGTAATAGCTCCGAAGTCATCAATGAAGCTAACCATTTCCATATATGTGCATAATTTTAATCTGTTCAAATCCTTACTGCCTACGTTTTCGCTTGAGTGCGTTCATTATTAACTCTTAAGGGTCAACCATTAGGTATTCGTCCAACTAAGAGATCTTACACATAGACAGCAGATTTTCAGGAACGTGTCATCGACGTGACGTCGACGCGCCGTTGACATATAGTCGACGTGTCGGCGCCAAATTTTCAACCATGTTTTCATAAAAAAAATTGAGATGAAGTAGTTTTCTTCCTTTAATTAAATGGTAGGCGTGCGTGTATACGCACTTACACGTTAGTCCTTACTTAAACAGTAACAAAACAATTTGAAGACTGCTACAGCCCGTTTACAGCCGACAAGTATCATCAGAATAGAATTTGAAATTAAGTGGCGGCTAATGGGTTGAGATGCGCTGCGGGGATCAGTGGCTCAAAGTTATAATCTCTGGATCCCCAGACCCGGGGAGATTGGCGCACGTCCACGCTCGCACACTGCAACCCAACCTCAACACGGCTAGTTCCACGATAAAACCTAACTAAATTAATCCTCCCGTGTAATATAACTTCTACACAGATTAATTTAATTAATGTACCATAAAGATTGCGTTATCAAAGTCGCCGTTAAGGTCTACAGAGCCATTTAGTACCGCCGTGAGTTATGCGGCACTTAGTACAATGCCTGCGGCGATTTTAATATGCTTAGGTATTCACACTAGGCCGAGACGAACGACGGTGTTTCGTTCAAATCTTGTGAATAATTTTAGCTCTCGTTACTACATTAAGTGAGCATGTTTTTGAGATTTCAACATTTGCAATTATTGCGCTTAAACTTGAGTTCAAATATGAACTACGAGTTTTTTTTTTAATGAGAAAAGCAAGATCAACAGTAATTAAGTCCTACTATCATATTAAGTAGTAGTAATATTAAATCGTACTTCAGAGCTAGATATCTGAAAACCTTGTAAATAATCCTTTTTTTGGAGTCGTTGACATGATTAAAGCGCACACCTCGTAATAATGCGTCATTATTATCCAAAAACATAGCTACTTTGTGACCCTAAGCAAATACAGGTACCAATTGTCTCCCCGGTTCCTGGGCAATGCATTTCCTCAAGCGACGATTCTATACTATATGTGCTCACGGTCTCGCACCGCATGACATATGTACCGCGTAAATCCCTTTGTCCGCACACTAAATCTGTCTATACCAGGTGCAATGCTATAAATTTTCGAGCCAGTGTATTCAGCAGACTCCGTCTTTGTGGTATTAGCGTTTAAAATCGGGATTCTCTAAATTCTCAGACCAGTTTTAGAATTTCATAATCTACGATTTCAGGACAAGAATTTTTCATAAGGTGTTTTTAAGAAAATTGCTTCACGGTTTACCAAACTAAACCAATTTTTTTTTATACAACACATAAACCTACGTTATACTTACATAAAAACACGATAAAATTTATTAGCAACACTACTTGATACCTAGGTTATGAATGAATGAATAAAGGACTAAAGACTAGAGACTAGAGTAGAACTAGTATAATATTGCCGCTACATGTATGTAAGTACATATTTACCCCTCCGCTCGTTCGTATGCCCACATTTTCCAAACTATCAAAGTTTCCCACATAATGCAGATAGTGTATACGAGCTAGGATAATGCAAATGCGTTGTTGTGTAAACAGGCGGCGTTAGTCAAGTCGTCGTTCAGTATGCGAGGTGTGAGCCTCGTTACCGGGTTTGCGCCCCGGGGCATTGCCACGTCTCAATTATGTCTAACTTCATTGCTCACAGACTCTGTTATGAGCGGGCTGTCGCGGGTAGGCGAGCAGCGACGAACAAGCAATATGCCGCGCGCGACACACGGCTGCGATACGCAGGGTAGGACTACTCAAAGTCTGTTTGTGTAATTAATTTGGTTCACCACACCCGCCTCGTATCACGCCGAGCGACGTATCTCAATTTTGTTCTTCTGTAATTTGCCTTGTTTGCGTGTAACGAATATGTATCGTTGAAGTTTGACGGCTACATCCATAATTCATATCGCGTTATTTGAAAATACCCGGCCATTTTTACCGAAGAATAAAAACTACATTTCGCCCATCAAAACGAATCTTTCCAGTATGTTTTTAGAAAGATTTTCTTGAACAAAAAGGTGCAAATTAATTTCCGATCAATTCATAGAAGGACGTGCTGCGGACCGATAAAATTGAAAAGATTCGTGTCGTGTCTCCGGGCATAGGAAAATGAAACCTTGTTATTATTGACAACTGAGTAATACTTAATATTTTCGTTCATAAAATTCCTCATATACTCCATGGAGCATTCTTGAGATGGCTAGCTAATACTTATTGAAGTTTTAGGAATGTATTTTATTGTTGACCTATATTTCGTTCCCACGAGTCAGCATCACAAAAACAATAGACACAACTACAATACATACAACAAACAGGACACATCGAGCAAAACATAAGTATGTAAGAGTAATTAAGAACACTAATGACGTCGCTCGCAGAAATGCTTAGCGTTAGCGCTGGGCGGGCGGCGCATTGTAGGGCGGACTCACACTGAGCGCAAAAAATATGTTATGTCAATCACATCATTTCTCTATAAAAATGTTACTAACTTTTGTGATATGCAAACATCTGTCCAAAAGTACCAACGTAAGCAAGCTTTAGACATAGTTTGCCTGCCGCAATTTTAGCTAGTCAACAATTTTCAAGCGAGTCTACCTTAGTTTTTTAAATGATATCTTCATCCCTCCGTACCATAGCCATGTGTGAAGTAATCATAGCATGAGCATAATGCTGTTACTGCGTGCGTTATAAATCCGCCCTATGTCGGCGCAGGCGCGCGCGACGCATGTAGGTCAGCCTCATTGGAGAGTCGGGATGCGATTAAAAGTTTATTGCATAACGTTGCTAACAATGTTAACCGCAAACAGTTCTGGAAACTTGGACCACGCGGCCCGAACTTAAATCAGTTCGTCCTGCCCCGATAACAATCGTTCTTGTTATAACTTGAGATGCTTTCTGCTATGAATATGTAAGCTGACGGAATAAACTACATATCCAAGAATTTAAAACAAATATAAAACCTGCTTTTAAGTAATACCTATATTTTTATTTTTTCTGATACGACCTTAAAATATTACGCAATTACGAGCAAGTAATAGCTTTACTGCAATAAGCAGAGTTTAGTTCTTAAATTAAAGTGATGATACTCTGCTTTGAAAATATCATCATTTTAATTATTTACGTAGTGGAATCTGCCGAAAATATTATACCACACTAACAAGTTCTGGAATCCTTACTACAAATGAATTGAACTGAATCTAGGAGCCCAGTAGTTTGAGCGCCGATCTCAATCAAACGATCGAGCAGTTACAATACGGATGCGAACAATATATCTTAAGATCTTATCAGAACATTTGTAGCTAGGGATCGTGCCAAGTCATTTTCGCAAACGCGACAATTATCTTTGATTTTTATCAAGCTGTACATATATTTTGGTTAACGGACACGTTTGAGTTAGAACGCTGTATGACATTTGTATAAGTCTAGAACTAGTGCACCACTCTATGGCAACCGTAGAGTTAAACATGTTCTGTATTAAAAAAAATCCCGCAAATCACCATTTACCAAAAAGCCATTTCTTTAACGTATTCTTGTTGCTATCCCTTTGGATATCTTGTTTTGTATGTAACTGAACTCTTATTGACAAAAATAAGCAATAAATGTAAAATTGAACTTATAAGATTTTTTTTGAGATGTTTTTATAGATCTGAAAGAGATTTTGAGGTTATTAATTTGTCCAGGCTCGCATTAACAAATTGCCGGGCTCATAAAAGAATTACGGATAATTTGGTATCTAGAGGTAAGTATAATGAATTCGTGATCCATCAACGTGGAATCGTTTTTTCACTAAACCTTAATGTATGTTCTTATATTCATTTGCATGTTACACAATAAGCCTTTTTTATTTAAAACAAACTTCATCTAAATATTTACAAACCATAAATACCAATGCTGAATTAATTTATTCCGTGTAAAATTGGCGTTAATTTGAAAGCCCGAAGTTATAAGTGCGCTTCAATAATTCATAATTCAGGTGGAGGTCGGAATGACAGCGAATTTACTCGCTGTTTTGAATTTAAATAATCATTTGACGAGGCATTCGGAATAGTATTTGGGCCTTCTGCAATTAGCAGGGAATTTCTTTAAGCTCTCCGCAACTTTGTTTCCCTCGTCCAAACTGATCAACTCGGCTTGGCGTCACGTTGCGAGTTTCTAACACTCATTAATTTCTTTGAAGTCTCGCCGCCGACCGACAACTTCGTTGCCTCTTTCTTACCAACAATTATTAAGGCATTATTTCTGCTTCATTATTGTACGTATACCCACAACACTCGTTAGCAGCTCTTCCGATTGAACAAATCCAGAGTTGATTGAAAGTTCTTATACGAAATGAGTTGTTGTTTGTATGTTAATAACGGGAGACTTTGCGAGCGCGAGGTGTAAATGTATGTTTAATTTTAAGATGGTAAATTATTTATGCGTCTTCCCATAAAGTATCTCTGGAAAGATTCATTTGACTTCCCTAGTTACTCGTAACTTTACCAGTGTACTTGTACTTCGACATGAAATAAAAAACTACTATACTAGGAATAATATCAAAGGGTCGTTGATAAATATTATGCCACCGCTTGCTATTAATTAGTTGGTACTAATAGCAGTAAGTATACATGATGTTAAAATAAACCTAGGTATGCTTCTTATAAGGTTTGGCAATGATTATGTTTAAAGATACTAAAACATTGGGTAGGCCTACAACAAACGTCTCAAAGGGAATGTTTGTAGTAATAATCTATGTAAATCGCTACAAATGAGCAATTTAGACGAGATTACAACTACTCGTATAAGTGGCTTACATAAACATGATAGACATGATGTAACCGTAGCATGTACAGTACGCTTTACTACTTTAATACTGTACATTGTGGATTAATTAATGATCCCATCTGGCATTACATAGTTCACTGTCACTATTAGTCTTGAATATACCTGGCAGTAAACACATCTTCGCTCTGAAGATTGTAAAAGAATTTTTCGCTTTCAGCACTTATTTGCTCAGAGCTTTTAAGTTAAGTGCATTTTTAACCTACCGTTCAAGTAATCAAACTTGCCCTAACCAAACAAAAGGGCATCATTCTGAAGCAACACCGACAAGATGGGGGTGTAAAAAATATGTCATCATTCATGCCTCCCAGGTGCACTCCCAATTTACGAGGTAACCTGAAACGAGTGGCATTTATGTTGCCATACCAAGAGGAAACGCAAACAAATAACAAACAAACAGGGTGTGAAGTAATGTAAAGCTGAAGACTGGACGTAAAGCGCTGGCACTGCTAGGGTCACACGAAACCTGTATATCTTCTGCACTTTCCTACAATTTTGAAATTAATTACATCTTATTGCGGTCAGATCAATACAATTTTTAATAAGAATCATAATACCATTTATCAAAAGTAACAAAAGTAGGTACTTGTAATAAAATATACGAGTATGATTAAAAGCAAAAAATGCAATATTCGGTTTCTGTCACAATCTACAACCTTACTTCTTACAAATAGAAGATTAGAGTTAATCTAGGGGAGAAAGCGACCCATTGCACTCGAGAATTTGTTATTTTTGGCGCTCGAATGAAGGAGAGCGCCAATAGTTCGAGAGTGCAGTAGGTGCTTCAGCCGAGTTAAGTCTCCTTTTTTTCTACTGTGAGGTAAGAAATGCAAAATACGTTTGTGAATATTTAATTTATTATTTAATACTTAGAAGTATATTTACTTATTTGTTGCTTTTTTTAAATCATATTTTTTAAATCAATTATTTTAATGCATAGCTGAGATGTGCTAGGCTGTGACTCAATTATCTTTGATTCTATGCCTGATTGTAGCAATTAAAACTAAATTACTTTTCTCCCTAGGAAGGGAAAAGCTATATTTCACCCTGCCATCTACACGTGAAAGTTCAACTTTCCGAACAGGAGTGATGAAAAAATTAAGGAGACACTCTGTATATGGAATCTGAACCGCTTACAATGCGGCCCATTATGGGGGACGTACTGCCCCTGTGAGGGCAATACAGTGATTAAGGTAATACGATTGCGAGCCTGGACCGGGTTTACACAACTTGCTCTTTGATGATCGATGTTCAGAGCAACGTGTGGACCTGCACCTAAAGAAAGAAAGAAAGAAAGAAAGAAAGAAAGAAAGAAAGAAAGAAAGAAAGAAATTTATTTGCTTATGAAAAAGGTTACAGTTTAGATCGAATCATTAAGTATTAAGTTCATCTTTTTCAGCCATATAAAGATAGCATGCAAATATTGAATTAGGACTCCAATAAAATAAAAATTACAACATTCTTACTTAAGTCTACGTTATACAACTAATCAATAAGTACAAATAAATTAATTCAATGCATAAAATATCAAGTTATGAAATAGTAAATTGTATAAACATGTCATCATTAAAACAAATTAACAATTGAAATATAAAAATTCATTAACACTATAAAAACAATGTTCACTAAGCCATTTGTACAGGGCACCTTTAAATCTATTGAATGCTACATGCTGCAAAATAATTGGTGCACTACATGGAGCACACCAACCCCCTTCTTCATAATAACTCAAACGGTCTTTTAAACCTATTTTAGCTATTAAACTGTTTTGTCACTTTCTGTCAAATGATGACAGCGCCAAGAAAGTATGAGATTGGTTATTATGAATAAGGGGGTAAAAGTTTTGCACTTCTAGCTAATCGGAACTATTTGCATTTCGAATGTTATATTTTTGCCAACGTTGCAACCTTCTTACTTCTAAAAAAAACAATAAGCGGGAAATGATTCGTCAATTGTTTTTTTATCCCACATCACAGTTCTAAGTCAGATAAAATCTGTTGTTGGTTTCTTATAGTTAGAACCAACTAAATTTAAGACATAATGCAGATAATAATTAATAATACATAATGTTAATCAATAATGACGTCTTAACACAGCAATGCAAGACACCAAACTACGAAACAAGTATACTATTTTAATTAAACAAGTTCTTGCAGCGTCGTTTCCTAAGAGCGAACGCGTTAGCGGTACTAACAAGATTAGGGCGTTTTAAAATTAGCCTAATTCCAAAACACTTAAAATTCTAAGTTGGGAGCAGCTCACGCTCCGTAAGCTTGTTGGCATTATGGCATTAGCTATATTGTTGTTCCGCAACTTGGTGAACTGCTACACGCCCCCGATACTGGATAGAATAGTAAACATCAAAAGTGATTTTCGACTAGAAGTCAAAGTTCAAGCACTCGACGCTGCATTGAAAACACGACACTTACTTCAAAATAGGAAGGTTCTGTAATGCAAGTGTAAGTTTTACGTATATGTACGTTGCTTTTTCACGAATCTACTGAATGTATCTCTTTAAATATGTAGCTCATCTATACTAATATTAAAAAGCTGAAGATTTTGTTTGCTGTTTTGTAAGAACGTGCTAATCTCAGGAACTACGGGACCGATTTGAAAAAATATTTTTGTGTTGTATAGAATATTTATCGAAGAAGACTTTAGGCTATAAAACATCAAGTGCGACGGGAGGGGCAAACTCAAAACGAGTGGACGCGGACGCGGGGCACCGCTTGTATATATATACCAGAATAACGCACAGACTATTATTAAATTCATGGGTACGCGTACGTGTGTAAGCAAGGATTAAGGATAAAACGTTCTCGACACGATTACGCACTTATAAGAACATACTTATTATCATTCATCCGCAACACAACGGATGTGAACGAAATACGATTCAGTATCTTGTAAGTGACGCAATAAAATTGACATAAAACGTTTCGTACTTTCCCCCTTGATGTTTTAACAGCATCAGCAATGAAACACTCGCACACCATGTAATTAGTACCACAAACAATCCAATTGATGTCGACAATCTCTAATATAATAAGCAGTTAAGACGAAACACAACGAGATGAAATTCCGTCAAAGAAACTCGAAAGTCTTAACCAGAAGCTTGTGGAAAATTAATGGGTATTGGTTAGTCGGGCACTGCAGCAGCCGCGCGGTCCGTGCGCCAAACTAATGTTGTTGTGAACTTAGTCCCACTAAAATTTTGCCCCATTATTGTTGCCTAAGTTAAACACTCACGAACGGCAAAACTCTGCTTAGCTACCATATGAAGACATAAGATTTCACATGATTTTCTAAGCAGCAATACGATGAATTGTATTTGTCGCTAATCACGTGTTTTAAACAGCCTTCACACTAAATTTTACGTATTAATTAAATCATTTGATCTGGATAAATCTTAAATGAATTCTGATGCTTTAAGATTTCTTTACAAAATGAATTTATTACGCTCATAGCCTTAGACAACTCTAAACGAAAGTACGTAATCCTTCCTTGCCATTCCGACTTCGCATTTAAGCATTTTCCACGCCGCGTTTGCGAACCATCCGATGCGTTTTACAACAAATGCAGCCCGCAGACACTGTGCATTGTGCACTGTGCAGTCAGCTAGTGTGCACTGAATTTATATTATTCGGACATTGGTACCTGATTCTAGAACATCACTGGCATATGTATCTAACAATTTCGCTCGCATTACCGCCGAATCGATGAAAGTGCAAAAAAAAATGAAACTCTAATTCAGGCTACACAGATGAAGCAAATTGGCCTGATTTTTACCGAGGCATCCAAATTTTTAATTCGGCGGAAAATTTTGCAATGCAGAACTGTAGCTTGTTTGCTCACTTATGTCACGTTTTTATGTGAACGATCCACTTAACATTTTTGAATCGTTGTTTGTAACTTAAATATGTGTTAGAAACTTTTATGCATCTATCAAAATATGTAAAACTAGCAATGTGCAAAACCGACATAGCACAATGGATGAACTGTAATATTATGATAAAACGATCTCCATGAACAAGAATTCCAACCATCATTTGTATGCTCTTTTGCGATTATCTCAGAATTTCCCCTGACCGTGGTAGAGAGGGATTTATGTAGCGTAATATTTCGCTGCATTCACCACGACATGTGTATAAAAGTGATATGTAGATGTAATGCATTGTGATATTAAAAAGTAAAGGTAGTGTTTTAGTAGGGGCAAGCAATTAAAGCATGCACAGTCGTAAAAATTCAACCGCGGGTAAAAACAATAACCCAGTTAAGGTAATTAACGATCATGAAACCGGGCTTTTGGTACAAATGTTCGTGCTAAATACAAATTGTTTTGAATGGAAATGTGTTTATACACATCCTTAGAACAGGAAGGGTAGTTCAGCATGGTTATCTTATTTAGTACTGTTTTGAGGGAAATTCTTATGTTCTTAAACCTTACTTTGCTATCATTAAAGTGTAATTACATGATTCAAGATCAGTATAACTTCTATTTAATAAGGTATGTGCGCTTAACGCTAATTAAAATAGTTATATAGCTTTTCCTCCAACACTGAAAAATTTTGTAGAGAGCAAAAGTTACACAGAACATAAACATTAACTTCCGTGCGTCATTGCGACTTAGTATAGAGCGTGTAAAGAATAAAAATAAAATACAATCACTAGCAAAATGAGTATGTTGGCGGGTCAGCTCTTGTGTTTTTTATTTATTTTAAGGATGTGAATACTAAGCTTTGGCCAGAATGATTCCAATTTTACCCTATACAAATAAAACAAAACTATACAACAACATTTCCTCTGACCAAGCATAGCGAACGAAACAACACGTTACATCGGTATTTTGCGCGCTGAAATTATTTGTTTTTCACAATTCCATTTGCAGTAAGCAAATAGCCGGCAGCGTGGCTTAAAAACCGCTGGACAATTTAATGTCCGCTGAAACAATGCACCATAAGCGGTCACAAAATAACAGCTTAGATAACCCTCCTTTTGGACTACGCCGCAGTCGGGTAATAAAACCAGGGTTCAAGTGCACATCGTATATTTGGTGACCTCATCTTTGATACTGTAACTGTAAGTGGAAAGCTCGAATAGTCGATGTTTATTATAATTTCAGCGGCAGTAGCGATTGAATCACACTCTTGATTTATGAAGGTATATTCGGGGTAGAACAGTTACTTACTAGTTGGATGACCAGTGATTTAATCCATTTAATTTAATCTTTCAAGTCAATTTTAAAATACTTTAATTGCTGCCCTCAATAATATTCCATAAAATTGAGGATATAATATTAAAAAAAATGCAGTTCTAGTACTTGACGATTACGTGCACTTTATTGTAACAATCACTAGTTTCTTTATGGAACGTTTGCGAGATTCTGTAATCGCTGAACCTATAATGTGTTTGACTTTGCTATGGTTCTATGAAAAAAAAAGCTTCGCACATCACTACATACTTTAAAACAAAGTCGCTTCTCCGTCTGTATGTCTGTATTCTTTTCTTTAAAACTACGCTGGATTCTGATGCGGTTTTTTAATAGATAGAGTGATTCAAAAGGAAGATTTATTAATAACTAGCTGTGCCCGCGACTTCGTCCGCGTGGAATAGTGACTTTGGATAGAATTTTACAAATAAGATACTTAAGTATAAGTACTTATAAGTACGCAAGATATAAAGTATTTATATAGTACATTTTAGTACTCACTTATCATTAAAATTGGCCATATTACAACAATAAGAAGCAAGTAGTAGGTACATCAAAGGTGATCAATTATTATGACCATACCGATTATTTGGACGTTTACAATTTGTATTTCGATTAGGAATTCCTTTGTTTGATAGGATAATATGGTTACTTTACTTTTAACTACTACTTTGCCACAAAAAAAACTACTACTTTACTAACATTTTACTTTGTTGTGTGGAAAAAATGGATCTAAATATAAAATATAATTTTTTTCATGGCACTGTTTTGTTATACTTTGGCAAGTACCATAAAGTACCAAATATTCATTTAATTTATACAAACCAATATGGAGGAAACACTACACATTGAATTAAAACACTTTACAGATTCATTTCCACCCACATTTATTTTAAATTGTTTCGCCTCGGCCCCGTCCCGCCTTAGCCCCGGCCCCATCGAACGGGATAAAAAGTATCCTATGTCCTTCTCCTGGTACTAAGCTACCTCCCCACCGTTTCGTCCCGGTCCCGTGCTACCCCAGCCCCGGCCCCGTCTAGCGGGACAAAAAGTATCCTATATGCAGTATCTTATGTCCTTCTCCTGGTACTAAGCTACCTCCCCACCGTTTCTTTTTTTTTTTTTTTTTTCTTTATATTGTATTACAAAATCCACAGCTCTTAAAAATGATAACTAAATATACAGACATATCGGACTTACAGCCAATGACGGATTTACATTTTATGTACTATATTTAAGTAACGGTCATCAGATATGGCGTGTATTAATATCTCTCACTATGTGTATGTTTGTGTGTGTGTGTGTGTGTGTGTGTGTGTGTGTGTGTGTGTGTGTGTTTGTGTGTGTGTGTGTGTGTGTGTGTTAGATATTACTTTCACCAATTATTCTTAGTACCTCTTTTCGAAAACCACTTTTTGCAGTGTGAAATATATCTGTCGAGTGAAATTTTTGGTTGTAGCTTCTGTGTAGTCTCGGAACGAGTGAGTTATGTGCGTAATTTGTGAGTGTTTTTGTAACTGCAAATAACTTAGTATGCCTTGTGCGCTTTTTCGGACAACAGAAACTCAGAATTTTGGATGCAAGTTCAGGGCAATCGATGTAGCTGTTACAGATACCATGCAAGAAAGCCATATCTAAGAGCGCTCGCCTATTCTCTAGCGACGTAAGGTGATGATGTAGACACGATTCTTTGTAGTCACGGTTTGCCCGGAAGTCACGGAAGTCTAAGTGTTTTATAAACTTCATTTGGATACGTTCAAGTTCCTGAGAATAGGTTACGTATTGCGGGTTCCAAATAACGCTGCAATACTCAAGTAGGCTTCTAACATATGAGTTAAAAAGGACCTTTAAGCAACCAGTATCTGAAAAAGGGCGACCAACCCTAAGTACGAAACCTAAGCTAAAATATTAGTAATGTGTTCTGAGAATGTTAGTTTAGAGTCCATAAGGACACCGAGATCTCTTGCTGAGTATAATTTTTCAATGGCTGTACTGTTAATTTTGTAAATGTAATTAATGGGGTTCTTTTTTCTAGTGAATGAAATTAATTGGCATTTTGTAGTATTGATTCCTATACGGTTGATTGCATAATAAATATTAAGTCTATTGAGATCGGATTTCGTCCCGGTCCCGTGCTACCCCAGCCCCGGCCCCGTCTAGCGGGACAAAAAGTATCCTATATGCTTTTCCTGATTCTAAGCTACCACCCCACCAACTTTCAGCCAAATCGGTTCAGCCGTTCTCAAGTTATAAGTGTTGTAACAAACACGACTTTCTTTTATATATATATATTTTCTGCCTACCCCCTAAGTCTATTGGCGTGATTATTTCTATCCTAGTTTACTCTCCAAGTGATGCTGTGGGCCAAACAAAGGTCGCTGGGTCCGCTAGTAATCCATAAAACAAAGGATGATCATGAGTCTCAGGAGGTCTACTACGAAATACGAAATCCGTCAATACGATTACCGTTTTTCAGATCCTAAAGATTTCTAGTATGGAATGCTTACTACGAAATGCTTCGAATCGTATAGACCGTGGAGTAATTGCCATTCTTTTCTTTTGTACGCCTTTCTCTTGACCTCCTGATACGACATCACATTTACTTTTTCCTTTACTTGATCGAAATAACTTCTCCTCGGTCTTCCTCTTCCCCTCTTTCCTTCCACTTTTCCTTCCATGATGTTCTCCAAGAACCTGTCATGTCGTATCAGGTGTCCTATCATGTTGCCTCTTCTATTTTCTATTATTATCAGGATATTTCTTTTCTCATCTACTATCTTCAACACTTCTTCATTTGTTTTTTTCTCTGTCCAACTGATTCTTTCCATTCTCCTCCAACACCACATCTCAAATGCTTCCAACCTCTCTCTGTCTCTCTGGGTCAGCGTCCACGTCTCGCATCCGTATAAGGCTATACTCCAGATGTAAGTTTTAACAAGGCGTTTTCTGATTTTTTTGGAGATGTGAGCTCTTAGTAAATGCTTTTTGCTATTAAAAGTTCTCTTGGCGATAGCAATTCTAGAAACTACATCTGGAGTACATCTGGAGTCCTGTGTTATTAAACTGCCAAGGTATTTAAAAGTTTGTACTTGTTCTAAATATGAGTTACCGAGTTTTATATTTATGCTAGATGGGTTGGTTTTTGATACACACATAGTCTTTGTTTTGTTGTAGTTAATGCTTAATCCAAACTCTTTAAATACTGAATCCATTTCTTCTAATAAGTTTTGTAATTGATCTCGACTTTCTGCTACGGCTGCAATATCATCTGCAAACCTTATAAACTGAACTCTATTTCCGTTTATTTTTATTCCACCCTTCTCAGACTCTACTATTTTTCTTATCGCGCTTTCTATAAATATATTGAAAATCATTGGCGAGAGTGGACATCCCTGCCTGACTCCTTGTCTAATCTTTGCTCTTGCTTCCTCCTCTCCAATTTCTACCACTGTTTCTTGTTCCGTATACAGATGGTGTATAATCCTCCTATCTCTGTAGTCTAATCCTGTTTCCTTCAATATCTTCATCATCTTTTCCCAGTCTATTTTGTCGAACGCTTTTTCTAGATCGACAAACACAATAAATGTGTCCAAACCTACATCCATGCGCCTATCTATTAACAATCTTAGTGCTAGAATTGCTTCTCTTGTTCCTTTCTTCTCACGAAATCCATATTGATCGTCTCCTAATACGTTTTCTGAGATATGTTTGAATCTATTTTGAAGAATTTTAAGCAGTATTTTGGATACATGTGAAATAAGACTGAGTGTTCTATGTTCTTCGCATTTCTGGGTGTTAGACTTTTTTGGTAAAGTTACTAGTTTGCTGATTTTAAAATCGTGTGGCACTATTCCTGTCTTGTGAATTTGCTTAATTATGCTAAATACTTCTTCTAAAACAGGTTCACAGTTTGCATACTTAATGAGCTCTATATGGATTTTATCTAATCCTACTGCTTTTCCATTCTGTATGCTCTTTAATGCTTTATCAAATTCTTCTCTGATAATTTCCGGGCCCAAGGCGTCTTCGTCTACCTGCTCTTCTATTTCTAAATCATTCTCATTTAAACCTCTTCCTTGATATAATGCTTCTATATACCTCTTCCATCTCTGTATTATTTCACTTGGATTTATAAGTAATTTTCCTTCTTCATCTTTTATAGCTGTGCTTTTGGTCTTGTGTTTTTGATTGCATTCCTTTATTAACCTGTACGCTTTATCTATATGTCCTCGTTTAAAAAGTTTTTCTATTGTTTCGCACGTCTCGTTCATGTCTTTTTCTTTACAGATTCTACACTTCTTAGTTATAAGGTTTGTTAATCTTTTATATTCATCAATACTTTTATCATCCGTTTTATTTCTGAGTTGTCTTCTTTTTATCATGATATCTATAATTTCTGTTGTAAGCCATTTTTTCCGGGGTACGATTTTTTGGTTTCCTAAATATTCATTCGCTGTTGTATTTATGTTATCTTTTATTATATTCCATCTATCTTCTATGTTATTATCATCTAAATTATTTAAATTCTTATAGTTGGTTATATTTTCTCCTAATTTATTACTATATTGCACTTGATCCTGGCATTTATCGTCCTTAAGTTTATTGAGATCTAGTTTCTTTGGTTTCCGTTTCCTTCTTATACTCTTACTTCTAAAATTGCACTTGCTGAGCAGTAAATTATGGTCTGAACTTAAATCAGCACCCGGTAGAGTCTTGCATGATGTTATATCGTTTCGGTATTTTGCTTTGACTAAAATGTAGTCGATTTGGTACCTTCCAATATCTCCGGGCATCTTCCATGTATATAATCGACGTTTTGGTTGTTGAAAGATGGTATTTATAATAATTAATTCGTTTTCTTTGCAGAACTGCACTAGTCTATCTCCTCTTTGGTTTCTACTGCCTAACCCAAAGTTTCCTACTATTTTGTCTTCTGCACCTTCCCCTACCACAGCATTAAAATCCCCCATTACTATAAGGTTGTCTTTCTCCTTAACTATGTCCAGTATCGCGTCGAGATTATTGTACATTTCTTCCACTACATCATCGTGGTAACTTCCTGTAGGCATATAAACTTGTATTATAACGGTATCTGCAGGTTCTGATTTTATTTTGATTGCGGTAATTCTGTCACTGTGATGTATAGTGTTTTCTACTGCTTCTCCCCATTTTTTTTTCAATACTATTGCTGTCCCATTTGATCCTTGCACATCACCCGAGTAAATTATTCTGTATTTTCCATCCCAATAATCTCCACTTCCTCCCCATCTCGTTTCACACAACCCCAGTATATCTATGTTGAGTCTATCCATTTCTATTTTCAGTTCTTCAACTTTTCCCTCAGACAACATCGTCCGTACATTCCAAGTCCCTAACTGGCAAGGATTTCGCATGATGACGACCGATTCAGCCTTGCGTCTGTATCTGCCGGACTCAGACCGCCACGGTATGTTACGTCGTGGAAGCCCGTTGTCAAGAACGTTATTACTGTTATTTGTCATTCCCATTACTCCATAGTTGAGGACACATCTTGTGCGGCAGTTTCCCCACTTGCTTTCCGCACCGCAGTTCAATAGCCGAGTTTCGCCTGTTGATGTCTGGTCAAAGGCCCTACCAGAATCCGTTTCTTCGGCCCTCTGCCAGTACTAGTACTACTGCTGCCTAGTACTAGGGGAATGCTTATTTACTGGCGGCATTTACTCGCCATGTCGCGGAATCGTCATTGGACATTTGTGGTATTTTATAGGTTTGCCCGTCCCAACGAACCTCCCACCACGTCCTGTTGATTCCGCCGCTGCTTGGTCGGGGACTGCTTATTCATTATATTCGCAGCTAACCACCATATCTGATGGCCGTTCACTATCCGCCACCTGTGACCCCCTTGGTAGCCTGCAGCTCAAAATTTAACTATAATTCAAGAATATTTGATGGAATTTATCGAGAGATAAATTCCATTAAATAATCGTTGAATTATAGTTAAAGTTATAGTTAAAATTTTTCTTGTTTGTTATTAATAAAGATCGGAAAGTTACGATTGATAAAACCTATTGTTACATGCAACAGAACAGCATAAACACAAGAAGCGACCTAATTCAATCTTAGCCTTCTTATTTAAAAGTTCGAACTTTACTTTAACTTTTTAAACTTGCTTTAACCAATTGCTGTTAAAATTTAAATTAAAATGTTGAAATTTAAAATAACTTACCCTTACTTATGATCGTTACAATAGTTATAAAGCTAAAACATTTTGACATTTACCTATAAACTAACGTAGATATATAACTATATTTCCGTCCTTGAAATATTCGGTGGAATGTCCGTCGTAATAGCCTGACGTTTTTCTGAGCACTTCGAATCTATTAAAATTACTTTCCCGTAACACAAAAGGGACCAAAGGCTCAATTCATTAAGTTAACATCATTTCCAATAAAAACACGCAAATAAATTCTTTCATTTCGTGCTAATTAGTTCTGAATTTGATTTTTTGGTGCTTCGCTCACAGAAGTAGTAGTAATTTTGATTCTCAAACTACCACTATACTCAAAGTTCAGTTTCTCAACAATATTTAGAAATTATAGTTTTTATAACATAAATATGTGTTTAACTTTGTGTTCAAAACAGGTCGAGCTTTGTAGATTGTAGGAATGATTAAACGCCTTGTCGTGTTTCTTCATTGTTATAATAGGTATATTTAATGTGTGTGACCTACTCGTTTCTTTTATTTTGTGGAAATTCAAACTTATACATACTAGTTTTAAAAGCTACGTAATAATTTGTATCTTTTAAAAACGTATTGAGCATTCCCCTAATCAAAGTAGGTATCTAAAGAAAATTCGATTGTAATGAAATGCCTCATCCATAACCGCTCCAATACTTTTATGTGAGAAAGCAAATGTGTGTTCCACGCATTAAAAAGGGAGCTTTACTGAAACTTTTTTAATTCAGACGAAGACAATAAACCTACAAAGTTAGCCGCGCCGCGGTCGGGGCGGAATCACTCTTACACACTCTTGAAAATATTTCCTGCAGAAACTCAACTACAATTTCACTGTAATTGTCTACATAAAGTTTGTAATCTTTTTGTTTTTTGTTCATCGGTTTGAATAGTTGAACTAGGGGGAGAGATATGATATTGTACCTACTGAGTCGCAGTTTATCATTCCAAAACACATGCAGAGTACATAAAAATTAAGGTATTGTCCGTTACCTAATGTTCTATCTAAAGTATAAGTAGGACATAAGAACTGAACTTGCATCCTTGGTAACACAGTACAGGTACCATAGACTTATTTATTCTCACTGTCAAACACAATTTTAAGTTCCAAAATACAAAAAACAATTGAATTAATTCTCTTCCTGAAAGTAGACAGTTCTAAACAAAGCAAAAGTTAAAACACTAAATAACAAATACGACAGAAAAAGGCAAGAAACGACGTAAAGGTTATTAGTTTACTCGTTTCCATCTTACAAATATACATCTATTAGCTAATTTAATAGAGGGAAGCGGACTGAGGCTTCAATGTTTTCCTTCCATTTCCTCTGCAGACCGTCCACATTACCATTAATAAATACACTCAATTAGTTTTCGCCCACACCAAACGGCCGTCCCGGCAAATTAGTACAACATAGAATTAAAATAGCTCTTTTGTGCATATTTTTGTACACAACATCTCACAATTAGCCATTATAGCGGGCGCTGTTTCTAAAAAATATTGTTTTTTTAATTAAAATGGTACTTACTATAAAACTACTTACCCATTTATTTTAGGACGTGTGTTCTGTAACCTTAATTTCTTCTGTTTCGGTAATCGATAATAGAACAGTTAAATGTGTCGATAAATGTTAATAAAACATTGCTTTCACACAGTAACATTCAAATATTTATAAATAATGCCCGGAAACCAACAGAAGAACAATCATCTCATTATTTCCTTTCATTATTTTTCTTTATTATTTGAAGCGTGATTATAATAAGGCGCGAAAAAACTAACAGGATCAGATTGAAATAAAATGAAATGGTATAAACACGAAAAACAGAGATTACAAGCGGCTGATTTAGCGCGAAAGTTTGACAATAGTTACGAGCCAATGGGCAAAGTTTTTGCCCAACTGATTGTTCACGCCTGATATTGCCTACACAAAGGATAAAAAATACTACTTCTGAGCTTTCTTTTCTTTATAACGTGTAACAGCTCTACAGCTGCGTTAAAGCTATTCTTTAATTAAAATGTTTTTTTTTTCAATCTCCTTTTAGTTTGGGTTGAAGAACCAACCTGATTAAACCGTTACATATCCAGTTAACTAAACTATAAACCTCACTTTAAACCTAATTTGAACTTATTCATGAATTTATAATATAACCGTAATAAAACCGTAAATTAACTGAAAGTCAACCGCAACTATAACCTCAACAACTTTTTCGTGCAATCCACTCTTGCTCATATGCCAGCCAGAATGCGTTGGAGATGGATATGATTTATTGAATTGGATGATATTAAAGATTGAACCGTATATTATTATTATTTTATTTTTTCTAGTTCTGATTAAAATTAGGTACGAATGTTGAAGTTTGTAAGGATGGTTGTATAGATGTTTGTTACTCCTTCATGCAAATACTGCTCAATGTATTTTGATGAAGGTTTATAATATTTAAGTTTATACATTGGAATAGCACATAGGTAATTCGTAATGATATTTGAGATGCAATATTAATGCGGGTGAAACCACAGGGAGCGGCTTGTATGTAAATCATAATGTGTTATACACATTTTTTACCAACATCGCATTTGCAATGAAAGAAAACAAATAAATAAAACACTACTTTTAAAGCACACAATTCGCTTCGAAAGAAAACTAAATTACTTTACCTAGATGTTCTATTCACCCACAGAGAATAGTACTACACCGTTGCCATAGAGATTCTAAACTTAATAACGTAGATAGAAGTAACAATATATTTAAGCAATTCCGCGTTTCGCTATATGTAAAGGTTCATTCTTATGCGGTACGTTTTAAGGTTCCGTAAGCAAGGGTTTCAAATGGAGTTGTTATTACAAAACCGCCCTCTGTCACTCAACCGTTTCCTGATTCCGACCGGAATAATTTTAAGGTCATTTCATTTCCTACCCTGAAAATGGTTCTGTAGCCTCTTAGTACAATTTTCCATTTTACTAACAATTTAGAATTTTCACACCTTCATCACTTATCAAAAACAAGAAATGAGCTGTTCGTACTTGTTGTTTCTCAAACTTATTTTTACTACAACTATAATTTAAAGTTATGTAGAAATAGATATAAAAGTTATCATTTTAAATAGTGTATATTTTAAGGGAAGTGAGTTTCGTAATGGCTTTCAGGGGTTAATTTAAATGCAGGTTCGAAGCTGTTTAAAATTTAAATCTAGATTTACAACAATGACTGATAGAATCTATGAAGTATTATTCCTCGATGTACCTCTAGCACATTTTCTGTAGTATGGATCATCAGGGGTATTGTTTTCATTTCAATCAGAACTTAGAAATAAATTGCACTTGTAAAAAGCAAATGTGTTATACAAGGAATTGAACCCTGTGTCTTACGCCATCAGGGCGCATGCCTCCGCCACTCGGCTACTAGCACATGTGCAAGTCTATTGAATTTTGCTCATCATGTTGCGAGATTGCTATCTCAACATCCTCCACTTAGTAAAACTTGCCATATTTACATGGTGTTTATTATGGCGACTAACAAAGCCACAACCTGTACGTAACATATAGCAACCGCACGCCTACAAATAAATGTGCGAACACGAATCCGACGTTTACACGTTTCTTTTAGTTCAGTTCCTTTGTGTAATTACCGAGCGGGGCCTTCATATAGAGAACAGAACTAACTGGTAGTGCTATCAGGGTGTAAGGAAACGGGGGCAGAATTTAAGTGATCTTATTTAGTGGCCGGCGAGGCGGTTGAGGCACGCCGTGACCCCAAGGCGTGCTGGGAATCGACAATTCCTGCTTACCTGGCCAAACATTTTGCCTAATTATTACTTGGAACGCTATATTTGACTTTATTTCATTCGCTCCGTTTTACGCCCACGTTGAATTTGTAACTACGTTTGGATTGTGTTAAGGCTATTATGTTGGCACACGTGGAAGTTGCCAGGACTGAGGCCTTTGTCCTGAACCTGCCTTCAGCAACATTCGCTCGAGTTCCCCTCTTTTTATTACGAGAACACAGGTTTTTAATTAAATATTCTGTTTCTAACATGTAAACGGGCATTATCTTTTGTAGAACTATTGTAGAACATACTACAATCATTTCTGCTTAGCCCAGAGGTATGACTGGTAGAGAATGCCATACGGCATTAAGTCCACCTTTTGTACAGTTTTTGGTTGTGCAATAAAGTATAAATAAATAAACATACATTCTGGCAACATTTATAAATCAACCAACTCTTTTTCCACTACAAACCACCATGCTTGCACCATATCTATTCAAATTAGCATGCCATACATATCAATAAGACTCTCCTTGTTACGTCTTGACAGCTCCATTGCTCTTAATCGAATGATTCGAATAGAGTTCAATTTTATTTAACCCTGGAAACTGTTTACTTATTTAGGCACTCTTTGAATAAGTAAGCAGTCTTGAGTAACAATTTTCTATTGAAATGTTTTCAAGCCAAAAACCACCAAAGCCGAGAAGTTCTTAACATTGAATATTAATTAGTAAACGTTATCAAAATGTCGGACAGTCGAAACGCTAATTGCTGACCTGATTGTTAATTAGTTACAACACCTTACAGATAAAGGAGTATGTGTATAATTTGTTTTCCCAACCGTTACTGTCCCACTACTGGGCAAGGCCTCCCCCAAGCTTCTCCCTGTGTCCCTGTGTGTGTGTATGTTAGCAAAACATTGCCTATAAATTTGAAAAAAATATCAGGCGTGTCACCAAAAATATACTCGTAATTAAAAAATATTAGTACGAGTAGCACTGGTCATTTTTAGAACAAATATGAGGTAATCTGCTACTTCAAATGTCAGCAGTCGATAGGATGGATAGTAGGATGGGCGAGCCTGTCCCTTTAACAGAGTGTTTGCTCCTTTCTGCTGTCTACATACATTATTATTATTGTTACAAAAATATACACATATTGCCTTAAATAATAGTATCTTAAAGCCTATTGCAGGTTTGTCTAGATACTATGATGTTCTCCAAGATTGGTTAGTTAGTTAGATACGTCTTTGGTAGTGATGACGTGGGTGTATAAAATTCTTTCCGATAGGAATATTAATTTTATGCATGGGCATGAGATGATTTTGGGCGAAGTAAATGAGCACACCTTAGGTTGGCCAATCAGTATCGTGTTACAAGATAATATACCAATTCAAATTACTAAACTAATAACGACACTCCGTCAAATCAAATCAAATCAAATCAATTTATTGTGGAACACAGGTACATAAGTTCTTCATAAAAATGACGTCTCACTGTGACCTGTCTTATCAGACATACAATATTTCAGTACAATACAATACAATACAATAATAGTCAATATCAATTATTATCCATTCACATTACAATAATATATAATTAAATTAGTAGAATACATTTAAAATATAAATACTTATGTCAAAATATCATTCAAATAATCTTTAACTGAATAATATTTTTTTTCCATCAATAGCTTTTTTAATTAATTTTTAAATGTCACTAAATCCATTTTTTTTAAAACATCCAATCAATGGCGTAGCGCACACGAATCTCAGAACACAGCCTTTCTTCCAGATCTTCCTTCTGCCATTATGTCCGCTCCTGTCTCTTGTGTTCAAGTTGCGCCAAAGACTCTAAAGTGATTCAATCTCACATATGCGCCAGACATATATGCGCCAGACAACACACCAATTGTCTTTGGTTTCGAACTAAGGAATTTTCTTCCTTGTGTTACGCAGTACCAGACAACGATAATGACGGGGGCGTCCCCCATAAATACTTAAATACATATAAACATCCATGACTTAGGTACTAAATGTTCGTGCTCATCACATAAACATTTGCCCCTTGCGGGATTCGAACCCGCGACCGCCGGCATAATAGTCAGGAGCGCTAACCACTACACCAAACGGGGCCTCAATTCTGCTAATTGCGTCGTCACCGAGTTGTGCATCAATTGTACAACGAGCGTGCTATTAATACACCTCGCTATTCTGACAGCGGCTGCTGTAGTGACTTAGTTGTGCTAATATAGTCTTTAGTCGGTGGTTTTTTGACAACTAATTTGACAGCTCCTTGACATTGACAATCAATTTTTATAATTTCGATCCTATAGTAAAGTAATAGCTTTTAAAATTGTTTGTCAAAAAAAAAAAACTAAATATTGTATCAAAATTTTCAAAAATTACAAAATATAGTTTTTGTCGAGGTGTATAGATGAGTGTAGGAACTTCAATAAGTTAAAGAATTATTCACATGCACGTAATTGGATGATAGGTACCTATCCTCATTCAAATTCTGCCAAGTGGTAATCATCACCCATCCATCATCATGAATGTAAAATAAGATAAAGTTCATCACATAAAGATCAAATACAAAAGTTTAATGTTAAATCATAGTAAAATATACGTTAATGAAATTAAATAAACCAAATGCAAAATCATTTTATAATTTTATGCCCGTGAACACAGGCAACGAGAGTCACAAAAAAAACATATTGGTTTTATTTTTGTCAAAGTTTGTCACTTTTTGGTCTGTCATTCCTATTTTGCACGAATTTACCCCTATTTGAAATCCACAAAATTTTAATAAAATCTCCACATTTTATGAAATACAAACGACTTGCAGGGGACGCACGCAGTAATCGACGGTAAAGTGCAGCCGAGGTGCCCTGTGACTAAGTTTTTAAAGAGAAATACCTACATACCTACTTTGTATGCAGCACTCTAACTTATATCTAAGCCTAGGGTTCGGAGACCAAGAAGATAATTTCAATGTTGATACTTAAAGTGCTAGTACAGTAGCTATATGTAGCTGAATGAACCCTTTGTGAATGATGTGTACAGTAAACCGCGACGTGACGTGACCTACTCGTATTGACCCATTTTTATTTATAAAATAAATGTATGCTGATAAAAAGGTGCCAAGATTTATTTATTTAATCAACTATCTCTTAAAGTTAAGTGATCACAATACATGATATTGAAATCTAATTACTAAATTTTATTTCGGTTTACAGTGAATTATTTTGTTCCATTTAAAATGTACAGACTTATAGACATCGATTTATTTTATTATTCTTTCTTCTTTTACTATTCTTTTAAATGCTATAATGTTATGCTATGAAGTATGAAGAATATTTTTTACGCACAATAGGAACATGTTTTATAAGCTAGAACTTGAAAATTTTCAGCACTGTGTTTAATGATTCTTGTCAGCATAACAATCTAGCGAGTTTTCTTTCTTGACTTGCTTTACGCCTGAAAATTAATTGGATTATTATAAAGAGTTTGACATAATTGTGTCTTATATTCTCCGAAAATAACGCATTCGTCTTCTACTTGGGAGAAACAAATCCTTTTGGAGTCGGAGCATAATGTCAAGCTTATGTAAGTACACCAGCAGTCGTTAATCATGCACCGACTCCAAAAGAATCGGTTTCTGCAAAATAGAAAACAAATTCGTTATTTCAGCTTTGAAGTCAGATTTTTTAAGGGAGTTGAATCAATAATTACTTCATGATTATCAGTTATTACCCATATCTCAAAAACTACTGAACCGATTTTAATTAAACTACAAGTACCCTATGTTAAATCACCTTGCTATGATTTCTCTTTTATAGATATCCTGAGACAAACATATAAACATACATACACTTACGAAGTTTTGCACACGTCTTCGGAAGCCAACAACAAGAAGATATACTCAATTTTTTTCAAATTCTAACGATATCATATAGATACAGCTCAAAATGGATTACCTCCTTTTTTGAAGTCGGTAAAAATCTAAGAATGTACAACGCGATACCAAAACGGTTGGTTACCTCGTCCTAGTCTGATTTTTGGCAGTACTATATTAAAACGAATGGCTTATAAGGTCAGATACCCAGAGCTGTTAAAATATGTTTTAAAAAAGTTCAAATCAAAATGACGAAAAAAAATATCGAAAATGGTTTAAAAAAATATATTTCTGCGTTGTTGACCCACGACTACTGCACGTCGCTTTCTATCTCTCTTCCTCTTGCTTATGGCAGCATCTTCTCACTCACTTACTCAGATGAGTTGTTGCTTCGTTGTGGCTTCATAGCACACAGATTGTGCTACTCCCATTGCCATCTCCCTTTCTCTTGCTTGTGGACCTATCTTCTTACTCGTTTACTTTTTGAGTTTGACAAAGTCATGTTGTCATTATGTCTGGCAATGTAACTACTGTCACTGAGCATTTATATGTATAATACAAAATTTTGTTAAACAATAACTTTTTCTGCAAAGTACACGAATATGTGGCAATAAATAGAATTTAATTTGTGAAAAATCATCACATGAGTACGTTCAATGCATCGATAAGCGCATAAACGCTGTGATCAAGGAGATAATTTGTTTTGGTTCATTGTCAAAGCTTACCTGAAACGATTTGATAATGGATAAACCTATTTATGTAATAAATATCAATTTTACACAATGTATCTAGCCTCCAAATTATTTAACGTATTTAAAACTATAAAGATTTAGATTTATTTCCAATGAAAACGGTATGAATGGTGAGGTACTTTTCAACGCTTCTTATTAACGTCAAAGATTTATAAACGTCCTTCATCATCAAATCCTCTTCGTCAGGCGCTCTAGTATTCTGCAACAAATTTATCAATGAGGAACATACATCTAAGAGGAAAATCTCACATCACAATTTGTTCAAAACTTTTCAAAGGTACAGGAATCACTGATCAATCTTTTATTTTAGGGCGCGGGTGAAATCCACGTGTGGTCCCGCGGTTTAGTTGGAATAAGCTTGAAAACATTGAGATAGAAAATTATATCAATGCTTGAAAAACATTTTGAAAATAAATAAATAATTGTGTCATCCAACATCAATCAAAGTCATTATTTTGTCATTATGACAGTAGTACTAGTTTGGTTTATCCCTTTCGGGAAAGGCAACGGAACAAAGCCATACAGCCTGATCTTGATTTTAATTTCTTTGAACTATAGTAGTAGTTGAGTTTATCCCTTTAAAGGGAAAGGCAATGGAACAGAGCCATACAGCCTGATTATGGTTTCCATTTTAGGGTTCCGTAGCCGAATGGCAAAAACGGAACCCTTATAGTTTCGTCAAGTCTGTCTGTCTGTCTGTCTGTCCGTCCGTATGTCACAGCCACTTTATTCTGAAACTATTAGCATCACACAGCTGAAACTTAGTGCGTAGGTGTATCTTGTTCACCGCTTTCTGATTAAGGTACAAAAAGTAAGAAAAAAGTATATTCCACTTTGACTCTCTGTACGCATATAGGAAAAGTATTTACTCCTAAAGGAATATTTTTTTTCACTGTTTTTTGTTTTCTCATAAAGTAATTAAAACCAAAACTAATTGTAATCAAAACTAAGTAACATTCTATGTCATTCATGTTTCTTTAACTGTGTGTATTATTTTTATCTTTAAGCAAGCTCTGTTTATCTGTAAATCTATAGAACAATTTCACCTGTATTTCAGAAAATATTTTAATTTAAGAACGCATTATTGTATCTGTAGTTGATAGACCTAAAGGGGGGGCTTCCATACATGAAACTAAAAGCAATCAAATTTTTTTACTCAAACCTATGCGTGTGGGGTGTCTATAGATAGGTCTTTAAAAATAATGTTGAGGTTTCTAAAAAAAGTCTAAGGTTTGAGATAAAGACACTTCCAAAGTGGTAAAATGGACGTGTCCCCCCCCCCCCCCCATCTAACTTTTGAACTAAGAAAGTGAAAATTTTGTAAAAACTATATGATGTAGTTCTCAACAAAAATTGGTTTGAATGAGATCGAACCAGTAGTTTTTGAGATATAGCACATCTTCAACAACCGCAAACATAACTTTGTTCTTCATACAAACACTATGAAAAACAAAGTTATATTTGCGGTCAACAAAATAGTGCAGTATTTTGGGTAAGTGGAAGTAAGAATCCCTAATTCAGTTAAAGTTGGCATGGAACCCTTAGTGCGCGAGTCCGACTCGCACTTGGCCGGTTTTATTTTGAACTGCAGGATGACATTTAGGAATGTCGTTAAAACTAATGAGTTTTATATACCGTTGAAATAACGTTATTTATCTAATCATGAAAAATATTTACTCAATAATAGCGAGGTACTCCTTTGGTAGTCTTTATTTCGCTTATTCGAATGCATCGCAATATGAATTATCAAATTTATAGATCAATGCAAGTTTTGTAAATGAAACCTTTTTTGCTATTTAATATAAGTATGGAATCGATTATTATCAAAAGTGTAACATGGAACCTTTACTTGGCAACACTGATCCGGACTGACGTGCCCGTGTCACTCAGTGTCACTTTTCAATGATGTGTTACAATAGCACTACTGTAGTCCAACGAATGTCTAACAGTAGATGCCGAAATACGGGAATCGACCCCCGGGTCGTCAATAGACATAGACTGTCCATCGCTCGCTGGATAATGTAAACGCGCCGTCAAATATATATTTTTGTTACTTTGGCGACGATTTCCGTTAGCCTTGATGTTATTAAACTTTTACACAACTCATACTTACGGCAAAGGTACGCACTACGCAATTTGCAAATTGTCCGCTTCAATCACTCCGTCTCCTAGAGGGCAATTTATACTAAACTCCGAGCTAGACTTGTCAGCCGTCAAATCTTTAATGAGGGCCCAACTCTTGTTTGAAGGGTGCCAACGAACTTACGACAACCTTATTAGCATCAACGCAAACATAAACAGTGTTTAGGTATTTTATTGGGATTCTTTGACTGAAACTTTACGAGCCTTGAATACAAAGTAAATGAGGGGGAACCGTGGATATTATTTACATTATTCAGAGTTCATTAATACATTTTGCTTAAAAATACCTGAATATGCTTGTGGAATATTTTGAATTCAAGCCTCACAGATTTTGGTATTTGTATCATAAGGTAGACGTATTCAAACACGTAATATATATCTTGACGTTTTAATCGATCCTATGAAATGTAAATTATTTGTAAGCAAACTGAAAATTATCTTTTGTTTTATTATATCACGTTGTAAAATGGTTATTCTTTGACATATTTATAAACTTCATGGCTTTTATCAGAACCGTAATCCATTTCCACCTTATACAAATATTTCTTGCATCGAAATATAATACAGTTCTTTGTTAATGAGCAAAAGGTTGCAAGTTTCCAGCGAAACACAATTTTATACGCACAACGGTGCAAAACAATTCACAGCGCTCACTGACGCTGCAAGTCCATTGTCTGAATCTCCGGACAAATAAAGAATTGCTCCAAAGCGCAGTATTCATATTTACTGAACAAAGTATAGAAAACCAAACAATCAGAATTAATAAAAATAGTTTTACTTAGAACTGAAGGCAGGTTAACATGAAGCTGTGTACTAATGTTATCCACACGTACATAAAGAACACGTTGAAATTTTTTATAACCTTTTACCGAGCTTCATTGCTGCTTGTACTTCACAATTCACCATTGACAAGTAAGCACTGGCAGACCAACAAATAATTCAAATATAGAACGGCATTTCGTTTGAAGTAATGGACGGATAACATTATTGGTTACTAACTAAGATAAAGTGAACATAAGAATATAATAACTGTCCTATTTGTCTAGATTCGAGAGACTAAAATTTTCTTGCGTTATGCCAAATTAAAATTATTTATCAATTTCTACATAACTCGCCAATTTTTATCAACTCTATACTATTGCGCTATTTTCACGATATCGACAAGAGTCTAAATACCATTTAACTATGTTATAAATTCATTAAATATTGCGCCATTTAACTTATGATCGGCATTTGTAATAACTATAGGTCATGTTAAACCACATGTTTTTTATTTTACAAACATGCAACGGAACTTCGTTGACATGTTTATTTTTACCAGCAATGTACGTAGAGCACTAAAACATTTATAGCAAAATAAAACTTTTAGACCAATTTGCATAGAATATTCGTAAAACCTAATTCAGTCGTGATGGTACACGTCGAATAGATTCGCCCGAATTTCGCCGCGTAACACAATACGCCAGCAAAATATTGCTAGCACACATCCCGACCAAATTGCTTCTATTCAGTAGTCGAGATTGACTCTATCAAAATCTCTTATAGTGGTATTAATATTTTGTTAGGCAGCTCACATGTTCACTGAAACATAGAGCTTCGTTTTACTGGTAACGTAACTACATTGTATTTTATGTGTTGTGTAACATTACATAGGAATATCATGTTATTAGTACTGTCATAAATTGTTATTGAACGTTAACTTGCTACAAACAAAATTGACGCTTAACTATCGAGAGCCTGAACGAAATATAAAAGACATGACATTAGCTCCCCATCCGAGTTCCAATGTTCCGTAATTGGGTAAAAACAGCTCAAATAACGGAAAAACTGTATCCAATTTTTGCACAGCAACCAGGCTCACATATCCGCCGGGCGCAGTGCGCATGAAACTTGTCCGGTTAGGCCAATTATTATCCTGGTTGTGCGAGCCGGCAAAAGTTTGCTTCCGCCGCATTATCCGCCTCCCGCGTAAGTGTTTAATTACTCTTACTCCGCCTTTGTTGTTATAAACAGTGGCACGAGCACAAGGCTAGGAGCCCAGGACCGCATCTGCGGCGGGTACCGACATAAATTGCTGACCGAACACGCTCCGCCTAAGCAAATTCACCCGGTCCCCTCTAATCTGACACTTTTAAATGGATTACTTGCGAAGTTAGTCCGCACACAGATGGCAATAGAGCTTAGCGCCGACATTCCCAGATATTCGCAACTTGTCAGCTCATCGGGCCGCGACTTTAAGTTCTGTCTAACTCGTAACTGTATGATACTGCGCTGAAAAGGCTGAGAGCTACGTTCAGAGTTAAATCGCTCTAAAATGTGGAACGCTTATGCATTCATGACTCCAATTTTATTATTCCATAACTCTTGTGCTTGTTGTAGGTAGCTCATGTCAACAGCCTGATTTGTTACCTACTGTATTTGTAAAGGTACTTTCGCTCTTTGTTATAAATATTTATTTTTGTATTTTGTCGTATTTGAGATTAAACGGTTGCTTATGAGTTATGCGACTGTATTTGAGATCCATCTTGTTGCAACAGTTAGGTTAGGTTAAAGGAATAAAATATGTTCTTAAGTAGGTATGTACAGAGACTTGAGGCCTTATAAAGCGCAATGCGACTGCATGTAATAGCACAATAAAGACACAACTTTTTAAACCAAATTATAATAAATTAAGTTAAATGTTCCCACATTACGGTTTAACACGCAATTCACGTCATTGACAGGATTCAGTACCCTTGATATAATTTATTTAACCTAATTTATCACAGTCGCGTATTGGGAAATAATTTTGCATCCCTGCTTTTATTATGATATTTGACTAGCCCACTGACTGATTTTAATTAAGTGCAAAGAGTTAATGTTGTGTTAATTATGCACATTTTTTTATGTTAGGCACAAACACATATTAATTCAAATTCTAACTAGCTCATGTTGAGCTCTCATCCACCAGTATCAATCCATCAAATCTCAATTTTCAATACAGTATAATACGTTCAAAATAGGTAGGCGCAGGTAGTTTTTTTTTGTGAAAACAAAAGAAGGAAAGAGGTTTCGCGCTATTTTTCGCAAGGTGTTTAGTTAGAGGTTTATAAATCTAACTACCAAAATGCGATTAGGGGACATTTATGCAAATTAGACCTGCCTAAATTAACATAGGATAATGATTAGATAACAGTTAACACTAATTTGTGAAGCCAACCGTCTTATTGGCAAGATCATCGAGGTTTGCACGTGACATTGATGTATGGATCTGAAATTGTGATGAGATGGATTATTTTATGTTGATTGTTGCCTAATTTCTTCATGCAAAAGTGACTTGCATTTGATCTGTTTGTAAAAAACATCGCTCGTAAATAAATAATTGGACGGTGAGAATTTTTAACTTAACAATTTTTTTTTTCTTCTGTTGCATATTAACTAGATTACAAACACATAATTCAAACGACATACCTTATGGTAAGAATACACCAGTTTCCCCCTAGTTCGCTTGAGTACTTTCAAAGACAACTATACATTTTACCGACCAGGGCAATACATTAAGTTAAATGGTCACCGTTCTGAGTAACGAATGCTATTTATTTGATGCTGCACCACTGCTCTGGCTGCTAAATTGAAGATACATTTGAAGTACTCCCACGCTTATGAGGCGAAGAGTAGTGGATTGGACCGAGATAAATGTTTTTGAAGAAACGCACAAACAAGAATGCGACCTAATGCATTTCGATTATATATCAAAATACCGTACTAGATCTACACACATTATACAGTGATGGTATTGTAATAAAAAAACAGAATACACACTTACTAACAAACTTAGAATTATATGAACTTAACTAGCACTCAGCGTCAACTCCATCTCTAATAAGAAACCTAAACCACCTACGAAAGTCCCAACATCCAAATATAAATACTGATCCGCAAATGGTTTGCAGCAAACTATTACAAGAATAAGAACCCTCCTTGTTTTTGTTGCTAATCCGATTCTAACAAATTCAGCGAACTCGACCGATTAAGTGGGGCGATTCGCCATCCATCTAATATTACCATTTGGGGCAAAAAATCTGGGCAGTGTCAGTTAGAGGCACAGGGCACGGGCCGGCCGGGCTTAGCGGTAATCCGCGATTAGGGCTGCGACAGACACCGCCGATTACCCGGGCACATGTAAGATAAAAATAGCAACTCAACAAACGTTTTCCGTTGTGTTTCGCGAGATCCTGTAAAGTAGCTGGCTGGGTTCTGTGTGATTTTACTGATAGATTTTGTTGCAGTTAGATTTAGTTATAAAACAGTGCTTATATAAGAACTTAACACGTTCCGGGACAGTGCCCGCCTACAGGCGTGAAAACAATAAAACATCTATTGTGTCTGGAGTAGTGTCCCGGAACGTGTTAAATAACTTAGAAGAATTTCACAAATTCACAAGTTCTAGAATAAAAGTAATACTATCATAAAATAAAGATTAAAAAGATAAGAAAATATTATAATGTGTGGTGATTTGTTTTTCAGCCAATAGTTGGTGACCCAGTTGTCAGCCCTTATTTATAAAAGTACGTCTCATGACTCATGAGAGCTGATTGCAAGAAACGCATGAAGATTGGACAAACACGAGCAAAACGCGATGCGTGAATTATTTAGATAGCACACCTTTTTTCTTGCTACCTTTGAATCCCATCAAATAATGACACATCTATGTGTTAGATTAAATACATTTTAAGAATGAGCTGAGTAAGATAGATCAAATTAAAAAAACGTTTTAGCGCAACGTTAGGAGTTGGAACGAAACCCAACGTATCTGTAGCATTCGTTTCATTAGCATTATTGGGTAGCGATTGGTCTAAACAGAAAGCTCTTTGGTCGAGCCCCGCCAAGCCCAGTCAATACAAAGTACAACAATCTGGGCGAGTCTGTGCCCCGTCTCATTGTGGAGCCTTTGATTTCTTAGTTTGTTTATCTTTGAATTTGTTTCTTGTACCAACTCCATCCGATCTTGCCCATTCAACGGAATGAAGCTCCGTTTCTTTAAAAAGTAAATGTGTCGAGAAGCGAAAACATTTTGAAACCAATTGGCTTTCTTTGCCTCATATGTTTTAACTGCTAGGAAATATACAGGGTGACTTGAAGATGGGTGCAAAGCTTGGAGGCGAAAGTAGTATAGACCATTTAGAACCATTTAGATTTGCAATTAATTGTAATAGTTTAGGTTTTTTATAAAAAAAAACATTATAAGTATTTTTTTTTAAATAGTGGAACTTCGTCTAAGACAACCATGGCTCAAATGGTTCAAAATGGTCTATACTACTTTTGCCTCCAAGCTTTGCACCCATTTTCAAGTCATTATGTATATTTCTGTAGTATTGGTAAGACGTATTGCATCTTATATGTAAACATCCTCACCCGGCTCAACTAGGCTTCAGTTGTCAACGCACCGCGTAAAGAATAGTCTAAAGAACTTTAACTGTGACAGCGATAAATTATTTTCGAAAGACCCTAAAAGTGTCTATAATCCTACGATAAAACGCTGGAGTAAAGAGTTTTATCTGCAATCTTAACAGAAGTCGTTAGAACAGTCGTAAAAATAAAGTTTTAATTTGAACCTTTCATGGTTTTGAAGGTACGATGTCGTACGAAGCTAATCTGAATGATACTTAAAAATCTTTTTTTAATCATTTATTTTGTGTATGTTTGTGTGTAGGCTTATTATTAATTGTTTAACTGAGCATAAGAATAACATATGTTTTATCAACAAACTTGGCGTATGTCGTTACATTTGACATTGAGTAATGCTGTCTTACTTTTTTCTAGGCAATACAATCAACCCAATAACTTCACTTAAGAAATTTTATTACCAAAGTTGAAGAAGCCTTTAAACGGCCTCAAGAATTTTGGTATAAATACTTTGAATATTTCATAGTAACAGAAGCAAAAAAATATGGTAGCAGTACATAAAAGGATTTGACCACTATTACCAATTGAAATTGCTTTTCCCCAAACTTGCGACACTCCGGATAAGGAACAATGTTTATTTATAACTGAACAACGTTTTCATTTATATTGTAGTGGTAATTTAAATGTAGTTATTACCAAAAAACATGCTACCTAATTGCATAATTGCCAAACATGTCTAATGGTGTGCGTCAATTATTTATTCGGTAACAATATTATTTTGAATGCCGAAATAGTTAACAGTCCGTTTCTGTTCACTGCACAATATTGTACATTTTGAATTCAAGCCGCAGAGCAAACGAACGCCTATTTGTATGCGACACGCAAATTATTTGTTTCCACTCGTATTGTGATTAGAGAGCACAAAACAACCACATTCCCGCATGACAAATGGCCTTCGTGTTTTACAAGACCGTTACACTACGGGATTCAACCTTCATCATAAATCCTAGGTAACTCATTCTTAAATATGCCAGCCGACGTCTGAACAGATTTTCCCTCTTCCGCAGACGCTATAAAATACACGCTAGATAAAATAGCATTACTTTCTTAATTTATAACTTAATATGCATCACCCAACCCACTTACATTTGGCTTGCCAGCAGGTTTTGCATAATACACCGTTTCTGCCCTCCCAAAAAGCAGTATAGGTTTTTTTTTCACCACTTCAGATAAAATAAAACATTTCTTATTATCATAGATTTGCATTTATACTTCGGTTCGGAGTCTAATGACCATTCGGTATGTCCGTTTTATCGAGCTTCGCCCAGGTGTTACGTGAGAATTTAAAGATTGGCCGGGTTGCCCAAAATACACCATCACCTCGGTTTGCTCTTGTCATGTTTAGTAATTATCCAAAGTAACCGTATACTTTCTACTAAAGCAAGTATGCACAAACGCTTAGTCAAGCCTCTTAAACATGAATTTTGCACTAGCCGCCCCCCCGTCCGTGCGTTTTGATTTTACTCCGTTCCCATAGGTCTAGCATAATATTTTATATCAGCCTACAACCGTTGAAATACTCCAATATTCATCTATTCAATATCCAGCAGGAATGTCAAGGTGTACCAAGGAAGCCTAACAATCGCTCATTCAGCCCCAAAAAAAGCAGTCGCCGCGGGATGCATACCGAAAAGATAGCTCTATCGCCAAAGGTTAATGTGGATTGCAGGTGATAAGGCGCTATCAAGAACGGTAGCAGGGTTCAATCACTAACTAACTAACTAACTAAGTCAGGGTTTCTCAAACTGTATGTTGCGACGACCTGGGGCGAATTTAACTACTACTTCTATTTCAGACGTTATCCAAAATCATTCGTTGTTTATGGTGCGAAGAAAGTATTTTTATTATCATTAAACATTAAAGTTGTAGATCCGATACAACAAAGGTTTGGAAGAAAAGCAACATAAAATAAGCATAAATACATATTGGAATAACTAACCAAATGACAAGTACACATCCGTTCAGCGTCCATATCATCTCCTCGTTTTACTACACTTACAACTAATTTAATATTAAAATCAATTTCTGATTAATACCAAAACATTCATTTTGATACAAAGCTTCTTGTTTTTAAGGTAAATAAATTAAAAAAGTTTGTATCGGCTAAAACGAATAGGAATGTAGTTCACGGGAAAACCAGCGCTCTTGGTAACAATTCTGGAATCCCTGATCTGTTTATGCCCTTGGCGAATTATTCACGAAGTTTCTAGATTTATTTTTATACTTTATTTTTGACGCACTCATTTCTTTTTCATACTATATAAAGTCAGGTACAGGCCTTTATATAGTTATTGAACGCGCGTATGTACTGCTCTTTTTGATACCATACGAGTATATCTACGTAGAAACTAAAAACTGGAACTCCCTAGACGTGATGCTAGCATTAGCTTTACCTATAGCTCTATAAAGTTTCGCGTTAATCTATACCAATAAAATGCTTTGTCCTGAATGACTGACTGACTGACTGATGGATCAACGCACAGCCTAAACCGCTGATTGTATAGACCTGAAACTGGGAGGGTGTGTTCTTTGTGTGACGAAGGGATCCGATAAGAAAGGATTTTCAGAAATTCCACCCCTAAGGGGGTCAAAAAGGGGTGCAAAGTTTGTATGGGACAACCAGATCCCTTGGTCCAATCTACTTCAAATTTTGCATACACATTCTTTTACAAAATTGACGGAAGACTTGTTTTGTATTTTATTGAAATTCATCTCCTAAGGGGGTTAAAAAGGGGTGCAAAGTTATTATGGGGGTGATTTGCTTCGAATTTGATGTCAATACTCTTTAGTGCTTACGATTAAAATATTTTTTATTTCATTTTTGACAGTCATTTGACATAATCTGAGACAGAATATTTGACACATGTTTGTTATTGATGTTGCTCTGGAGGAGAGATTTTATTCTTTAGAATAGGAAATAATATTTTTTTGTGTTTAAACAGCGTAGGTATCAATCGGTCTGTGTCCAGTGTAGATTGCAGATCGTATGTTCATATTGTCGGTGGACATTCTACGCTGCTCCTGTGGTCGAAAGGTGTCCAATCTGTAACTTTTCTGCAAACTTTTCGTGGGGGACCTATGTTTAGCAGTGGACGGCTTTTGGAACATCCAAATGATGATGATGGTGGCGTAGATCTTTACATAGTTGTCCCTTTCAATTTACGATTTGAATTCAAGAAAGTAGAGTAGGTATTCGCTATAACCAATAACCATAAACAAAGCTCAAATTCTTTGATTAAAGTAAAATAGCGGAAGATAGGTGACGCGCCACTTGAAAGTGGACCGCTAAAATCAGGCCCCCGTCGCCTAATTTCCATTGGATTGCGTGTGCGGGTGACATATAAAAGACGTGTGACGTAAGGAATGTGTAGTGCCATTTTTTAGCTGACAATTAGTATGACATGCCGTATCTACCGCTATTTTACTTTAATCAAAGCTCAAATTCAAACTCTTAAGGTAGCGAGAGAAGACTTGAGGGAATATGCTTCTCTCACAGCCTGTATGTGACATGATGCTGTGTAAGCGAAGAGAGTAGCCTGGTCATTGTAGTACCTGAAATAAATATACGATTGACGATAGGGCGTACGAAGTCTTTCCATTTCGTTGTAAAATAAAAATAATAATATCCCTGTGTAAGTTTGACCGGGCTACATGTTGTGTGTACATAAAGTTTATAACATTTATTGTCTGTACGCATTTCTTTATTATATATTTTAAAACTGGATGTTTTTGTTTGTTTGTTTGAACGCGCTACTCACTGGAACTATTGGTAAGGTTATAAAATATGATAGAAAGCTAATTTATCAGGGAAGGCCATAGTTTAATGCGTATAGGCTTATAAATTTTCGCTACGATCTATGGGAAGTTCCCATTGGGAACGGAGTTAAACTAAAACGCGCGTACGAAGTCGCGGGCGGGCCGCTAGTAGTAAATACAAGTCGGTGACTATCTCATGTTACCAGTGATAACAAACGAATCCGAAACATGGTTTCTAACTATGGGCAGCTATTATATTATCTTCTGTGATATAGGTCCCATAAAAATGCTTAAAATCACACAACGGGTGATGGAGAGGGCTATTGTCGGTGTTTTACTACGATACCGAATCAGAATTAATTTAATTTAATCATTTATTTCAGGCAACCAAGGCCCATACAATAAATACCTTAAAGACTAACATACATACAATATAATAATAAATGACACTATTTTGCCGGCGTAGTGTTGCGCAACTTGGTGTCTGGTAACTGTCCGCGAAATCGACGATACAAAACACCCTTCGGCCAAATCTCTGCTTTCATGAAGGTCGACAGCTGTTCGGTCGGAACTCTCACCACAAACGAATTGAAATTGAAAGAATGAAATGAGGTGATGTGTAGAAGTTCTGGACATAGCCCTGAGAATCAGTAAGCTCAAGCGGCAATGGGCAAGGCACATAGCGCGAAAAACTGACGACCGTTGGGGCAGAAAAGTTCTAGTTCGGAGACCCTTTGACCAAAAGCACAGCGTAGGATATCCACCAACAAGATGAAAAGACGACCTTGTAAAGATCGCAGGATCACACTGGATCACAGTGGACACAACCGGTCGTCAGACGTCCATTGGCCGATAACGATGATGAGTAGCTCAAGTTCAGCTTACTCAGCTTCAAGTATGTAGGTATCTGTTTTTTTTTCAATAGCACAAGGTCATAAATATGTCTTAGTCTAGCGTTGCTAAAATAGGTCCTCGTATCGAACGATCCATCGCGTCTGTTGTTTCACGTCCCGTCCGGCAACGATCTGAAATTGAAAAAGCTTTGATTGGCTGCAGTCAGGGCCGAACAAATCGGCTCGCCGCACTATTCCGCGCCGTTTTCAAAGGCCGGCCAGTTCTGGAGCCACTGCTAAAATTGGACATCTAAAACAGCGACAGTGCTGCGATGCAAAAAAAACTTGAGGCGTGTCCGAAATATTCAATACGGAGTCATTCGTGTTGACAGATGTGACGTTTTTTCACTTGTCCGTTAGACGGCTAAGCTGCTGGTTTTAAAACTACTACTAGCTAGAGAGCTAGGTGATGATGCAGGCTATGTTGATGATGTCGTCCATTTTCTCATTTTAACTGGGGTCTGGGTGCAATGGATCCTAGGAAGAGCTTGTTAGTCTAGGCTGGATCAATTGTTAAGCCGTTGGTCATGTTGGACTACCGGCTCATTAAATTAATAAGAGTAAAATGAGGAAAGTGCACTTGTGTATTGCACACACATCTGGGCATTAAAATACCTCCTGCGTACCGCCTACCTATGTTGTGGGGACGCCATTGCCGAGCATCGGTTGGAGAACATACTAATTTTTTAAGTCATGTCATCTATTATCGCCTCCGTCTCTCTTTCATTTCAATGCTTATTAAATCCGTCTTTTTCTCGAATTTTAATCGTTATTAATACTAGGTATACGTAAAATAAATATAATGTTAAAAGAATATTACAATTTCCTCAAAAACTAGCATACATAAAAAAAAGTTTCATATATATTTTTTTTCAATTGTTTTATTGAATACGCCATTTAAATATTTTCCCCTCAAATGAGGTGGCCGTAATAACTCCAAATTCTAGCGATATCGGTTCAAAAACATTCGCCACAGTGCTCTGACGTGCACCCGTAGATTTGCAACATAAGCGGCACACTGCTATTTACTTTCAAATACGTTCAAAGAATACGGATTATGCGCTCTGATCCACGGACTAAGGAAGATTTGTGGCGAAATGTAAAGTGCTAGGCTGAAGTATTTCCTTTTGGAATATATCTACTTTCTAAGAGTTTTCCTATCCTTATGTGAGACGAAATTGAAGTATTATTACACTTGCCAATTCGTTTATTCCGTATTAAACGAGGTTCCGATTTATTAATATTTTCTACTATTCGTTGTCATCATTACACACTAGAAGTTACAGCTTCTGTTATTCAAAATACACTATCCATTATAATGACAATATATATAAAAGAAATACTCGTATACAGTAATCCGACTGAATTCTCGTTACATGTGATGTCTTTTGCAGTCATGTTTGTCACCAAGCCACATAGCCTACTTGCAGTCTAATTCAATAACACGTTGAGTGTAGTTTAAAAAAAACAGATCGGAAACAAAACGTGTTAAGTGTTACATATTGGCAATGGAATTGAATTAGCTGGCGTGCGCTCGCTTCTAATCCTATTGCGGCCGCCCAACACCAACCGGACCTAAAAGTTGAGACGCGAGCCACCAAAATCTCGACTGGGATCGCACGAGACGGATTTTAAATCCACATGTCGGGGTGACGGACTTTCTTTATCCGTCTACTCACTTTTACTTCCCAGTTTCCAGAGGAAATCCCGAGCTTTTATCGTTACTATTTTTGTTTTCTACATTATAGCCACTAAAAGTTGGGAATGGTCTTATAAGCTTCATTCGAGCTATTTTTAGGTGCTAACGGTTTGTTTGCACGTGCTTCCATTATTAGCACAATACGATACTGAGCTTCGACGCCTAGACATATATGCCGGCAGGCTATTTTATTAGATTGCACATTCGGATACAGCTATTAACGATGTTATCTTTTCCTGTCGTCAAATATTTATTTATTTTTATTTATTTAATCATTTGTTTCAGGCAACAAAGGCCCATACAATATATACCTTAAAGACTAACATAAATATTTAAATAAAAACACAAAAAAACATTCAAATAATACACTATTTTGTCGGCGTAGTGTTCCGCAACTTGGTGTCAGGTAGCCGTCCACGAAACCGACGATATACGACACCCCTCGGCCAAAATTCTTCTTTTGTGAAGGTCGACAGCTGTTCGGTCGGAACCCTTACCACAAACGAATTGAAATTCGTATTATGACGAGATTCCAACCGTTCGACCCTCAGTGTGAACTTGGTCTTAATACGGATGTACTCCACAATCTCCTCGACCTTCGTAGAGTAATGCAGCCGGGACACGTACAGCAGCGTCACTGGTATCGCAGGACGAAGCAGGTGGTTCGGTCCAGTCGGTGCGGTGCCGCACTGGTTACGAGTGGAGGGCTTCCTTTTCTTCCTCTCAACCTTGGTAAAGCCCTCCTCATCACACTTATCGGCCTGTGATGCCAGCGTCTTAGGAGCAGTCATAAGATTGCTCTTTTCAGCGGCTGCTGCAGCATATGCACGTGTTGGAGTTGATGTCAACACGCGTGGTGTTTCCTGCGGCGCTGCGGGTGGGGCAGTGGGGCGCGCAGTAGCTCCAACGATGTCAGTGACCGCGCCGAGTGACGCATCATTTCGCGCCGACCCGAAACTGCTGACTGATGCATTCTGCGCCCCGCGACGTGCGTTGACACTGCATGCCTCAGGTGACCTACTAACTGGAGCAGTGTTGCTTAATAGCGACACTTTGGCACGCAGGTCACTTATGGTGTTCTCTGAGGCCTCCAGCTTGGCATGCACTTCGGCCAGACTCGCTTTCAGGAACGTGATGTCCTTCAACAGCCTGGTAACGTCGACGTGATCGAAAGTGACAGGGGGCAACTTGTGCAGCTCCTTTGCCACAAACGAAGGCACTTCATCGGGATCGGTCTCCTTCAGCAACGTTATGATGTCCTGCACACTTCTTTCACCTCCATCCCTCCGGCGAGACGGCATCTGGGCACTCTTACCGAGCGTCTGGAACAGCAGCGCCTTGCCACTGCAAATCTCTTCCTGCTTGAAATTTGATTTGCAGATCTGCATGATGCTGACCTCGTCCATGGTGTCGATGGCATGTTGTATGAATGCCAACAATTCGTTAGCAATGAGTTGTTGCGAACCCATTGCTTACTGACGGCGCTCTGTCTTACTGCGCTAGTCGCGAATTAAAATGATTCTGTTGTGCAACGGACACGTCCGCTTCCGATCGCACATAGCGGCGAAATATGGTACCGAATCGAATCTTTTATGTCTTATTTAAACTACCGGGGCCTCAATTCCACTAATTGAGTCGTCAATGAGTTTTGCATCAGTTGTACTACGAGAGTACAATTGATATACCTCGCTATTATAACAGCGACGTGTCACCTTTCAATGTTGCTGACTTCAAGCACACGATGTGTTACAATAGCACTACTGAATGACTACTGTAGTCCAACAGAAGATGCCGAAATTACGTGATACTCGGCGGTCCGGATATACTATATCTTCAACCTTCTGCCAGTACTGATTTTTCTGCTGAAGATATACTATATCAGGAAAGGCTTTTGACTGGGCATTAAGAGGCGGAAAACTCCTGGTTTTAAACTGCAGTGTAGAAAACAAGAGGGTGAGGGAGGGAAACCACCAAACTATCTTCCCAAATAAGGAGTTTTTGAAAAAACTCCACCGACAAGATCCTAGATCTTAAATTTGCTGATTAATGATGACAAGTCTAGATTGATACGAAACATTTAATTCACTGTGTTGGGCTGCTTTATTACTAAAAACTTTGAGACCACTGTCTTAAAGGTACTTCGTAATTGGACAAGTCGAACCCCGACATAAATTCATGCACGTGGCTTTGTATCGTTAAAGTAAGCCCGTAATATGTGCGGCCGCGGCCCGGACTCAGCGCACCAAACTTGAAATTCCCGCTGATATTATCTCGACTCAGCCACCGGTAAACATCTACATAATAATATGGAAATGTACATACATATCTGGCTCAGACAAAGGTATTTGCTGACGTACAATTTCGTTGGTGTTTTAAAGATATCTCACTTAGAGAGTTGTGTTGAGAAAATGAGATTTATAGTTCCCAAAAGAAGCTAGCGAGTTTAAGAGTTTCACGCCGACTTTGCCCGTTTTAAATACTTAGGTTCATTGAGATGCTAGGAGAATCTTTTAACTTTTGCTTCAGAAATCGATAAACATTTTTGTTTTTTATAACTTACTTTGGTCTTACCCTCTTTATTAGTACGAGTTCGTGTGGGATTCAAAAGGGCTATTTGAAAATGGCTCTATTAGAAATAAAATAAATATAAATATGCGCCAGACAATACACCAATTGTCTGGTTTCGTGGTAAGGAATTTTCTTCCTTGTGTTACGAAGTACCAGACAACGATTATAACGGGGGCGTCTCCCATAAATACTTAAATACATATAACATCCATGACAAAGGTACAAATGTTCGTGCTCATCACACAAACATTTGCCCCCTGCGGGATTCGAACCCGCGACGGCCGGCGTAATAGTCAGGAGCGCTAACCAATACACCAAACGCGTCGTCTATATAACTTGAACGTATTATAACTTGAACATTCCATTAAATGTTTGTGAGATACCAAATTATTATTTCCTTAACTAATTTCATGAGTTAGCTTGGTTTATTGGGCAATCAAGTTTGCTTATAACATGCATCAAGAAATCAAGAAACTTTTACTGAGGCTGCTGCTTGTAATCAAAATCTTTAATTGTTACTCATAGACACACATAAGATTTGCTTATTTCATCTCAAGGAAGTGCGCATCGCGTCGCGCAGCCGTGAGTTAAATTTGTTTTAGGCTGAAATTTTGTAAATAATACTATACTAAACTTACTTATCTAACCGCTTTGTTTTTCCTTGTTTTGCCGCAAACCAGCCAGCCTCGGTCTTTACCGCTACAAGAGATTTACATAAGTTGAGATTAAAACAATGATGATAGTGCTGGAGTGGAGTCCATTTACAAAATTGTTTATTTGTACCTACTGCCCCAGCGTGGCTCCCGAAGAGATTTTGAAGCTAATGAATAATGAAATGTTAAGCCTGTTATAAAGTGCTGTTGCATTGAAAATTGTTGGTATCATTATTCACATAATGCGGCTACTTCAAATTATATTCGGTAATAAATATTACATATTTTGAATCTCTTTCTAGATTAGTCGTTTCATCAGTTTTTAAAAGGCCCAATTTCCTTATCGATAATAATGGTAAAGTTACGATACCAGCGGTTGAATATTTACTTTTGTGTATTTTCTCGAGAAAAAACATTTTAACCAAATGTCAGAATGGCTAATGTAACGACCATTGGTTAAGGTATATTTTCTTAAAAACACACATAATCGCAAAATTTTCGACCGCTGGTTACGTAACTTTACAATTACTATCGATGAAGATATTGGGCCCTAGGGATGGCATACAGTTGATATGGCTTACATCTTAAATATCTTCTCAAACTTCCGGAATCAACAATAAACTAAGTAAGTATAAATCATTAAAATTATAGTAAAATTTCAATTAAAACCGAACCAAAAATATCTGTAACTTGATAACTCGGTTCTATAAGATTTAAAGAGTCTGTCCGCCGCAGACTTCAGCAATCTTTGGTTAGTACGTGGCACTCTGTTTCATCTCAATTTCTAAAGGTTCCGTAGTTAGAGCAATTCAGAACAAGAGACGTGCGAGAGACACGTGCCTCGGTCTTATGAACGAAACTACCGAAGCTACTCTAAAATAAGGACGAATAAACTTTACAACTCTTTACCAACTCTCAGGACGAGAAGATTGCTCCTTGATCAGCTTTTGTTATATAATATATGTATTGGGAAATTCGACTGTAACAATCTGTTTAACCAAATATACTTAAATGTACCATGTCGCTCATATTGTGCACGACCAACCCGCAAGCGACAATTGTTTGCTCACACCACTTGTAAAACAAATGCAGGTAAACGCGCGCCGCTGCTAAGAATTACTGATCTGTATAACTGCCACTTCATGCAGGCCGAAATCTTCGCAAGCTCACCTGCCGCGTTTAAGAAAACTGTGAACGGGATATTGAAGGACCTAGATCTGACCTGAGTCCTTCAATATCCTGTCTTACTTTGTAATATTTTTTATGTAAAAGTGCTATAATGTACCTATATACTTTAGATTGCCAATGTTTACTCTTGTTTGTTTATTAATATGTACCTACCCCATATGTGGACAACGGGGTTGATTGTACTTTTAGTAATACCACCAATACTTTAAATATTACTTATAGTAATCGCAAAGTGTAATTGTTTGTTATTCCTAAAATAAATAAAAAAAAAAAAAAAAAAAAAAAAAATAGAATTATATCAAAACAGCGCTTCAATTCGACGCCATCTGGCTCTTATCAAACTCCTCGGAATAAATAAGTTTTATTTGTTCAGCGCTAAATCTTAAAAGAGCTTATCTTTCATTATTGAAATACTCACAGAAAATTAGGCTATTTGTATCTTTAATAAAAGTACGTAGTTCCTTAAATTGCATAAACAGAAATTGATTAAATTGTATCCCACGGTATTCATGAGCAGATTGCATCATTTTATTCGCCCTCACATCTTATAATCACTACATGGTCAATAACATTTCAAGATAAGTATTTTATTAAGGAATTGATAACAAGTACATTCTTATCAACACAATCTTATCAATTAAAGTGTATTTGTAAAAGTAGTTTTTTGGATTTTAGATTCTAGTTGTGCAAATCACATTATTTTCATGCTTCTATCTACACTCAGTGTGTAAATAGGACGAAAACGAACTGACTAAATATTTAACTAGCACTTGAATTCATGCACAGAATCGTAATAAGGCGCCTTACACCGCACACGAAACTAGTTGCTTTATACGTGTACCAAGAACATCACACATCTGCTAAGTTTGTTCCGTAGCCGATCGATCGCTCCGCATTGTCCCGTGCAAGAGAAATTTCTAATAAATTATTACTATCTCCTTATACTCTATAGGTAACTTTGATTAACGAATTTTCTTTCGGGCCGAAACAAGATCGAATCCCCGAAGAGAGTTGGCGATGCTGCAGCGTCACTTCGTCTCGCGTTATAAAATATGCAGATAAGTTACGGGAATTGATTCGCGGCACAAAGGAGCCTGTCTATAAGCGAATGCCGAGATTTCGGCAGTAATTTCCCGAGAGGCTACACCTTTATCTCGCGACATTAAAAAATATTCGCCATTAAATGCACACTTCAATAATGTTATTATCACGAACCGATTTGAAAAACGTTGCGAATATTTCATTAATTTCATGCGTCTCATTCGAAACTCTACCCTAGGGAACGATGCCGACAAATACGATGGCTCACAAAGATGTCCTAGGAAATAGTTTACAAAAAAAAATATTACCTACAAAGTGACATTTGAATTCAAAATATAAGATCGATAAGTATGTTTTATTAACTCACGCAAACTTATGTGCATTGGCGTCACAAAGCTACTTTTAAAATATTTTCGTTGGTATGCTAATTATTTGCTAGCGGTATCGATAGTACTCATACATAATAACTCAAACACCTCATAATTAGTTTAACATTAATAAATAACATAAATAAATAAAATATAATAACATTAATAAATAAAAATAAAAATAAAAAAATAAAATAAAATTAGCCAAGTAAACTAGTTATGTAAAAAATCATAATACAAGTGCTTATTTCCGCCAATGTAACAAAAACATGATTTGAAAAATGCTCGCATCATTTTAATGAATGACGCATTTACTAATTAGGAGTACTTTTGCACTAGTCACTTCTTTGTAACTTTATTTTAAAACTAAACTAACTGCTTGGAGGGCAGCGGACTATATGTGTGTATAAATGATAAGGCCTGGTTCCACAATCACTAGTTAAGTATATTATCAGTTCTGCAAAGGTTGGCACAACACAGTAGAAATTACAGTTTCTATTAAAACTAGGTAGCAGAGCACGGTGAAGCTCACGACCGGTTCGTAAGGAGTCAAAAAGTAACTAAAAAAGGTAAAAAGGCAATATGACCACGCGAGCTATTAAACGAATGAACGTTTATAGTGTTGGGAACCCAACAATAACTTAAACGAAGAAAAAGAAAAAAGATTAGTAATAAGAATGAAGGATGGGCAATCGATTTTTCCCGAAAATGAAGTGAAGGCTTGAAAATAATACCGTCATAATCTAAACCTTAAACCTGATTAATTTATATAAATGATAGAGGCTATTTTGTCAGGGAAATTTATATCGTCGTAAAATCAAATTGCTGACTTCCCTTTTCTAGTTATAATTAAGCCATTAAAAGTTTGTAAGTTGAAGCTAGTGCAAATCTGAAAAGCGAATATGTCACGAATTTCACTCGTAAGCGCAAGAGGAATGTCGACAGTAATGGAAAACTACTAGATAGGGTTGTCAATATCGTCCTAGGAATAATAGTCAGGGATCGAGATTCGAAACGAAATAGGTAATCGATTGATATCAAGAGCCTTACAGGCCATTGGAGTGACTTGAAATACTTGAACACACTTACAGGGAGACTTGAAATAATTAAATTAGGCTAGTCTGTTTAAAATCAACATACCGATATAATGATAAATTGACTCTTTAAAACTGAAGTACTCAACATATTGCAGTTACTGTGCCTTAAATTTGTTTTGCATTCCTGGTAATTTATTTTGAAATCCAGTGGTGCGCCAATGCGACTGTTGTAAGAGTTTTATTTGAACAATCCATTCGCTTTACAAACTGCAAACCCCATACTTCCTTTGAAGCAAAATATGAGGCTATTAATCTAACAAAATTGGCATAGGCTACACACATACACACAATATGGCTTTGAGATTTGATATACAGCATGTGGCCTGTAATAGGAGCAAAAATTTTGACCAATGACTCTACAGAGTATACTCGTACGTAGTAACCTTGACCTGGTCATAGTGCTCTAAAATGCTTTAACTCAGAGATAAAGTAATCCAAAGTTATTCGCTAGCTCGTTGTAGAAAATTACACATTTTTTTGCAATACATTGCTGGTCCGATTTATTTTGTTAGAAAATATATATAAATTTATGTTTCATTATAGATTAAAACCATTTAAAATTGATTACTGGTTACTTAAAGGGCCTAAAATCAAAAGTTCTGCGTCATTATAGACCACACCCTGTATATTATACTTCACTGATGTATATGTTTTCAACCCAAAATCATATAGTAAGTACGTTTGATTTAACTTGGCGACAAATTAATTAAAACTTTTAAGTATCCGGCTTTGACAGCCCTACATCGAACGGCAAACTTTTATTCATTAGTAAGCTCCCGCCGACTATTATCGTCGCCTACACATTTAAATTGGTAAATTTTACCATTTACTTAAGGCAAACATAATATTCTTGGCTCCGACTAATGATGTTGGCTTTTATGTTGGAAACATTTTCTCTTTTTACAGATCTCGTCAAAATATGTTTGTTTAGATATTTACGTATTTTTTTATTTACACGTAATTCACGACGAAGTATTTAGGTAAGTAACTAAAATATGAAAAATACGACCGCTCGATACGAGGCACTTCTCTATAGTCCAGTGCAAAAACTAATTGAAAAACCTTGATAGCTACAGTTTCAGCGGAATTAATCATTGAAAATGTATACTAGCTAGTATTCATTATGACACTAGTAATTGTGCGTGTTTTGAAAAAAAAACACTAACCAAATGTCAGAATGGCTATTTTAAAGATATTTTATTAGGTTAAGGTATTTTTTTCTTTTAAGAAGATCCTGTCATTACAATTAATTGATTAAGTACCTACTTAATCAATATATTCAATCATAAAAATCTGATATCTGTTGTCTAACATTGATGCATTAAATGATTTGATTGATTGATTGATATGCCAGTAGTAGTAGAGTTCATCGTCCTGTCTATTAGGTAATAGAACATGTATTAATATAGCTTTGCCGACCAACAGCTTATTACCTTATTAAAGATAATTAATAGAAAGTCCATCTTTTGTACTTACAAATACTTAATTAATAACCTCTTTAGACTAAAGGCAAGTAAGAACAACTTATTAAATTATGGTTACTCCGATTTGAGAGGTAATTTAAGTTGAAAATTTGTTTTTCGGGTTTGTTGCTGACAGGGACAGGGTAACGGAGCCAAATTGCCTTTGTTACTGGGATTCTTTCTGAATGACAAGACGTTGTAATTGGATCAACGTCGACTACACCATCGTCTTTTCAATTTTGAATGATAAATAAAGCCAATCGGTTGTTTGGCGTCATAATGTTATTGTCCTAGAGAATTAAACTGTTATATCGAATCAAGATGTGTAAATATAAACACATAGCTTACGATTTAATGATCGAAAAATATAATAGTATTAGCATACCTTAGTATGACTTATTTTATTTTTGCGGGTTCCCCCACCAAAGCCTATAAATACGGCTGTAGAGGCTCCGGCAAGTCCATTTGCCTGAGCGACTCCGAGCGGTGAGGTTGGTGGTTTGGTGATCGGCGCGATTTATTGTAAGTCATACCTACTTATTGTTATGTTTACATTCGTTATTATTTTGTGATTTGTAAAGTGGTTTTTCGTATGTTTTTGGTTGCTTGAATTATTGTTAGTTTGCTATTTAATTTTGAGTTCCAAATAAATTATTTAGGTTGTAAAAGTTGTTTTTTTTTAATGAGCTCCGCTTCTGATTGCTAAAATCAGAAGTGGGATTCACCTGTGCTCACATTTGGCTATTTAAGAGGGTAAACATTTTTATTTCGTTAATTTGAAGTCAAGCAACCAGAAACTTGTTTTCAATAATGCCACGAGTGTTGATGCCAAGTCTTGGTTAAACGATTGGACTACAAATGATCGTTCCTGGTCTAACTTTGTAAAAGAATTCAAGTCCCTTTGTCCGCGGAGAATAGACACGTCGAACACGTCGTCGGATAAATTTCCTACCTATGCCGAATATGCCCGCCGATCATTGTTGCGCCTACGAATAGTAAAGGGCATTAGTGAGGAACTCATGGTGCAAATAGTGATTCGTGGTATAAGCGACGCACAAGTGAAGGCAGCAGCCGCGAATGCTAATCTCACTACGGAAAACTTAGTTTCGTTTTTAGCTATTTATGTCAAGCCTGGCCGTAGCAAATTTGAAAATAACCGACTACCCCCCAATGCGTCACGTAAACGGAATGTTGATAGGCACGATAGTAAGTGTTTTTCCTGCGGCCAAACTGGACATATCAGTGTTAATTGCCCTAAAAAGACTAAGAACCCCGGGAATTCAAACGTCACGTGTACTTTCTGCAAAAAGACCGGACACAGGGAAAAAGATTGCTTTGCTAAAGCCCGATCGGAGGGCCAAAATAACAATCAACGTAAGATTAACCTCTGTAAGGAGCTCTCGAGCTCCACTACTAATAATGACGTATGCACGGCCGTGATACAAGGCATACCGGTCGATGTTTTGATAGATAGTGGTGCGCTTAACGTATCACTAATATCGTCAGATGTTCTTAAGTATTTTTCTTGTGCGCGGCGATAAATTCATTGCGTTTTGAAGGGAATTAGCACTAACGAGATTATTGCTAAAGAGTGTGTCAGACTAACCGTCGAGTTTAGTGAAATCGCGTTAGATGTTGATTTTGTCGTTGTACCCGCGTCATGTATGAATACACCCATAATTATTGGACTGACGTTCTTAATAGGGATGGTGTTACGTTCGTTAGAACCAAGGATAGGCAGTACTTGACTCACTCCTCTAGTACCGTCTCAAAAGTTAACTCGGTCGATATTGAACAGCCTACTAAAGTAAATACGCCTCTTCAAGGTGACGAGCTCATTTCATTGATGTCCGTAATAGACGACTTTTCATCATTTTTAATATCGGGCACCGCTACTACAACGGTAACTACGGGCAAAATGCACATAAATCTGACTAGCGATGTTCCCATGGCTTATCACCCTTACCGCTTGTCTTACCAAGAAAAGCTTAAGGTACGCGAGATTATTAAGGACCTACTCGACAAAAACATTATTAGGGAATCGAATTCCGAGTACGCTAGCCCCATCATTCTGGTTAAAAAGAAGGATGGCGCCGACAGAATGTGCGTTGACTTTCGGGCACTCAACCGCATCACAGTTAAAGACAGATATCCTCTCCCGCTGATCGAGGATCACATAGATCGCCTTGGATGCTCGAAATTCTTCACCAGTCTGGACATGGCGTCAGGCTTTCATCAAATACCGATTGATGAGGGCTCAATACATAAAACCGGCTTTGTAACCCCGGAATCTCATTATGAGTATCTGAAAATGCCTTTTGGCCTTTGTAATTCTCCGACCGTATATCAGCGTATTATCAACAATACACTTCGAAAGTTGATCGAGGCAGGGCACGTTCTAGTATACATAGATGACGTCCTCATACTTAGTATGACCATAGAATCGGGTATCAAGTTGCTTCGCGAAGTCCTAGATACGCTTACCACAGCTGGTTTTTCGATCAACCTTCGAAAGTGTTCATTTCTTGGCACCGAAGTAGAATACTTAGGCCGCGTCATTAGCCATGGTCAGGTTAGGCCGAGTCCCGGTAAGATTGAGGCCCTTGTTAACACGCCTATTCCCACCAATGTCAAACAAGTGCGCCAATTCCTAGGCCTAGCCGGTTATTTTAGGCGCTACATTAAAGACTACGCGACAAAAACTGCATGTATCTCACGTCTTACGAAAAAAGATGTTAAGTTTGAATGGGGAACTGAGCAAGATGAAGTTCGCCAATATCTTATAAAACTTTTAACGAGTGAACCGATACTTGCAATTTTTGACCCTAACCTACCGGTAGAACTTCACACGGACGCGAGTAGTGCGGGTTACGGTGCCGTTTTCATGCAGGTTCATACTGACGGTAGCAGACGAGTGGTAGCCTATTTTAGTAAGGTCACCCAGGGCGCGGAATGCAGGTACCACTCGTATGAGTTAGAAACTCTCGCGGTCGTCAGGGCATTGCAACATTTTAGGCACTACTTGGTCGGCGTGACCTTCAAAATTATAACCGACTGCAATGCTCTGAAGGCCACAGAGCGCAAAAAGGATCTCCTCCCACGAGTTGCTCGCTGGTGGATTTATCTGCAAGATTTCAACTTCACCATTGAGTATAGGAAAGGTGCCATGATGGGCCATGCAGACTATTTAAGCAGGAATCCACCAGCGATGCAAGTCAACCACATTGTCAGACCTTTAAATTGGGCTCAAATGGCTCAAAATGCTGATAACGAAACTCAGGACTTGATCCAAAAGTTGAACGATGGCCTTTTGGACTCAAGTCGCTACGTATGTCAAAATGATTTACTTTATTACCGATATACACCAACAGGTGAAGAGTCGCGTCTGTTATGTTTTGTTCCAAAAGGTCACCGGCTCAGCTTATTGCGCATCTTTCATGATGAGCATGAACATATCGGTGCAGATAAAACACTAGATCTCATACTAAAACATTTTTGGTTTCCTGGCCTTAGGTCATTTATTCAAAAGTACACCTCACATTGTCTTATTTGCATTTCCAAAAAGCGAGTGCCTAGAGCCCCGCTTCAGCCCATAACATCATGGGAAAAGTCAGATGTACCATTCCACACTGTCCATACTGATGTTTTAGGACCGTTACCTGAATCAAATGGCTATAAGTTTGTGATCATTATTGTAGATTCGTTTACAAAATACTGCTTACTTTTCCCCATGTACCGTCAAGACACCGATGAACTTAAACGTGTTTTTAATGAAGCCATTTCATTGATTGGTGCGCCCAAATTAATAGTCTGCGACAGAGGCCGCATGTTTGAAGCTTCCAGCTTCACAAACTGGATATCCGAGTTAGGATGTGACATCCACTACATAACGCCAGAAATGCATCATGCTAATGGGCAGGCTGAGCGTTATGTACGGACAGTCCTCAACCTAATTCGGGTTGAAAGTCATAATAAACGCACAACTTGGTCTGAGGCTTTACGTAAAATTCAATTAGTTTTAAATGTAACTAAACAGAAAACCACTCAAGTTTCTGCTTTGTATTTACTAATTGGTATCCATGCGACCACTCCTTTTATTCGTGCGTTAGTCCGAGACGTAGCTATTGAGAACAGTAGTCCCAATCACGAGGCACTGCGCGAGATGGGCAGAAACCGAGCCAGGGATTTGCTCAAGAAAAACCAAGAACAGCAAGACTCTCGCGTCAACCGTCAACGACACCCTCCGCGTGTTTTCAAGCTGAATGATCATGTCTTCGTCATCAAGTATTCCCAATCCACGGGAAAGCTGGATCCTGGCATGAGGGGCCCTTACCGTGTGGTAAAGGTCTTACCCAGTGGGCGCTACGAGTTGAAGCTTCTGGGTGGTGCACGAGGCAAGACCACTCAAGCGGCGGCACAATATATGGTGCCCTGGAAGGGAGAATGGTGCCCTGAGAGTTGCGCAGCATTCTTTGAGAGTAAGTTTTTTATGGTTGTTGTTTAACAATTGTATGTTGCAGCTTATTTAGCTACGTGCATGCATGCCGTACATCCGACTGGTGTGTGTGTGTGTGTGCGCGTGAGGCGAGGTGGAAGTCGACCACGCCTATCGAGACTGGCAGCCGGTGTGATCAGCGGTGTCAGATTGGGCATGCATCAAGGATGCCTCTGCCTTGCAGACGCATTTTTCAATGCGTAGGGGCTTCGGCCTTGCAGACGCATTTTTCAATGCGTAGGGGCTTTGGCCTTGCAGACGCATTTTTCAATGCGTAGGGGCTTCGGCCTTGCAGACGCATTTTTCAATGCGTAGGGGTTTTGGCCTTGCAGACGCATTTTTCAATGCGTAGGGGCTTCGGCCTTGCAGACGTATCTTTTGATGCGTATGGGCATTGGCCCTGCAGACGTATTTTTTTTTTATACGTGTGACGTTAGCTTACGTCCAGAGTTTGTTTATAACACGTAAGCAAGCTCATATGAGATTGAATGATGCACAGAAGGAAGAATGTGTTTATGTGTGTAAGATATGTGAATGTGAAAGAGTTAGGCGACTATAGATAAGTATGAACCATTGAAAGAGGGCCTTGTGTGTGTGATGAATGAAAGAATAGGCATATGCTTTTATTGCTGTGTCGTAACCGTTGTTTTATTAACAGGCAATGAGGGTGAAGATGATGACAGCCAGGCAGGTCCATCTGCCGTACGCGCAGACCCCGAGGGCTCGCCAGCCACACGCGGGGAGTCGGCTGAAGACATACTCCGGGCTGACCTGGCTCTCAGCGAGGACGATGACGCCGAGGCCTCCACCTCCTGCTGAAGCTACTCTTGAGGGTGCAGCCGAGGACGGCGCACGATCAGGATAGGCCGTATTAGCATACCTTAGTATGACTTATTTTATTTTTGCGGGTTCCCCCACCAAAGCCTATAAATACGGCTGTAGTGGCTCCGGCAAGTCCATTTGCCTGAGCGACTCCGAGCGGTGAGGTTGGTGGTTTGGTGATCGGCGCGATTTATTGTAAGTCATACCTACTTATTGTTATGTTTACATTCGTTATTATTTTGTGATTTGTAAAGTGGTTTTTCGTATGTTTTTGGTTGCTTGAATTATTGTTAGTTTGCTATTTAATTTTGAGTTCCAAATAAATTATTTAGGTTGTAAAAGTTGTTTTTTTTTAATGAGCTCCGCTTCTGATTGCTAAAAATAGAAATTAAGCCAATAGATAAATTGTTTATCTTAGTATCAAAATTAACCTAACTTTGCTCGCGTCTTTAAGGCCCGGTTGCGTGCTTGACAGGTAATTCAAGTAATGGTTAAGTTAATACTAGCGGTTGACTATTTACTATAGATCACTTTACCGAGCCTACGTGGAAGTATACCTATATATACATATAGTAACTCAGCTTGCCTCCCTTTCAGCAGCACCTCAGGTAATTAAATCTTATTACGAGTATAACTAATACTCGTCTAAAAAGTGCGTTACACTTCTGCATCATCACTGATCTAGCCGACAGTTGCCGGCCGCAATGTATATTACTGTAGAGATGTCATCACAAATTTTAAGTACATAGCCGGCCGCAATGTACTTATATTACAGCATAAGAGCCAACTACCTGTGGTATAAAATGTATGCAAATTAATACAGATTGCTAGTGCTTGTAAAGCCCCAATTGATCTCTAGCCTAGGGTCGCACCCGCGAGCTCGAACGTTTGAAATTCAAATCCTCCCCGAGAGCCCTCGATGCGAAGCCGCCACTGACAACCACATAAATACAGCCTTCTTTCTCACTATTCAATCCTTTTATATTTTGGTAATACGATTCCAATCATAATAGAATGCATTTTCCAAACATGTACTACTATTAGATATATCTGTTAAACCTAGTGGCGTTGCTTTGCCTATACTTAGTAATCTATCTAAAGGCAACTAAGAGCTAAGTAAATTGTTATATGAAAGGCATTAATGATACCATATCGCAATACAATAAGCGACTCATATTTTTATACTTAAAACGCTTTCGTCGTCGAAATGTAATCGTAATAAATATTTTACATTTATGACATGATGACTGAACTCTCTTACAGGCTGCATAAATCTTAAAATAGAGCACATTTAATACCTCGAAACTCGTCCAATTATTCCCTGAAGTGCGAATCAAGCCGGCTCAACTTGATCCTTGCATACAGCCGGATTTACAACTTTCCTATTTTATACAATAAGACTGTTTTATACCTAATTTCACGGGCTACTATAGACATGCAAATAAAAATGAACCATAATGCTACCCAGGTAGAGTAACATTCATTTCAAAACAATAAAATAAACTTAATAACAGAAATACAGCAACGGTTTTAGCATGGCAAAGGCACAGGTTCAACGGTTAGTTAAATCAATTTAGGCAACGAACATTCCTAAATTGGTTTCAGTTTGGTTTCAAAATACATTTTCATTTAAACAATTTTGTATCAATTGCCATCCTTGAAGGTGCGCGCCACTGATTTTTGATTGAGGAATGCGCGGGGTGCGGAGGTGTGACAAATATTGAAATATTTCATAATTATATTGATGGTTATTTTATCAAATGTTGACAAAAACTTGCACACATGTACTATAACCGATAGGGACGAATAGTTGTGGGCGCCTTCATGGATGGCACCTACATATGTATACCTATAAAAGTACATGAAAGTTAGATACTAACTTAAGTGTTATGGTTTTAAGTTCTTAACCTTTTAAACATGGAGATAATTAATGCTATTTCAATAGGCTAAAAGCCCGAGGTAGCTGAGAGAATTAGCGATGTCATGAGCGTGACCTTTAAAGCTCTAGGTAGGTACACAAACTCGCCCGCAGCCCGCATCCCTGGGAAAGGCATAAACACCTACACAGGCAACTTACCTCTTTAGCAGACACGTGATTTGCATAGTATAGGTGTCAATCAGGTGCTTGTTTATCCAGGAAAGGAGGTCGGAGCCTGTATCCGTCCCGAAACAAGGAACCCTCCACTGCTCATGGAACTCAAACACGGCGCACTATAATGAATTAAGTTAGCAACTCTCACGTTTCTGAACCCTGTACCCTCCTCATGTCACACTCGTGAGTCTCCTACGACCGTATAAATTTACTAACGTTGTCACCCAACCCAACCTTTGTATCACTTTGTGTTACAACTTCGTATAGGTGCCAGATAAATCAAAATTATACGACTAGCACCATATGCGCTTCCTAGATATAATAAATTGCTGCTGGGTATCGTGCTATTAATTCTAGCGTTGGAAATATATTTAATAATGTCTTAGCTAAAGCGAGTTTCTTACTTTTATGTGCAAGTAAGACAGCTCTTTACTCGTTGCTCGAATTAATTAAAGCTATCGTGAAAAAATATGACCATAGCTTATTACATTCATTAACATGTTCAGAAAAATATATTTTATGAAAGTTAAAAACTCAAGATTAGATAATATAGGTACATTATTTCAGTCTAGCTTACTATAATGACAGTATTATAGTGCAGCTTAGTATTTACTTTAAATGATAAAATAAGATGTCCTTGCGTGCCAAGAGAACTTACAAACGTGCCACTCGTGGCACGCGTGCCATAGGTTCGCCATCCCTGGTCTAGCAGGTACCTATATCTATCATTTAACTTGACCGCTGGTTAACGATAAAACTGAACATAAACGTTAACGAGACGCGTAACACGATAACCATCAATTACTGACATGTTGATTGAATGATTGGCCGGGATGCAAAACTGATTGAGATTTCCAGACGTGAAATTAAATAACTGCTGAAACAATTATTTAAATTGATTCTCGTAAATTTTACGACAGTACAACGTCCATTCCATTGTTATACATGACAACGTTATTGCGGTATTAAGCACTTGAATCGATGTCACATGTCATTTGTAATGGAAATGTGGATTCCTGCTTTTACAACACATAACCCAATTAAGCATTTTGGAAGTTGAAAGTATTTTTGGCGGTAGGTATCAAGCATTTACGTCCCCGAGGGAGGAAGTGGTTGGCTGTTACTTCCTATTGGTACCCGTTTACCAACAGCTTGCCTTAGCAATCGTTGTGCAGTTTTTTCACTAGCACAGCAGCAATAATATGAAATAATTGTATCTTTATCTGCCAGTAAAACTCAATATATTTTCTCATTCATTTTCTCACGCTTAATAAAGGCAAAATCTTTCTTGAAGTCATAAATATTATACGATACCTCTCTAGTTTCCACAACAACTCCATAACAATGCACATAAAAAAAAACAAATCAGGCACCTATTTAAACAGATCCGTAAAGGTTATTTCACACATCGTAGACGCCAATAAATTAAAATGCAAGTGCTGAAAAGCGCAGTCTACGGTCAGTTTGTTAAGGATTTTATTCGTTCTATTGTAGTCTTTATCACCAGATCATAAGGATAGTAGGGTTTCAGGCTGCGATTGTGTGCCGATAGGGCTGTGTGTGGTATTGACAGCGGGAGTGAGCCTGGCGCAGCTGCACACATGATCGCGGTTGTAATTCCGAACACTCACCCAAAATAGAACCATGGGACAGGACTTGATTTCGAAACTTTTTGACGGGAAATTTAAAATTGCTCCTCGGATTTTCAATTTTGAAATAAATGGGGCCCCGTTATTTGACTTTTTAATGTTTGTTGCGTAGGCTTTGTGATGGAAGGAATGATTTGCCTTCGTCTCAGAATGGAATACTCAGGTACGCAAGAAACGCAAATTAAAGTCGGAAATCTTTTATTGGTTTTCAGCCCTGTTTACTACGAAGGTGGAAGAACAAACGAAAAGTAAAGGAGCCTGTTCCTTTTAAACAGTCACCAAGTTGGAAGGATAAAATGATTGAATCATATTTTAAATGTCGTCGAGGCGATGGTGAAATAAAAATAAATCCTGCTGCAAATAGCGTGTTGTTTGCACTGACGTTATTTATTTGTAATGCTCCTGGCTTGTGTTGTTCCAACTCAATTTCGTACCGGTGAATAATTATGCAAGTTGCATGGGACAAAGTCAATTAAAAATTGATATAACAAACTGAACCCATACGTGCGAGGGACGGGTATATCAGGATCGCAACTTATGTCCCAAATAAAATGTATTTTACAGGTCAAGGGAAACATTGCCTTTTTGTGAGAAGATAACTCAAAATGTAACGGATTTGCGTAAAATATGTGATACCTTTTGTATGCTAATACGATCCCATTGTTCGGAGATTGAATTTTCGGGTTATCATGCTTAAGAATTATTCATGACAGATAGGTTGCGATTGTTATGATTTTTTGTGAGATCAATGTGAAGAATATTAGGGTATGTTTTATAACCCAAGAAACATTATTTGTCCATTCCATATGAAAGAATTTTTCTTAGAATCATCGTGACCAAATAAACTCGTAATTAATCGAACATACATCTGAATGTTTGTTGTTTCAGCAATCGCTTAATCTAGATATGCCTCATTAGTAAAACCTTTAAATAACTAGATTATTTTTGCTTTTAAAAGGACTTCGACTTTGTTTAAGGTAAAGGGTAAGAGGAAGAGTAGATAAACCACGTTTTATCATTGCTTTACAAGAAGTGAAAAAGCGTTTATTAGTTGATAATAAATATCTAGGAATATCGAAAATCGTTTCGTACTTTACATAATAATGGGGCTTCCAAATGAGAGGCCTACTAGGAGACAAGAACAGATCAAAGGGTGTCCTCATTTGGTAAGGCGCTGCACGTCTCACGCGGCGGGAAATTGAAACTTTATATTTGAGCGCACTCCATCTGACCGGACCAGCTCGTTCCACCGGAAAATCCTTAGTTGAAATAAAATAAAACGCAGACGTATTCGAATACTTTCTACGGGTGTAACGCGATTTTCACTGCGATTTGTGAAATGTACGTATGACTTTTTCGTCTCGTTTTCGAATCCACTCATGTTTCTATGACAACGCGGGTGTTGAAATTCTACACTACGTTCACGCTTTTTCAATTGATTGCTTTATTCTTTAGGTAGGTTACTTTAACTACTACTATATCAACATCTAGTTATGACATCCACAGTCGTTAACAACAACTCAAACTTAACAGCTATGATCATAAATGCATTCAATACTTCATTGCATCAAGTTACTTTAACTGTAACAAAACTTAAATAAGGTAATAAGAACTTGGTGAACCGAATCCTACCATTTCGTTTACAAAATGATTGAAGAAACAAATGAATTTATAAAATTACTTAATTGATTATCACATTACAAATTAATTAATTGATATTTTATCGCGTACTATCCTGTACTTTGCAGACGGTAACGGCTTTCTAGCAAACCCATTGGCGCCAGAAAATTGGCTTCCTTTTTCACTCTCTGATGAAATCTCTGCGGTTCTCTACATTTGGTATAAAATGTATAGAACCGCATAAAGAAGCATAAAATGTGCTATCAACTTGTACAGTAAGATCAATAAATTATTAAAAACTACAGTAAATGGAAATATTGCCATGGTAGTTTACAGTTAGAAGTAACGTTCATTTTTCGGATGGGGATCGTATACTGGATGTAATGCTCTTAAGCTAGTACTAATTTTATTCCTGCTGAATAATAAAATCCTTACAAACGAGCTCCGTCAACAACAATAAATAAACCTAACAGCTGCGGATTCAACATTTTAGCCAGTTCGACAAACGGCTATCGGTTTGTATGTACTGTTACCAATTGCTAAAGTGCATTGATGTCCCTTGTCACTGTAACTCATGAATTTTGTGTAAATATTTATAGCAAATCCCCGTAATGCACACCACGTGTGATGGCGACGTCGATTCTCATAGTCAATAATGCATGCACCCGGATGTTCCACAAAATTCGTTTTCGAGTTATTGCATTTTCAACAACGGAAAAAGGGGCAAGACTATTATGAGGTGAAAAGCTCCCGAAGTGAAATTAAAATAGTTTTCATGGAAATAAGCGGAATATTCGACTCTGTTACGGCTGAGAAGCTCCATAAAACTGAGAGGCTGAATAAATGTTTACCAAATTATTTTATTAGACCGTGAGCGTGACTCCGCCCATGTTAGCTTTGAGATTATACAAGACTAACTTCAATATTCAAAATTCGCAAAATTATTTTACGTCGAACAAATTCGTGTATTTGCAGAACTATTCAAACAATACCATTGCACCACGGAGACCGCAAAGCGCAACACTCTGCGGTCATTAGCAGACAATGTCACAAGCAATACAACGACTAACTCATGCAAGTTTAATAAACATGGTAAAAAGACGTACCGCGCTGCATTAAATCGTAAAAATAAGTTTTCGCAACTCTTTCGAGGCAGCCGCATGGACTAGCTGGGAGCGTTACGTGTTGTTGTAAGACCGAATTCTAGATACTCTAGCATCTAGCTAGATGGGTGTTCGAATAGAGCCCGATGCGAGCTTGTGACCTGAAGCAAACTTCACAAACATCAGACTGAAACTCGTTAGGTGCCCCCCTGCGGCAACCCCTGCTGAATAAATGTCTCACTCCAATTGTTACCTGTCTAACTTAACGTCAAAATGTTAGATTGTTGTAGCAAAGCTTGCGTCGGGAGCTCTCGGCACATGCCGTTTTAAAGTGGAACTTCCTTAATGGCACACTATTGACAGTATGTTGAGATGAAACACTATTATTATTGGTTGCGGTATGCTCATTTCCCTCGGTTTGTATTGAAATTTTGTGTTACCTGGTTAAATGGCAAACGGTGAGATTATAACCCACTCGTATTTATAATTGGACTTACATACACTTGAAACTCTCTCAGAGAATGTATTTCTTTTATTGGACCATGTTATGAATAGGTGCACAACTTATTACATTACCAAATCGTAAAGGTCCATAAGTTTCAGCAGTCGATAGCGATCGTTTGTCCTAACTAGTTAATAAGTTTGTAACATGGCTTAGGTATTCTTAGAGCTCGCCGAACTTTGGGCGAATGTTTAGAATACTGAAGCTAATAACTAAGTCGATAGGGCCGCTAGCCGGCTGAAGTTTCGGTAGGGTATAATTTACAAGCATGTAATGATGTTATGATTTTATTTTTAACCATACAAACTTATATTATAAATATTTTCATCGGGTGTTGAGATAGCAATCCCGCAACAAAGCACTTGCAAAATTCAACAGGCTTGCCAATGTGTTGGTGGATGAGTAGTATAGGCATGCGCCCGGATAGCGTAAAATCCAGGGTTCGATTCCGTGTCTGACACAGTTGCTTTATACAAGTACAATATATAATATAATGATTTTTAATAACGTTTGTCAACTATAATTAATGTTGTTTCAGTACAAAAAAATATGCAAATTCAAAGTACATAAGCCGATACCAGTTTCAATGTTATCCCTTATTGGATTGGATTAATTGTTACCATACATTTCTATACTTAGGCTACACTCAAACGTTTAGAACAATAATTTTGAATGTCCTTTTTACTTCATGTGTGTTCTAAAGAAAAGCGAAACTTTAGCCAAGTACTCGTATCCGAAAAATAGGCAACGGAAATGTCTTGCAAAATATTTCGAAATATTCCCGTCCATCATAATTATAATAATGTGGAAGAAAGTCTCAACTTTCTGGAATACCGTAAGCAAATCGGAGCTAGAACTACTAACAAAGTTTATAAAAGTTTTAAAAGGTTATAAAAGTTGTTTATACTATGTGAATAATTTGAAATTTCAACATGAACGTTTTAATATATTACCCGCTGGAGGATTGGAGAAAATTTTATGTTAGAGAAAAATGCTTAGTGTGTATAAAATATCCTCTTTTCGCTGCTAAATTTTACCCATACAGGCATTCATTGGTAATTTTATTAGAGTTTTGCATGACTAAATTTTTTACCTAATAACTTATAAGTACCTACCCTTTATTGCTCATTATCTACATTACTTATCAAATCATTGAATTTATTTTATATAGAGGTAGCTAAGCAGATATTTGACCACGATCACACCGGGTATTAGGCAAGTGTAGATGAGATCTTAGTGGTCTGTACCACCCAAACCACACATAACAAACACTGGGCTTACTTGTTTTTTGTGCAATTTGTTGTTGAAGGTCTACATGATGCATTTAAGCCATTAGCACACCAACTCATTCGCATGTCGCACTGATGCGGCTGAACAAAACCGTTATGGGCACCAACTATCACATCTAGCTATGTTAGAACACAGTGGAGATGTTTAATGATACGACTGACTGCGATCTAAGAGCCTGTTTATTATTAGAATTGTCACTTATATACTATTGGAGGAAGTGAGTGTGCGTGTAAATATATGTAGGTGACACGCACACTACAGGACATAGCATATCTTAATGTCACATTCCGTATGCGAATGCGTCTGTGGACTACCGGCGTTAGTTAGTTAGTTGGGCGGGGGTGATTTCGGCATTTAACCGCACGATTGGGCCATTTTACGTATATCCCTCTTTTTTATTCTCACTACCCCAGGCTTCCCCAGAAGGCTAGCAATCTGCCTAGATTGCTAAAGGCCTCCGGGTAACCGGGGATTTCAGAATGTTTGCCGGTTTGCCCATTGTTCCGCCACACCAATGTACTCCATGAGCATATGCTGTGGTGTTTCTTCTGCCCCATGCAACCTCTGCATAGGACTGTCTGTGGCACCTATTGTGAATAGATGTTAGTTTAAGAGACTGTGACCGTTACAGTGCCTATAACCATGCGCAGTTTATCTCTTGGTAGCCGGTTGAGGTTGCGGGAAAACGTTCGTCGACTGCGTCGTCGCCTAGTAAGTTACTTTGATCCATTGCAAGGTTACCTTATTTGTGTTTGCTATGGATTGGAGTGCTTTATGGCACTCCCAAATAAGGACAGTTTCGATGCTATTGTTTTGTAGGACCTGGACCATCGATGCGTTGTCCGAGACGATTTTAATATGTTGGTCTTTTACGTCTCTGGCTGCAACCGCCTGTGCTGCCCTAGTGATGCCGATACATGCATTAGGTCATTCGAGAAGACTCCAGCTCCTGTAACCTGTGAGATTAAGTTACCGGGGTTAGTTAGGAAAACTCGTATCAACGCTCAAACAGAAACCGAAAGACTGACCAAGACAAACAAATCAGTATAAAATCGGACAAATCAGTTTGAAAATACTATATTTTATTAAATTTTAAGTTTTTTTTTTGTTATGAATTATAAGATTCGCGCCTTTAGTTTCAGTAATTATAAGTACGTATATAGTATATTAATAGTACGTGACTTTCAAAAATGAAGGAAAAGTTTTAAAAAATGAACATTTGCAAGCAATATAAAAATTGTATCTCTAGAGGCCCATATTGTTTGGAGTAAGCGTTTGCGAATATACAACTTGTGAGCACATAAGCCATAAAAAGTTAATAAAATCCAGCAAGTTCTGATCCCCGCCCTAATCCCTTCCCGATGTCGCTGCGAATTTTATACATTACACAACTTTCTAAGATATGATGGTGTCTCAACTAATTCTCTAAGATTGAGTTGAAATTTGAAACAATTTTGTGTGAGATATACATAGTTCAGTCAGTAAGAAATTATTTGTATAAGACGGTGATGAAGAATTATACGAACGCATAAAGTTGGCTACGAGTATGTCAGTTACAACTGTAAATGATTGTAGTATATAAGTCACTAATCCGTCAAACCCTGAGACGACATCATGTGGGGACGCGTAACAATTTTATTCTCTGTTGCTTTATTCTATTCTATTCCTTTCACTCTCATAGTCCGATGGGACAGCAATCTGACACGACCGGAGAGAAATCAGGCGCAAGACCAACGGTTTAACGTGCTTTCCAAGGCACGGGGGTGAAACACCGCCAACTTCCAAACTCCGGGCTACCCTGAGAATTTCTAAACAGAAAAACCCAGGTATATATTTTTGGCCCGACCCAGGAATCGAACCCGGGACCTCTGGCGCAGCCGTCGCTTATAAATGCGACCCTCTCAACGCAGCGCCACCGAGGCAGTTGATTAACTAGTACGTTTTTAAATCTACTTGCTCCAGTGACTATTCAACGCTTGCAGCTAGCACCGTCATACCTCTTTACCTAGACTGTAAAAACAAAACACCCTGCACATTTATTATTTTGTTTCAAATCCGTAGACGGGTAGCTGCGAAGCGAGCAAATTTCGTTCGGGAGAGATGCCGCTAACCGAATCCAGATTCCAGATGTCGCCGGTACAATGCAATCCCGGGACAAATCGCGCCCGCTGCAGGTGCCCTACTATGTTTAAAATAAATTCATATAAATATGCGCCAGAGAACACACCTTGTCTTGGTTTCGAACTAAGAAATTTTCTTCCTTACTTAGTATTTACTTGCTTTTACTAGAAAATAAAAAAACATGCTTTAAATTTCCGCAGTCACTCCGATGCAGGCAATTTATTAAACACCAATCAGCCGAGGCGAAAGACCTTTTGAAGATGCCATTCGTCAGGAACCAACACCAACATTATCTGCGCCGCAAATGTATTTTGGGCGAGCATGCATTGTACATTTTGCGCATTATCGAACGATTGGTGTAGTAACTGATTGTTGGGTGCTTGCGCAGACGGTTCTATGCAGAAGTTCTCTCGTATGCGGAACCGTCTCCACACGGCGATATTATCGCCGCGATGCGACGAGTGGCAATGAGCGCGCGAAACGTCATTACATCGTCGCTAGCCCGCCGCGACTAGCAGCGAGCCCGCCGCGCGCTCGCGACGAGCGCGCAGCGGGCGCGCTGTCAAACGCAGCGTCATTTCAGCGTTGCCTCTCGTTAATTGTTTCTTTCGCAACGCGTCGTCAAGGAAACGCGGCGATACCGTTACGAGTCGCCGCGGAAACGCTGCGATTCCGTTACGACTCGCGACGATACGCGGCGGAATCATCGCTCGTTCGTGGAGATTATCCGACGATCTAAGGGCGGACTCGTCGCGATTCTCTCGCTCGTGGAGCCAGCGCCTTAGTGCAATCATGGCCAAATGTCAAATAAAAAAAGGTTGGTAATGGATTTCCGATAATCTTTTTTTTACTGTATTTTCTTATACAGCTATCCTTTTCAGGCAACAGCCTTGAGTGACAATGACGACCATAATCGAAAACATGAACTTCGTGTTACACAGTAGACGTTCAGCGCCCGCGCCTTACTCGTAAACAATGTCCCGAGTTCGCGACTATGAAGCACACAACTTGTACTATAGTTGCCAAGAACACACCGTCTATTCGTACCAATTTTCGTGCGATTTGTTTGTTTATTTATTTAACACGTTCCGGGACAGTGAACGCCTACAGGCGTGAAAACAATAAAACATCTATTGTGTCTGGAGCAGTGTCCCGGAACGTGTTAAGAAAACCAACAGATGAAATTACTTATACTTATTTACAATGTACTTATAAATAGTACGCCAATACCAGGTTTTCCTTTTGTTACAATTAGTATAAAAGTTGTGAAACTAAATGTTAACAGTGAGTATTATACATTATTCCGTTGCATTCATGGACATAAAAAATACTTTCAATGAATAAATGCTTTGCAAAGTTTTCACCGCACGGACAATCAAACATCGAGGCAGGCAAAAAGATAAAGTGAAACAAAACATAGCCAGATTTGTCTGGTGGGCGACCGTATCGGTTTTATTCAAAAGATTAACACATTTATTTACTGATTATATATCATGCTAACAGTTCCCGCGGCTTCGTTCACTTAAATATCGTATCTCACAAAATATCATTGTAAATTTTTTGCTATTCCAATTTATAAGGTATATTATTATTGTAAAGTTTCATTAAAATCAATTGATGAGTTTTAGCGTGAAGGAGGAACAAAATAAAGCCAGGATAAACAAAAATACAGCCATCACCACAAAGTTTCGCGTTTATAATATTAGTTTTCTACTTAATATTAGTTTTTATTTGAGTTTATTTGAGTACTTTACCTACTGTTCTATTTTGTTCTTTAGCTCCGGGGGGCCTATTTTTGAATCATTTACGTGACTATGGCGTGTGATTTACGTTGATTATTGTTCGAATTTTGAATTAAAAGCAATTGAAATCCACACGACAGTGACCTAAAAAAAGATAGGTAACTCAATTTTGTAACTACTTGTGTCTATGTTTCAAGCGTGATTAGATCATCGTTGACTTTTAATTGATATTCGAACGAAATAATCGGGATATTGACGTGAATGTTTTAAAAATGGAGCTTCAGACAGTAGTTTCTAAGAATGAGTTCGAGTCATTTTGGGTGGGGCTCTACCGAATCCATTTCATCAACTAACTGTGCCTGTTGCATAATGCAACGGTCGCAATCCCACCCTGTCATTTTCCCAAGGCATTAATAACTAGTGGTTTGGTACGTAAAAGTATGTTGGATATCAATGCTCAGTTCTTACTTAATGTTAGAAGTCGTAAAAATATAAGATCGGCTATAGAAATCACGAGGCTTACGACCTGCTTCTCAATGTCTTAATTAATAAGTTCTTATTAGCGTTCTATATCCAATTCTTCTTACGACCATTTCGTAGTGTATCAGTTCCTGTTCCATATTTGAATTATTCGTTGGTTAGCGCTTATTTTTGGTTGATGGTGAAACGGTTCCTTAGTTTGTCATCTGCCATTTACGCTAAAGTTACCTACCTCATAAAAATTCAAGGGCAAACTCAATCAAACGTTACACCCAAAATAAAATATTTGAATATTTGAACAGTACCCCAAAATTGAAGGTGTAAGTGGCCGCGTAACTTTGTTGAAAAGAAATCTGGCGTAAAAAGGAGGAGAAATAAAACTGCTGGCTGACGAATTCGACGAAGATTTATCACCCAAAGATTTTAGCGGTTCCTAATTTACCTAGAGGAAGGGAGAAATGAATTATTGAACTCTTGAGACGCTTTAATCATGATCTTCATGGATTTTGTAACGATTTTCAGTTGTAACGTCACCTTGAACACTGGTAGGCGCCGATTCGCGTATTTTCGGCATCTACTGTTGGACTACACAGTAGTCATTCAGTAATGATATGACACATCGTGTGCTTAAAGTCAGCAGCATTGAAAGGTGACACGCCGCTGTCAGAATAGCGAGGTATATCTATTGCACTCTCATAGTGCAACTGATGCACAACTTAGTGACGCCTCAATTAGCAGAATTGACGCCCAGGGGGTCAATTCCCGTATTTCGGCATCTACTGTTGGACATTCGTTGGACTACAGTAGTGCTATTGTAACACATCATTGAAAAGTGACACTGAGTGACACGGGCACGTCAGTCCGGATCAGTGTTGCTAAGCGAAATAAAGACTACCAAAGGAGTACCTCTCTATTATTGAGTAAATATTTTTCATGCTTAAATAAATAACGTTATTTCAACGGTATTTATAACTCATTAGTTTTACCGACATTCCCAAATGTCATCCTGCAGTTCAAAATAAAACCGGCCAAGTGCAAGTCGGACTCGCGCACTAACTCTGCGGATTGCCCCCGGGGGGGCATTTTAAGCGTCTATATCTCAAACCTTAGACTTTTCGAAAAAAATGGTTTTAAAAACCTCAACATCATTTTAAAAGACCTATCTATAGACAACCCACACTCATAGGATAGAGTAAAAAAAAAATTTTTGCTTTTAGAAACTAAAAGCAAAAATTTTTTTGTATGGGAGCCCCCCTTGAATATCATTTTTTTCTTACTTTTTGTACCTTAATCGGAAAGCGGTGAACAAGATACACCTACCCACTAAGTTTCAGTTGTGTGATGCTAATAGTTTCAGAATAAAGTGGCTGTGACATACGGACGGACAGACAGACAGACAGACAGACTTGACAAAACTATAAGGGTTCCGTTTTTGCCATTCGGCTACGGGACCCTAAAATGGAAACCAAGATCAGGCTGTATGGCTCTGTTCCATTGCCTTTCCCTTTAAAGGAATAAACTCAACTACTACTATTGTCTTAATGACAAAATAATGACTTTGATTGATGTTGGATGACACAATTATTTATTTATTTTCAAAATGTTTTTCAAGAATCGATATAATTTTCTATCTCAATGTTTTCAAGCTTATTCCAACTAAACCGCGGGACCACACGTGGATTTCACCCGCGCCCTAAAATAAAAGATTGATCAGTGATTCCTGTACCTTTGAAAAGTTTTGAACAAATTGTGATGTGAGATTTTTCTCTTATATGTATGTTTCTCATTGATAAATTTGTTGCAGAATACTAGATTTCCTGACGAAGAGGAGTTGATGATGAAGAACGTTTATAAATCCTTGACGTTGATAGGAAGCGTTGAAAAGTACCTCAGCATTCATACTGTTTTCATTGGAAATAAATCTAAATCTTGATAGTTTTCAATATGTCAAATAATTTGGAGGCTAGTTACATTGTGTAAAATTGATATTTATTACATAAATAGGTTTCTCTATTATCAAATCGTTTCAGGTAAGCTTTGACAATGAAGCAAAACATATTATCTTCTTGATCACAGCGTTGATGCGCTTTCCGATGCATTGAACGTAGGTACTCATGTGATGATTTTTCACAAAATAACGTATTTGCATTATCGAACGTATGGCGCTTGCAACAGTGCCGAAATATCGGAAACTCATAAATATTAAGGTACATGGTAGCAATCCCGTATCTAACTATTCTAATCTATTATTATATATTTATAATCGTGTACTTTGCAGAAAAAGTTGTTGTTTATCAAAATTTTGTATTAGTTATATGCTCAGTGACAGTAGATACATTGCCAGACATAATGACAGATATGACATTGTCAAACTCAAAAAGTAAACGAGTAAGAAGATAGGTCCACAAGCAAGAGAATGGGAGATGGCAATGGGAGTAGCACAATCTGTGTGCTATGGAGCCACAACGAAGCAACAATTCATCTGAGTAAGTGAGTGAGAAGATGGCAGCATAAGCAAGAGGAAGAGAGATAGAAAGTGACGTGCAGCAGTCGTGGGTCAACAACGCAGGAATATATTTTTTTATACCATGTCATTTTGATTTGTACCTTTTTAAGGCTTATTTTAACAGCTCTGGGTATATCAGACCTTGTAAGACATTCGTTTAAAGTATAGTACTACCAATAAATCAGACTAGGACTAGGTAACCAACCGTTTTGGTATCGCGTTGTACATCCCTCAGATTATTACCGACTTCAAAAAAAGGAGGTGATCGATTTCGACCTGTATGTATATGATATCGTTAGAATTTGATAAAATTTTACGAAATAAAATTTAGTAATAAGATTTCAATATAAATGAAGTGAAATATCTATGTATTGTAATGATCTCTTAATTTAAAGATATAGTTGATCGAATAAATAAATTGGCACCTTTTTATCAGCATACTTTATTTTATAATTATAAATGGATCGGTACGAGTAGGCCACGTCACGTCGCGGTTTACTGTACACATCATTCACAAAGATCTTCTTGGTCTTCGAACCCTAGGCTTCGATATATTTTACAAATAAGTTAGTGTGCAGCATACTAGAAGTAGTATGAAGGTAATTATCTTTAAAATCTTAGTCTCAGTGAGGTAACTCAGCTGCACTTTGCCGTCGGTGCGTCCCCTGCAAGCTGTTTGTATTTCATAAAATGTAGAGATTTTAATTTTAATTTTGTTGCATTTCAAAAACCTAGGGGTAAATTCGTACAAAATAGGAATGACAAACCAAAGTCCATGTAACACTCTTCATACCTCCATTAAAAAGCAAAAAAGGTTTTATTTACAAAACTTGCAATTGATCTCTGAATTTAATAATTCTTTGCGAGTCATTCCAATAAGCGAAATAAACATAACCAAAGGAGTACGTCGCTATTTTTAGGGAAATAAATAAAACGTTAGTTAGTTCAACGGTATTAATAACTCATTAGTAGATTCTAAATTATATATATTTTTATACGACTGTCTGTCTGTCCGTCCGTTCGTATGTCACAGCCACTTTATTCTGAAACTATTAGCATCTGAAACTTGTAGGTGAATGATAGAGCCATCCACGAAGGCGTGCGCCGTCAATTTTTGAATGAGAAAAGCGCGGGATGCGGGTTGTGTGTCAAAATATTAAATAATAAAAATTTAATAATTATAATAAATATCAAATCAACAAATGTTGGAAAAAACAGTGAACGCCTACAGGAATGAAAACAATAAAATATCTATTGTGTCTGGAATAGTGTCCCGGAATGTGTTAAATTAGTAGCTTTTGGGATATAGTATATTTTCATCAACCGCAAACATACTTTGTCTTTTATACAAACACTACGAATACCTAAAAAAGTTATTTTCTCCGTCAAAAATATTGTGATTTTGTCGTTAGGTGAAAGTAAGTGGACCCAGAATTCAGTGAAGGGTGGCACGGAACCGTCAGTGCGCGGGCCTGACTCGCACTTTGCCGGTTTTTAAATAATATTGAGGTTTCTAAAAATTTTTTTTCCAAAAGTCAAACATTTGAAAGATGGACCACAGATAGACACTCCCTCATAGCTTTTCTCTTTTCTCAAAGTAATAAAATGGCTAAAGCTAAGAACAGTGCTAAGAACTCACGGCGCGGTTTGCCCACCGCTGCCGCAGGACAGCGGTTTTATTTTAAATAAAACTCACGATCCCGCCAATTTTATGCGGCCCCGCGACCGCCGCGGTAAGATCGCGTCGTTGGTCCTTAGACTTAGCCTTCCAAAGCCTGCAGGTCAAAGGAATTAATTAGTAAGAAGATCAGGCTGTATGGCTCTGTTCCATTGTCTTTCCTGTATGAATGGGATAAATTCAACAACTACTGTCATATGATATTTAAAAAATATTTGGATCAAATTATAAATCGTCTAACGAAATAACCAATAATTTGTTCTTTAAATACGGCACATCAGGATAGAAAAGTACCTAATGGAAATAAAAGGAAAATAATATGCTTAACGAGAAGATGCGGACAGAACTTTCCAAAGGCTGAGAAGCATGTAGGCAATCGCTTTGAGTCTTTATGTCACCGTAAGTACATTTTAGAAAGCTTAGGACGGATATTTTAATGATTATGGTTTACAGCAAACTCTAATGCAATTTATGTTCACACGGGAGTCTACTCTTCATCTCCTACCCCAAGGTGGACCTACTCTCAAAGTTGTACCTACATGTAATAAGATTACATAATCAGTGATTCCTGTACCTTTAATAAATATAAATATATATCCTCATTGATAAATTTGTTGCAGAATACTAGAGCGCCTGACGAAGAGGATTTGATGATGAAGGACGTTTATATATCTTTGACGTTAATAAGAAGCGTTGAAAAGTACCTCACCATTCATACCGTTTTCATTGGAAATAAATCTAAATCTTTATAGTTTTTAATACTTTAAATAATTTGGAGGCTAGATACATTGTGTAAAATTGATATTTATTACATAAATAGGTTTATCCATTATCAAATCGTTTCAGGTAAGCTTTGACAATGAACCAAAACAAATTATCTCCTTGATCACAGCGTTGATGCGCTTATCGATGCATTGAACGTACTCATGTGATGACTTTTCACAAATTAAATTCTTTTTATTGCCACATAATCGTGTACTTTGCAGAAAAAGTTATTGTTTAACAAAATTGTGTATTGTACATATAAATGCTCAGTGACAGTAGTTACATTGCCAGACATAATGACAGACATGACATTGTCAAACTCTAAACAGTAAACGAGTAAGAAGATAGGTCCACAAGCAAGAGAAAGGGAGATGGCAATGGAAGTAGCACAATCTGTGTGCTATGGAGCCACAACGAAGCAACAACTCATCTGAGTAAGTGAGTGAGAAGATGCTGCCATAAGCAAGAGGAAGAGAGATAGAAAGCGACGTGCAGCAGTCGTCGGTCAACAACGCAGAAATATATTTTTTTAAACCATTTTCGATATTTTTTTTCGTCATTTTGATTTGAACTTTTTTACAACATATTTTAACAGCTCTGGGTATCTGACCTTCTAGGCCATTCGTTTTAATTTAGTACTGCCAAAAATCAGACTAGGACGAGGTAACCAACCGTTTTGGTATCGCGTTGTACATTCTTAGATTTTTACCGACTTCAAAAAAGGAGGTAATCCATTTTGAGCTGTATCTATATGATATCGTTAGAATTTGTTAAAAAAAATAGTATATTGATCTTCTTGTTGTTGGCTTCCGAAGACGTGTGCAAAATTTCGTAAGTGAATGTATGTTTATATGTCTGTCTCAGGATATCTATAAAAGAGAAATCATAGCAAGGTGATTCTGTTTTAGTTCAGTCAGGTATAATTTAACATAGGGTACTTGTAAGTTTAATTAAAATCGGTTCAGTAGTTTTTGAGATATGGGTAAGAACTGAAAATCATGAAGTAATTATTAATTCAACTCCCTTAAAAAATCTGACTTCAAAGCTGAAATAACGAATTTGTTTTTTATTTTGCAGAAACCGATTCTTTTGGAGTCGGTGCATGATTTACGACTGCTGGTGTACTTACGTAAGCTCGACAGTATGCTCCGACTCCAAAAGGATTTGTTTCTCCCAAGTAGAAGACGAATGCGTTATTTTCGGAGAATATAAGACACAATTATGTCAAACTCTTTATAATAATTCAATTAAGGCCGTCTTATTCCGTCAAATTATCTCATAAGCCCCGCCCCCTTGTTAAAAGTGCGGGGCGCTTCCCCCACCAGCACCCCCGCACAAAACTTTTTCTGTCAACTTTGTCTTACAAAAATCTCGTGTATAATTAAGCCATCTAGTGTTTATTTAAGGAACAAAATTTTCTTGAATAAGATACTTCATGCGCTTTTGTAAGTAACATACCCACGCCATCTAGCAGAACCCCTAAGAACTTTTACAAAATGGTTTCTTTAGTACACCATACATGCTTTTTAGTCTAAACGTTTATCGAAAGAACAAGGAACGCAAAGAGTGGCATTTCATTCTCACACGACTGGTCAGCACTTTATGCCAGCAACCTGTAACCATTATAAAAACAAGAAAGAATATCTGATAACATTTATTATATTCTTTATTGCACTTATAAGATGTACAGAAAATAGGTACAAGAAGTCACAATGTGAACAAAGGTGGGCTTATCCCTAAAAGATACCTCTTCCAGCCAACCCATAGGTGTAGGAAATGTAATGTAATAACATTTAGGTGGTTTATATTAAGATCCTTTTTGTCGACACAGTTATAGTCTCACTACTATCTTCCATCAGTCTTCCAATTGATGATGACTGAAGACCATTACAGATATGGCACTTCAAATTTAGGGTTCCGTACAAACCAGTAGGTATATAAGTCAAAGTTCACCCATCACGAGAATTTTGTCATGGTTTTTTTTTACACACTGAAATTCATAACATTTCAAATCATCATCATCATTCTCTTGCCCTGTTCCCAGTTTATCTAGGGTCTGCGCAGTATGTTTCACGCTTCCGTTTAACATTACAAATATGGAAAGCTAAATTAAAGACAAAGGTTTCTTTATCGTTTCAGTAATCCTTTAATAATATCAAAGTTTTTTATTTACTAGTCGTCTCCCGCGACGTCGCCCGCGTATATTTTGGATGTCCCGTGAAATGGTTCAAGTAAATTAATGGTTTAAAGTAATTACTATCGAGGTCACCCACACCACGCTTAAAATACTCGCTTAATATCAGCCTGAACTATAAAAATGACTTGACTATCATGTGTTAGAAAGTAAGAAAATAGTAAGGCAAAAGTAGTTAGTAGTAATCTCTCATTTAGATGCAATACTTTTTTCGGCGAAGTTCACTATCAAATATACTGAGCATTGAACTTGGCTATCTTTTTTCACATTGATGTTTTTGTTGGGATATCATAACTTTTTATAGAAATATATATTTGCTTATTCATAAATCATTAATACATATTTTGTGCAAGCTTCCATCCACTTAATTATAATGGTTTCAGACCCTACAATTAAAAAACTTTCTTTTGTTTTCAGATTTTTTCCTTCGCTTACATATTATTACCTAGCTAGATGCCATATTTTTTATTTTTTATTTTATTTAATCAGTACACAGACAGGTTACAGACAGTGACTTACAAAACATGGAAATGAAACATTTAAGGAACTAGACTATAACCTATGAATAGTGTACATAAAATACCATTACGTATTACATACATTATCGTAAAATCGCAACAATTTCAGTGAAATAATTAATAAATTTTGAAAAAAATAAAAATTTCAACTGTCTAGGTTTGTTAATTAGAGCACCGCACCCACACAATTACTTTGATAAACCATATATGGTTTTGCCATGTTTGACTTTTTGTAGTCTAGCTTATAGACCTTTTTTACTATAAAACTGTAATTTGGCATGGGTTTCTTTATATCCTAATCACACCGCCTAAAATATGTATTTTAAAATATTTTTGGGACACCTCCCTACAAGGAATGAATTATGATGAGCATGAGTTCCTACACCGAAAGGGCAACACCAGGGTTTATCTCATGAATCGTGATAGTAAGACAGTTGAAATTTTCAGGAAGGATGTATTCATGTTGCCGTTGAAAAAACAAAAACTTAAAAAACAGTTTTTTTTTCAGGTTGCTCTCATACAACTTATCTACTCTGATAATGATAATAATGAGGGGCTGCCCCATTATTAGGACTTCATATCTTTTGTATGGGACTCCCTGACAACAGATATGATGTTTATGCCATTTTCATAGATAATGGTACGGAACCCTTCGTGACCCCGAAGCGCCATTTGGCGCTAACTACAAGATTAATAGAATTATTATGTGTCACAAACACCAAAGTTGTTTTGGATATTCAGTAACAGCAATTTGAGGAACGGTTATAAAAATAAAATTAAGACATTCTCCACACATTTTCGACAGAACAAAATTGAAAAAATTATTCAGATTTGACATTTCTGAATGCAAATATAATTGGATTATACTGAGTAATCTCCATGTTCGTCGCTCAAGTCCATGTCACCAAATAAGAGATAGATAGTCAATGCATTATTACTACACGATTCAGAAAATGTGTACGTACGTACGTAAATAACATGGAAACCTGAGTTCCATACACGAAGAGAGCTAGACCGACCTTAACTTAACCTCCATGTTTGTATTTTGTCACAGGAGTCTAGATGTAAATAAATAAATAAAATTAATATAGACCTATCACCTAATAATTTTCTCCCTCCCTCAAATTCATATAATATTTTCTCGTCTCCAATATACTAGAGTCACCAGGGCACAGCTTTAGCATTTGAGATTACTGCTAAACCTACAGTTATGGTTTAGCTCTGATTTTTCCAAATAGAGAAAATGTTCAAAACTACAATAATTTGACATGAGTGTTTTATGCTTTTTGTTTATATTGTTACTATAGAAACGGATTCATCTCTACGATTGGTACAAAAATATAGTTCATTTATTCACAACAATTATATATGTCGCTACAGCCTTTCTCTTTTTATTTTGCTTAACACGTAGAGGTTGGGGGTTCCATCCTCATGGCATTGAGGAGATTTATCCGCATGGTGATGATGTTTTTGATACTAATTTTCTTTTTGAAATTTATTTTCATTGTTATGTAGTTTTTTTAATAGGATTTGCTACTTTAAAAAAAAACCTAAAAATTTAATTAGTTTTTATTTTTATTTTTTTTTATTTTAAATGTTAAAATGTCCAAAAATTAAAATAAATACTTATTTCGTTTTCTAAAAAAATATTGTGACTATGTAGAAAAATATTCATGATACCCCCGATTTGAACTCGCGACCTTTGATTAGTATAAGACTGGTGCTGATCCAACTGAGCGTGACGCAGCGCGGCGAAATTAGCTATTATTAGTTCTTAGGTGTTTTACGTAATTAAGTACGCAAATAAAATTGCAAAAATTGACATAGGTCCAGCGTTCGCAGTGGCGTCAAGGGTAATGAGGAAATGGTATCTCCAGCTTGTCATTTGAATAAAAAGATAGCGCTATTTCTGCTTGCATGTATAGAACAGAGATGACACGACGATCAACTGTTGCGTCAAAGTCGTTGCGCGAATCACCATCGTCACAAGTGTGAGAATCACTAAATCAGTGTTTTATGAATGAAAATGTTAATAAAACTGGAAAAAAACGATTGGACGCCCTAAACATCTTTGGTGTCTAAAGTAATCTTAAAAAGACAATTGGAAGAATTTGCTGCTTGTAAGAAAGAATACAGACTAATGAAAAAAATGGACCTTTCTTTGCCTGAACATAACACCGATAAAAACTAAAAAAAAATCATTTGATTCATAGCTGAGATCTCACTTATGTGGTCAAAATGTATATTCTTATAATCCTCTGTTCCTCACATCTGTGTAGCTTGAGCAAATCAAGATCAAAAAAGTCGAAATAGGTCAAATAAAGTGTTTTTAGATATTTCGTTATTCTGATCTAAATAACAAACATTTTGAAATCATTTTAACATGTATATGTGTAGAATGGAATTACCTACTAAAATATGTGATTTTCATTAATATAAGTCCAATAATTTGAAAACTACATAGAAAATACGAAAAAAAAGGGGCCCACTTCTGAGGCAATTATTATCGAGCAAAGTAATTACAATCGTGTTTCCAACCACAATCCAGCTTTCTAGTAATCTTCTTCTATAACATATATAGATTCGAGATTTAAATAATTAGTGTTTCCATGTTTAAACTCAATCGAAACATCGTAAAAATGGAATATCTGGGCCTTAATTTTCAGGCGTAAAGCAAGTCAAGAAAGAAATCTCGCTAGATTGTTATGCTGACAAGAAACACTAAACACAGTGCTGAAAATTTTCAAGTTCTAGCTTATAAAACATGTTCCTATTGTGCGTAAAAAATATTCGTCATACTTCATAGCATAACATTATAGCATTTAAAAGAATAGTAAAAGAAGAAAGAATAATAAAATAAATCGATATCTATTATTCTGTTCATTTTAAATGGAACAAAATAATTCACTGTAAACCGAAATAAAATTTAGTAATTAGATTTCAATATCATGTATTGTGATCACTTAACTTTAGGAGATGGTTGATTAAATAAATAAATCTTGGCACCTTTTTATCAGCATACATTTATTTTATAAATAAAAATGGGTCGATACGAGTAGGTCACGTCACGTCGCGGTTTACTGTACACATAATTTACAAAGGGTTCATTCAGCTACATATAGCTACTGCCTACTGTACTAGCACTTTAAGTATCGACATTGAAATTATCTTCTTGGTCTCCGAACCCTAGGCTTAGATATAAGTTAGAGTGCTGCATACAAAGTAGGTATGTAGGTATTTCTCTTTAAAAACTTAGTCACAGTGAGGCACCTCGGCTGCACTTTACGATCGATTACTGTGTGCGTCCCCTGCAAGTCGTTTGTATTTCATAAAATGTGGAGATTTTATTAAAATTTTGTGGATTTCAAATAGGGGTAAATTCGTGCAAAATAGGAATGACAGACCAAAAAGTGTCAAACTTTGACAAAAATAAAACCAATATGTTTTTTTTTGTGACTCTCGTTGCCTGTGTTCACGGGCATAAAATTATAAAATGATTTTGCATTTGGTTTATTTATTTTCATTAACGTATATATTACTATGATTTCACATTAAACTTTTGTATTTGATCTTTATGTGATGAACTTTATCTTATTTTACTTTCATGATGATGGATGGGTGATGATTACCACTTGGCAGAATTTGAATGAGGATAGGTACCTATCATCCAATTACGTGCATGTGAATAATTCTTTAACTTATTGAAGTTCCTACCCTCATCTATACACCTCGACAAAAACTATATTTTGTAATTTTTGAAAATTTTGATACAATATTTAGTAATTTTTTTTGACAAACAATTTTAAAAGCTATTACTGTACTATAGGATCGAAATTATACAAATTGATTGTCAATGTCAAGGAGCTGTCAAATTAGTTGTCAAAAAACCACCGACTATAGTAGCACAACTAAGTCACTACAGCAGCCGCTGTCAGAATAGCGAGGTGTATTAATAGCACGCTCGTTGTACAATTGATGCACAACTCGGTGACGACGCAATTAGCAGAATTGAGGCCCAGGGGCCCCCTATTTTGAATCACTCGCTTCAAAATGGCGAGTAATTTTTGTTCGACAACGAGTGTTTTTCTATGACTTCTGATTCGTTCTCGAACGAAAACCACTCGCCATCATGAAGCGAGTGATTCAAAAATAGGGCCCCTGGGTTCATATTTTTGAATCACTCGCTTGGATATGGCGAATGATTTTCGTTCGAAAGCGATTTTTTTCTATACTTTTGACACTACGTCGAACGAAAATCACTCCCCATCTTAAAGCAAATGATTCAAAAATAGAGCTCCTGGTATTAAATTAAAAATAAAACGCGAACTTCGGATCACAGCTTCCTCATAATTTAATTAATTTAATGTGAAGGCAAGGTAGAGGCAAGAGAGCATTATCAATAATAATTGCATTAGCGTCGTTAGAGACATGGCAACCTTCGTTAGTTAAACATACTCGTAACATGATATCCAAAACTGTATTCAAGCACAATATTTATTTAGAGTGAAAGATGATTAAAATCGAAAGATTTGTTGCTTATGCTAAAAAATATGCTGTTGAAAATATTAAAATTCAACGTGGCTTGACTGTGAATATAACTGGGCTAAATTAACTGTTATCTGGCATTTTATCATGGAGATAACTTGGAATATTTTATAAATGAAGCGGACGCTGCTCCTAGGTTGACGCCGTTTGGTCTCAGTTGCTTCGGGGATAAAATATAGTTGCTTCTATAAATAATAATAATAAATATAAGTTATAAATCAATAGATAAATGGTAAGTATATAGTGTACAGCGTAAATCTCACAGAAAACTCAACTCATTTACAGGTATCGACCTAGTGCTCTCCGCCACACCGCGAAAAAATTTATTTATTTATTTATTTATTTATTTAATCATTTGTTTCAGGCAACAAAGGCCCATACAATATATACCTTAAAGACTAACATAAATATTTAAATAAAAACACAAAAAACATTCAAATAATACACTATTTTGTCGGCGTAGTGTTCCGCAACTTGGTGTCAGGTAGCCGTCCACGAAACCGACGATATACGACACCCCTCGGCCAAAATTCTTCTTTTGTGAAGGTCGACAGCTGTTCGGTCGGAACCCTTACCACAAACGAATTAAAATTCGTATTATGACGAGATTCCAACCGTTCGACCCTCAGTGTGAACTTGGTCTTAATACGGATGTACTCCACAATCTCCTCGACCTTCGTAGAGTAATGCAGCCGGGACACGTACAGCAGCGTCACTGGTATCGCAGAAATAAGGGGGCTGTTACACAATCTCCCAATAAGTTCTGGTTAGCATTATCCGTCCAATGCTTCACGTTCCAAACGTTTAATTATACACTTTAATTATTATTACAACCACACTTTAATTATTCGTTGGTTAGTGCTTAGGATTTGGCTATTTTAAAGCAGACTCTGAGCACATAAATCTTTCATCAATGCTTCTTAAGGTCAATATTGGTTTCCTGAAACTCGTGTGTATTGAGTTCTGGGGAAAACGACGATATTTTCGTCATACCCTTTCTATAGCGATATTCCCCTTAAGAATCTCTTATTAAAAAGATATTGGCACTGACTGCTCATGTTTCAGACATAATTTGAAGTCAGGTATTCCTGCACATCATAATAAACATGAAAATAAGAATTTTATACAATGTAAATCCAAAACAGATCGTTTATCTTTGGAATGCATGCATTTATTGTATTGGTGAGGTGATAAAAAGAATCATTCCGATGAAAAAGAATGTCAGGACTGTTTTTAATATTTGTCATGCAAAGAACGGACTTAGTGTATACCAAGTTTCGTTGATAAGTTTTATGTTGGTAAATTGTTTATGTCAACGTCATATTGTAAAAACCACGGTGAATACAATCTAACGGTTTTACATCCGTTAAATTGTAATCTGTCGATTTATTGTGAACTGTACCGAACTTCATACATTCTGACGTAGACTGAAATGACGAATCACTGGGCAAAGTGGTGGGTTAGGATAGGTGAAGGATAAATAGGGTGAGCGAAGCGAATCCCCGTTTATCCTTCGTGTTAGGTTGACATGTAAGTATCAATAAAACCGTAAATGCTAAACCATGTCGAGCTTGTTCACAATAAATCGACAGAATATAATCTACCGGACTTTGAACTGTAAGATTGTGATCTCGCGGTTTTTACAATATTACGGTGACATATACAATTTACAAACATAAAATCTTATCAACGAAACTTGGTATACTCTAAGTCCGTTCTTTGCATGACAAATATTAAAAACAGTCTTGACATTCTTTTTCATCGGAATGATTCTTTTTAAAATAAGATAAATAAGTTACGCACAACCTACATACGTCACTAAGATCTTTCAAAATCAAATAGTAAATTAATTTCATACACTGATTTTGTTTTAAAATTTATGAAAATATTGTTTACAATATTCGACAAGCAAATAAAAACGTACTTTACAGTAAAATATATCTATCTTATCCATTAAAGTACATTCCCCAATCCAACTGTGAACACACATTGGAATAAATCCCCTGTATAAACGGGATAACATTCAATCAGATGCTTGTTTATTGTCAGTAGATAATCAATATTTTCCATTTCACAATACCACGATTTCAATCTTTGTGAAATCAACAAAAATTTGCATACAAAAAGCGCTATCTGTTTTGCATAAATCGATTTACCTATCCTCTTTGAAAAAGCTTTTTCCTTCCCAATTTCAACGCCAAGTTTATTTGTAAACAAAGTAGGAATTGCTCTAGGGTATTACCAAATAAAAGTTCGGCGTGTTCCCAAAAATTATTCGTTTTTTAAGTTTTTATGGTTGCCAATAAATAACCGCTTAATGGTGAACATTTCGGTTCCTTTTTTTTCCACGCTGTAGTCGAACAAGAGAACATGTTGTTTTTTATTGTGAAAAAAATATATCTGACGACGATCATTTGACGACGCGTTTGGTGTAGTGGTTAGCGCTCTTGACTACTACGCCGGCGTCGCGGGTTCGATCCCGCAAGGGGCAATGTTTGTGTGATGAGCACGAACATTTGCACCTAAGTCATGGATGCTCCCCGACATTATCGTTGTCTGGTATGTGTAGCACAAGGAAGAAAATTCCTTAGTTCGAAACCGAGACAATTGGTGTGTTGTCTGGCCCATATTAATTTATTTTTATCTGACGTACCTATCTGAGTACCAACATAAAACATGACATAACATCTATACTAATATTATAAAGCTGAAGAGTTTGTTTGTTTGTTTGTTTGTTTGAACGCGCTAATCTCCGAAACTACTGGTTCGAATTGAATAATTCTTTTTGTGTTGGATAGTCCAGTTATCGAGGAAGGCTACGACGACCAATATGAGCAAAGATATAGTGGTAAATGTGTAAAAAACGGGAGAAAGAAGTCACTATTCCACGCGGACGAAGTCGCTGGCAAAAGCTAGTAAATTTATAAAAAAATAACCTTGCTATTGGCAGTTACAAACATGTATCAGTTTACTGAGTACATTGTGTATTAGGTAGTAAGATATGTAAAACATTTAAAAAAATACGGTAAGGTACACCTAGGTACATCAAAAACTCAATGTGCAATATGAGAATGGAAATCTGTAAAAACTTCACCCATATGCAACAAAGATAGGTAATACTCTTGAATTTGTGAAAACCTACTAAATTGATGGCAATAAATACGTATGCATGAAACCCGTAGCTAGTATGATTGTTACACTGTAAGCAGTAAAAGAGAGTCGATTGTTGGAAGCGCTAGGAACGACTGAGCTTTTGCGTATATTTGGTCCATTTACACTCGTCAGATTTCACATGTTGGGCTTACGAGCTACCCATTACATAACACTTCGACACCACTGCGTTGCAAGAATCGCTGTGTGTAAAAGCTATTAATCGTTTTTCTCGTTCTGCTAACGAATCGCAAGCTCGTGTGTGTGTTCATCGTCCAGCTCGTAAAGGCTATTATTGTTTAGTGTTTTTTTTTATTGCTAAAACGCTGCTACTCTTGTTCGACCAACTATCGATCTTTGCACAATTGTATATTGACACCTCTATTCAGACGTTTTTACACATGTGTATGTACAACTCAAACATAGTATAACTTATAACTTTACTAACATCGGACTAAATAAATACTTCTATGTACTATATGAGTTAGGTCTGACATGTAGATTACTAGCGGGGTCACAGGTATCCACCCGTTACTATCCAGTAAACGACCACCAGATATGGTGGTTAGCTGCGAATATGTTGAATAAAAAGTCACCGACCAAACGGCTGCAGTGGTAACAGAGGTAATAGGTATTCATGGCGAGTAAACGCCGCCATTAAATAAGCTTTCCCCTGGTGTTATGTAGCAGCAACATCAGTACTGGCAGAAGGCTGCAGATATAGTATACCAGGAAAACTTTTTGAATGGTATTGAGAGGCGGGAAACCCCCGGTTCTTAATCTGCGGTGTGAAAGGCAAGAGGGAGTCCACCACACTATTTTCCCTAATGTGATTTTTTTATAGAAAAAACTCCACTGACAAGAGCCTGGCCTGAAATTTAATGATGATACATGTATGCATGTTAACAATCAACAGTAAGAAACATAATATAAAATCACTTTTCTCTGTAGTACCTATAAACACTGAAAGAATCGTATAAATGCAAAAAACTCAACGCGGAATCGTACCCTTGATGGAAAAACAATCGCATCATCAATTTGCATTTATTCATACGCGGCAGACGGCGGCAGTATTCTAATGTATCCATTATGCCCTAATGGGGCGTGTGGTACAAATAAATTGCATGTTCGATATGTGTAACACTCCCGTCAACAGTAATCAAGGCGGCAAGCCCGGTACAGTTCCGAACACAAGTAGATACGCGGAATTATTTTCATGTTGCTTTGGGAACTGAAATGAGGAAGAGTCGTTTGTTATTACGCCTTTTGAGCTGGGACGTCTGAAAGAGTCTTACTAGAAAACCACTGAGAAGATACAGTAATGTGGTAAAGCACTTTTGAATTCTTAGGTAAGTACCTATAAATTAGTTCCACGATAATGTCTTGACTTCTTGTTTTATGTTTTAAACTTCATGCCAAAGCCAGCGGTACATATGGCGAAATTACCAGTCTAAATTGAAAATTATGGATTTATAAGTGGTGACTAACACGACTTTCTTTTATGGCTAAAGACAAAAGATAGAAGAAAAGAGAAAAAAGAAGATAGATCTGTCCCCCGATTCAGAACCATTCGGTTACGGGTTGGGTTACGATTCGATAACTCACTTATTTATAAAATCGTAATAACGTGGATTTATCCGATGCAACTATTTTATTTTGTTATTTCATTATATTTTTTACCGAATTGACATATCAACATCCTTTCAAACTATGCCATTAATTTAAAAATGAATGAATGAATGAATGGCTTATCGAACGTTTTGCATCGCCCTGCTGTTCAAAACATTGTTAATAGAATAATAGGTCTCTTCGAAACAGACGAGTAAGCAAAATCTTCAATTCATAAACAGTTTAAGGAAAACACTAGTGTACTTTGTCTAATGGCAGTGTGTGGAACGGTAGTAACGGCTGACTAACCACATTTGATACACCAAGATAGTCCTTTACCCACGTAAACCACTATAGAACCACTTCTATATTATTATCAAAGCGATGATTATGAACTTGTAATACATCACATTTCTGCTTAACGTTTAGGCTATATCTGGTAGAGCACTCCTTTTTAATACAAACTACATAACTTGGTTGTTCAGTAAAACTGGAGGAAAGAAATATAATATATACCTACCAGTTATGATAAAGCTCGTTATATGGAGTTCTCAAAAATCTAACATTAACTGAAAGACATCACTTTCTTACATTAAACTTCATTTGTAAAATTTAAGTAACTTCTAGGTAAAACGAATCATTATGTAACTTGCTGAATGAAGCATTACCATTTAAGAAGCTGGTACGTAAGCTTTTTTGGTCTTGACAGTTGTGACTATTGATATCCATAAGGATAGGATATACATAGAAGTATTTATTTAGTCCGATGATTATAAAATCATAATTATGTAGTACCTACACAACTTTAATTAGTGAAGCACCGAGATTCCAGACACAGTAGAAAATCAATTGTTACGCGCCCCAAATAATGTTGTTAGGGTTTTGTCGGATTAAGAAAGAGTCTGTCTGTATGGAGATTTAAGTCATCTAACGTTTTTTTACATACCTCATGGTTTGTGCACGTATCTCTCTCAGCACAGAAGCTGCGACATGGGAATGCCCACATAGCGAACGCCTACTCTAGAAAAACGCTAGTGTAGAGTGAGCCTAACAAACCTTGAACCGATCTCCGCTGTTATGATGGTGTTATTTATTATTCTTAAGGGAGGTATACGGGTTACCAGCTTAAGTTGCCAAGGCTACCTTTCATAATCGCAAGGATGAAAGGTTCTAAAATATATCATTCATTGTAGAAGTTTATCTTATAGAACTATGGTTTATTTTAACTAAATACGTATTACTTAATTAAAGATTATGTGTGTCCTAATAAAAAGATAAGGAAACATTTTCTGAAATTGATCAATAAAATGATATGTGCTTGCTAATAATGTGATCTTATAAATTACATAAACTCATTGAAAAATCTCATCGTCTGATCAAATCAGGCAAAATGAAGATGTCGTATCATTTTCGTCGCAATCATTCTTACCGCCTAATGTTCAAGATATTCGGTTTGACAACAAAGAAGCTTCTGACTGATGTTGATTTCCCTCCCGCTATTTGGTCATTTGCATTTAAACTCATTGTCAGAGATATTTTCACTTATTATAAGAGACTGTTTGATTTTTGCGACTCTTAGGCCTCGCCCACTTTTTTTTAAAAGGGTAAATATTTTTTCCTGTTATGACCACGGAAATTCTTACTTCTTCTTTCGCGGGAAAACAAAGGGTATTTCGCGTTTCACCTAACTAGATCGTCAAAATCTTCCACTTTAATAAATGTATTAATCAGTGGTTTATCGCAACATTACAAAGGACTTCTTACAAGTACTATAAAAAAGGCCTACTCAAGGAAACGTTTAAGGGTACCTTCGCCAAATAACTTGACTGTCATTTTACCAGGGTCTCTGTACAAATTTAATTTTCTCCGAAAAAGTTACTTTCCACTTATCAACAAAAGGGACTGTTTAAGTTTTGACTGTACGAAAGCTTCCCGTTTTATCGAATAATTTCAACAAACTTCATGAAATGCAAAAGGAATAAAGCTTTCGCATTTTAACTACTTATTTGAAACTTTATCTTAAAATGCACCGTAGTAAAAGATCTTATTTGACATTTGTTGATATGATCATCCAAATAAATTACGCGTGCAGGAAATTCGATAGCTATATTAAGATACCAATTCCCCGCGGGAATTCTCAAATGAAATATTATTACAAATAATTATAGCCCATGTGCTATTCCGTAGTATGAGCTTTATTATTGTAAAGTTTTATCAAAATCCATTCAGTAGTTTTGGCGTAAAGGAGTAACAAACATGCGTTCATACATCCATTTTCACAAACTTTTGCATTTATAATATTAGTAGGATAATTTTATCATATTACAGCGATATTTCAATTCGTGAAATAATGATACATGATATCGTCGTCTATCGTTTATTTTGCGGAGTTTCCTAGTTTTTTTAGTTAAACGGTGAAACTCATTTTCGAATTAAAATACGGAAAACGTTCGATTGACGCGAGAATCGGGGCCCTGATTACCTAGTATCGATATTGCCACATCACTTTACAAACTTATATCACGAGTCTGTATCGCACAATCCGAGTTTAATCAAGATAAATAAATTATTCATTGCAAACTTTTTAATGAGAGTCTTAAGTTGTTCGTTCTATAAATAGAGAGGGGATTGATATTAATTTAGCCGTCCACTTGTCGTCTGCAGGCCTTCGGATGAAGAGCCATCGCGTCTACGCATCCCGGCGATAATTCAATTCGCTAGACGAGTCATTCAATTAACTATCAGCACCTACTTATTACAAGCCCGCTGGCCCGTTTTGGGGATCCTCGGACGTGTTGCTTTTACGGTGAATAGGTAGGGGGCTTTTATGATGAATATAATACTGAGTTGGCCATGGAAGCTATTTGATTTGAGTATTGTGGAACAAAGTTGTTGCAAGTAGCTGGAATTAGCTTATAGGAAAGTGTTGCACGACTTAACATTTATCACTTTTGACGATAGATTATAAGATGTTTATTTACGAGGTATATTGTAGTGATATAAATATTTATCTTCTTTGCGTAAATTAGTGTAATCCGAATACTTTATCATTATTTCTTTTACTAACAATGTACCTCGAAAGCTGTTACGCTTGGTAAAATCGAATAGATATTTCCGAGACTGACTGTACGGAAGTTTTCTGCGGCATGTCCTCGGCTAATGAATACCAGACTTATTTTAAGACCGCCAAGCAATTTAGAGAATTTTATTCGCCACTTCTACCTTTGCAAATCCGGATTCCCACCGTAACATATAAAAATTCAATTCCCAATGTCCCTCGGTGCAATAAATTCGCCGGTTTGATGTGATACAGGTACGGCAAAGCAATATTCCTTTCAGATACCTATCGTGCGATCTGTGGAAATTACACTGTTTGTACAGCAAATAAAATGCTTTTACACTTTTATTAAAACGTGTTTCTCCAAATATAACTATTTAAAAAGTTCGAAGACTACAGGAGGGATTTGACGAAGTAATTAAGTATTTATAAGGTCAAATCGTTTTAAGTGATAATATTTTAACAGTGTCTTTGTATACGTCATAGAAACGGGACACAATCATGTTTTTTTTGGAAAATCGAGATTTTCTTTTATAATATTTTCCTCAACAACGACAATACCATTATTTAAAACACCAAAACAAACTAAATTGAATTTGATCTCGTGTTTGCTATTAAAATATATTATTTAATTCATTTGCATTATTTTAATATTTCGGTTGAGGAAAGCCGAATGTTCATTTACGTAGGATAATTTGTCTTTGTGACTATTATTCACCATAACAACTTATCCTTGTACAGAAACTTATCCAATGTAAGCAAATAATAAACAAGTAGTTCAAGAGTTTACATTAGTTTTGGCGTAGGTAGTAAAAGTAAGTTTTATGTCCTGTGTTTTAGACCGCTTAACCAATTTCAATGACATTTTGCGGGTAATAGTTTCAGAGTCAAGAAAATATATAAGAACCTTTTATATCCTGTAAATTATCTCTTTCGGCTCAAAAATGATAACAAAGTATTCTAACGTCACGAAAAATGTGCTATTTTTAAATAGACATAGAAAGTAAACACCCACGTCTTCCTTAACCCAGATAAACCTGAAACTATTTTTATCGTAGAAAGTTACGATTTTTTGATATGTGCTTAAATTCAGTCTAAATATGTCGGGAAAATTTATGAAAAAAATATGTAACCCCTGGAAAAGCTGGAAAATTATATCCCATACATGGGTCGGTCGGCACGAATAATGCTTTTTACTCACATGCCTTAAGTTACTGTAAGAAAAATAAATACAACACTTTTTAATTCACAAAGTATTATTTTAAATATTTTATAGTAAATCTAAGTAAAAGTGAATTGTTTTTGCAGTGTTCTAGTTCAACAAACACTTTTAGGCATATAAATGTATGTTACACTAGCGGTGCCCCGGACTTTGTTCTCCCGTTTTGATTTTATTCTGTTCCTATAATTGAGTCGTAGTATGATGTTTTCTAGTCTATAGCCCTCCCCAATAAATCAGTTATCTAACACAAAGTATATTTTCAAATAAATATTCTATAGTAAATAGTAGTAATAGTAGTAAGCAAAAGCTTTACTTTAGAAGCATAAAGTTCACGCAATCATCATTGCATTGTAGTGTCTTCCCATTATGGTGCACTAGGTAACCCAGTTGATCGTATCTTGAATCTTTACCGTAGCTTTTACTAGCAGGACCAAGTTCACGTATGTTACACCCTTCATTTCCTAATAGGGCTCTAATATAACAGGCCTACGAGAACCAAGGTGATCCAGTTTTCGACTACCCAGCTAATCATATTGACCCTAACTTATGCAGTGTCATATCGATATTATAATAAAATACTGGTAAGAATATTCTTTTTCATCTCTCCTGTTCGGAAAATTGAACTTTCATGTGTAGATAGCCGGGTGGAAAATAGCTTATCCATCCCTAGGGTGGAAAGTTATTTAGTTTTAATTGGCATGGCATAGAGTCAAGGTATGGAGTCAAAGCTTGGGTCAAAAATAATTGAGCCACATCATGCTTTTGTTAAAATAAAAGCTTTTCAAACATTTTTACTTGACACTCCATTAAAAAACGTGAGTATTATGATCTTTGATATAAAAAATAATTCTAATCCTTCTAGTCTAATTTTAATCAATTACACAAAATCAAAAAAAAAAATATTTGGTTTTATTTGTTATTTTCATTCTCTATGCAAAAGGCTAAAGTCTACGACCATGCTACCTAAATTGTCTTTACTTTTTTATTGTCAGTGTCACTTTTTATTTTTCTTTATGGGCTCTATGTCATTTTTTTTATTTTGTCTATTATTATCTGTGTAATCTGTGTGGAGGGAGATTCGATCATACATATATTATTTATCTGTGGATTCGATCGATATTTTCATCAAGGATTTAAATAATTGATTTCGTCTACATTTTTTGAACATTGTTTCCATACGTGCTATTACTCATTTTAATCGTATGTACTTTTGAATGTATTGGTACTGTAAGTAAACTATAATGCTGTGCAAAATCTTGAGTTTCCATTTCTCGCTGAACTATCTACTTTATATTTAACACATCTACATACACATAAGTATTTAATTTCTTTCCTCACAGTCGAAATGAAAAATAGTATGTTTAACTCGGGTAAAAGCACACATTTCACTCTCGAATTATTGGCGCTCTCACTTCGTTCGAGCGCCAGAAACATCTCGAGTGAAATGGGTCGCTTTCTCCCCTTGTATAACAATCTACTATTGCCTCTGATGCAGGATCTCTAAAGACTAATATTTTGATCAAAACCATCACTTAGCGACCATAGGATGCATTTGAGTGAAGATAGGTATCTTCCGTTTGTAGCGACTAAAGTGGTCTTGACTCTTGAATCGGATGTATTCATATTCATATTCATTTATTCACTTCATATTGTATAAGATCTTGTAAAACTGGCAAAAAGAGTGTTCATCTGCACTTTCTGCCGAGTGAAATAACAAGTCTTATTTTCGAAATTTACTTCAGCAGGTAGAACGACTGTATCAGATAGAATAGTATGGAAAATCGTATATCTTTTACTCCGTTATCTTCATCAGACACATCAGTATTGTATTATCTGGTGGTTCAAATGTTATACATTCTGAGACCGGTTCATTGCTATTATCTATTCATACAATATTTTATGTAACGATAATGGTTTTTATTACAAACATCCAAAATAAATGTGTTTTCTCAAAAATCCAATACATCATGGTTGTGCCGACCGGACCATATATGGGTTTATGGAATTGGTGGAAAGAATAAAGTGTCAAAATATGAAATTGTTCGTATTTAGTTTTCATTATGAATACTATAGTACTCTTATGTTTCTATTTTCACTTGGTTATTTTCAAAATATAAACAAGAACATTTTTTAAACTTACCTTTTCAAGGACATGTAAAACTTTTTTTGAATTTAAGTTTTTCGATCTCAAAAATCTACTTAAAATAAACAAATTACCTTCGATACTTATCTCTAGAGTTATCACCTAATAACTGACGTTTTTAATATAATCATCATTTTCCTAAAATAATTCTTATTATGGAGGTAGATTTTATTATTTCTCGAAACCCATGTATGGGTCGGTAGGTTTATCTGGGTTAAACATTAAAAATGTTATATTTTTCGGTGATTGGTCTTAATTAATAACTATTTGCAAAATAAATGGCTGATAAGTAAGTACTTATAACTAGAAACGGAGTGTCATCACTGTCATATTTTTCTTTATCCACTTTTCCCTTTTCCGATTCGTAGCCGTCAACTGCAGGTGGAGCCGTAGGTCATTAGGGGGTTTCGTAGCGCCCGCTACGACGGCTACGAGCGCTACGGCGCTACGACTACGACACTCCCCTTCCGTGTAATAAGCAAGGCTCTTTCAATCAACTCCGATGACGCAAGCCAATTATATAACCTCCAGTAAATAACATCTTCTTTTTCTGACATCTTTCACTCTGTCACTTATATTAAACACCGCAAACGTATTATTATTACATATATATCCCAAAACAAGTAAAAACATGTCGTCCTACAAAATCTTCAAAGAGCGTGTATCGCTAACAAAAGATTTTAAGAAAACTTTTCTTTTCATTATTCACAATGGCATTACAGGAGGGATTTGGCGAAATGGGACGGAAAATCATTTTGATGCGTAAATAATTGAAAGCGAGCCGTAAAATTGGTAAAGCCGATTGTTGGTTTGCAATCGCGGTGGAAACGAAGGTACAAAAGCGGCAACCGAATGTTTGAGGACGTCACAATGCCATTCCGATATATTTGATCAATGTTTCGATTGAAACATTGAATGCAAAGTAGGGCAATATAGTCCCGGGGAGAGGGTAGTGAATTGTCCAGACGATGGAGTGCGGTGAGTGCGCCGATCGATAGCGCACTAATGAGCCGTGACGCGCTGTTTCGACATGTGTGAATCCCGCGCGATCCGCGCTTCGCTCGCTCCGCTCACAACTCCGTTCCGCTTACGCTTGCTTCCCAACGCACGCTCCCCTCGCGCTGGAATACCGATTTCAGCTCCACCCAAAAATTAATCCTATTCCAATTATCCCCTAATATACAGCTACGATGTTGTTAATACTACCCATTTTGGCTGCTTTTAGTCAATGAAATCCAAATAAATTTGGTTATTAGAGCCAAAAATAAATAAGGTACATTAATTTGAGGGGTTAAGTAATTATTAATTATGTATATCATCTCTATCACATAGAATTTTTTCTTATCGAACAACAAGATACATACATGAGTTTTTACCGTTTATTCTTAGATTTATTAACCTACAAGAATATTGTTCGTACTTATATTTATTCGTCTTCATTTAACTTAATAAGGCAAAAACATATATACCGTGTGTTTAGTTACGTCTACCGATACTTTTGTGTTTGTGACCGTAATTCAGATACGAATATCTGAATTACGGCCAATAATTTGAGCTTTTTTTGATAGCCAGATGTCAAATCAGAAGAAAATAGAGTAGGTTTTCAGTTACATCTCAATCATTCAAAAATCAAGTTTCATTCCAAGAAATAGCAAACTTTATTAAGGTCACTTTCGTGTATTTGTGCAGCATACAATGATAATTGAACGAAGTCTCAATTAGCACCGAAACTTACGATAGCTGAAATTTTAAAATGCCTTCCATTCAGGGATGTGGGGTAAGTATGCGACCCTCCTTTGTATGGTTTATATCGACGAAATTCAATGCAAGTTATGTGGTTATAGTATCGGAAGCCCGACCTAAAGCACAATCTATGTGATAACAGCTCATACTCGTACGAGTAATGCTATTTCTTATTTTCCTCTTTTTAGATACATGTCAATTAATTTGAATGTTTATGTTTTCCACTAAATAAATACTTTATTTGTTAACCGTATTAAGAAAAAAAACCCGTAAAAGTAGTAACGTTACAAATAATAATGTACTGTTTTCGCCTTAATAGTGTAATGG